>JAJAGP010000097.1:0-159982 GCA_025084515.1 Ancistrus triradiatus
ATTTGTCACGGGTAGAAATTGTAATTAATTGTATGTTTACATTAAAATGTATTCAGAGATTTATTTTTGTAGATTGCCTATTTTTGTAGGTGCTAACAGACTGACTGGATGTAGGATCTTCATAATCTAATTCATAATTTTATCATGACTTAAATTATTTTCACAACTGCTGAATGAATAACTGTTCTTGGCATTGAATTCAGGCTGTTTTGCCTCCTGCCTTTGTCAAATTATTTTAGTAACAATGTTTTCTTAATTTAGGATGATGAAGAAGGCATTTGGGCATGACTGCTGGCATTGCAATCAGAGTTCCTGTCATGCTTCAAAGGGTGAGTGATGGTAACAATGATGATGATCAAGTTCAATTTGTGTACTCTTGGCCATGTACTGCTGTTCTAGTAATTGATCAACCCTCATCCCCTTTTACACAACACCCCCTGCACTGGAACTAAGCATGACTTTAAAGAGAACTTGAATTACTGTTAAGTCACAACGTCTGACACCTACACACCTTACCCAGGTTGGGAATATTTTATTGCTTATACCTTGTTAAAGTGACATTGAGAATAACCAGAGGACCTCTCTCTCACATTTACACACACACACACCCACTTTACGCAGTAGAGATAATTAATTACAAAGCTCCAGGTCCTTTTTCAACATAAATTTAGACTTTCCCCAGCATACAGGATTTCTGTCACATATGCACTGAAGAGGACACCAGTTGGGGTTTAACCAACTTCTGTTGGTGTAACAAATACCATATGACTTCCTTGTGATTCTCAAATGTCAAGAAAACAATATTATTATTACAACCCCAAATCCCCAAAGTTGGGACAGGAAAGAAATAAAAAATAAAGCAACGTTTCTTACATTTACTTTGACTTTTATTTTATTATAGACAGTATGAACCCAAGGTATTTCATGGTTTTTCTGGTCAACTTAATTTCATTTGTTATTAAGCGTCCATTCCTGTATTTCAGGCCTGCAGCACATTCCAAAAAAAGTTGGAATGGTAACGCATTCGCCATTCCTTACAACACTTAAAAGACACTTTGGCACAGCGGATAACAAACGGTGAAGTGTTTCAGGTGTTATTCTGTCCCATTCTTCTAGGACTGGGTGGTATACTGGTTCAACTGGTTTACCAGTGTTAATTTCCCATACGGTATGCATTTTTCATATACCTCCATACCGGTGCAGAGCAGAAACACAGCTCTAACTATAGACACCAAATTATATAATGAGCGAAAATACTTCAGCTAAAAATAGACACCTCTCTATTTTAAGCTCTGTTTATAAGACGTTGCAGATTGCATAATAAAATCTGTTTACATTCTGCAGCTGCTTCATGCATTCTCATTCATGCATGAGTCATGTAATTTTGTGGGGCAAAGTAACCTTATACTGTATTAATTAAAGCCTTCATTATTTACATATATATAATGGATTCGGCCGGTTTTAGCGTGATCAGTCTCATATAACCTATTCTGTGCCGGTCAACCACATGAACAGCATAGTGCTTTTACTAACTTTCATTCATAACTGAGTTCAGAACAGTTCATAATTCAAAGTTTCAGGCACTCGATGGTTTGTTTAAGAGACATGCTTTGTTATCCATTTTGAACACATCCATGTCTCCAGCATGGAAACTTTTGCAGCGTACTGCTTGGATTACATACATGGTGAAAATAAGCCGTGAAGGATCGACTCCGAAAACGATTGGAATAACAGATTTAATAAGACGTTTAGAAACATCACCCCGCTGAATATTCAGAGTTTGGCAAAGCAAACAAAGTCAAAGAGGCTAAAGCTAAAGCTAGCAACAGTGCAGAGCCAGGCACAAGCCAGCAGCCCCTGCTATCCATACATTCTCTACTGGAGACAGGTTAGGAGGCAGACCAGTCCAGTACCTATACCCTCTTCTTCCGCAGCCATGCCTTTGTATTGTGTGCAGCATGTGTTTTCTACAATGTCTTGTAAAAAATGCATTATTGTCTCTTATGTTGCTTATGTTGCTCTCAAATGTCAGTGTACTTTTCTGCATTAATGCTGCCATCACAGAGGTGTAAATGACTTTGGCCAAGGGTACTAACACAACCACATACCATGACAGACCTTTGTTGGAACTTTTGTTGCTGATAACAGTCTGGATGGTCCTTTTCATCTTTGAGCGTTCATATCTTCAAAAAAAAAAAAAAAAGGATCTGGAATACTGATTGCTCTGCTTACAGTGCACATTTCCACTGTGTTGTGGTCCATCCCTGATGCCTGTGAGCTCAGAGAAGTTGATGCCGCACGTACCAAATCATGATTACAATCATCTGTTCACATCACCTGTTTGAAATCACATCATTATTCATTTATTTACCTCAATACTAGCCCTAATTTGCAATTGCAAAGTTTTTTGGAATGTGCTGCATTCCTGAAATGCAGGAATCCATGTTTTTTAACAAATGACATGAAGTTGACCAGGCAAACCATGAAATATCTAGGGCTGTTTGCAATGAAATGAAAGTCAAAGTAAATATAAGAAACACTGTGTTTATTTTTATTTGCATTCTTCATAAAATTACAACTTTTTTTTATTTGGAGTTGTATTTAGTGATAGTAGTACAGAGACAGAAAGACTCAAAATCAGCACTCACTCATAAACCTGCTAATGTATACGTCCAGGGGGTGCCAAAGGACTTATATGCTTCAAAATGTTTCTATTTTGCATTTCTCTTACCGTATTTTCCGGGCTATAAAGCGCACCGGGTTATAAGACGCATTAAATGAAACAAAACTCTTAAGTTCCGTCGGAAGCTCAGTTTGGTCTCCTTTACCTGGCGCAGGGTGTCTTCTTGCTTCCTCCACTTCCGTACCATTGATTCGTTAATGTTGAATTCTCTCGCAGCTGCTCTATGTCCATGTTGTACTGCGTGACTGATAGCGCTGAGTTTGAAATCCGCTTCGAAAATAAAATGAATGAATGCACGTACCCTAATGCTGAAGCACATACCGTATTACTCAACGATGTTTCCTGACTACGGTGGCCGTGAGCTTCGTAACTTACCAAGGCCGTGCTAAAACATTTTGACAGATTTATGAGCGCCGTGTACCGTCTACAATCGGTTCTAGGTCAGAAGGCTCAACCAGACTTAATTCAAACATTAGACGCACCGCATTTAAAGGCGCACTGTCGATTTTTGAGAAAATTTTAAGTGCGCCTTGTGGTCCGAAAAATACGGTAATTTAATACAATGTTTTACATTTCAAATCTCATAATCAGCATAACAATAAATAAAAAGTTGAATATTTGAAAGAAAAAACATTTCAGAATCATTAATATGTGGTGTGTTCCCCTTTTGCTGTAATTATTTTATTTTATTTTTAATCTGTTGATTCATGTAATGCATTTTATTGCGTGGTTTCATGATATTCCAAAGAGCATCTTGTGATGAATGCCTTGGCTTTCACTGTCTTCAAGTACCTTCATAAATGCTTGATGGGGTTTTGGTCAGGAGAACTGTGGAGGAAAGTCAATGACAGTCAAACATTTCTTGATATTCTTTGGTCTTCAGGTAGTTGTTTTGTAAAGCTTTGTGTGTGGTTTCTGGATCATTACCCTGCATTTCTACTAATGAGCTCAGACATTAGACCCCTATTGTGTGCACACATACAACATGAAGCTGAGATGTAAGAAAAAATGTACATGGCCAAAAGAGCGTAGACATTAGTAAATTCATGGATTCAGTTATGTCAGTTATTGCTGTTATTGTGATGGTGAAATATATAGGAACAACTATAGCTCATAGTATCTCCTCAGTTTCAGCACTTACTACTAATTCCCAGATCAACTCTGGATGTAATACCAGAGAGCTTCATGGATTGGGTGTTCATGACTGAGCCTAAGATCACCCGTACAGTGCCAAGCATCCACTGGTATTAATGCTCACTAATACCCCTGTGACTGAACCGTAAAGTAAATCAAGTATTCGTGTTCCAAAATCTGCTGGATAGCCTTCCCGGAAAAGTGAAGACTTTTATAGCAGCAAAGATGCAGCCAACTTCATACAACTTTGGATGCACAGTGAATATACCTTTTATGAATTATCAATGAAATAGAGCTCAAAGTGCTACAAAGGTAAGCTATATTCATATCAGCAGGTTTGTCTGATTTATCCAGTTTCTGACCACATTACATTTCAGTCAAACTCCAGCCAAGGTGTTTTCCTGTCATGGAGTAATCAATTCCAGCCTCTGTTATTCTCGAACAGTAGTTCCAGTATAGCCAGTGACTGTCATGTCCAGGCTGGCAGTCAGTCTGATCACAGATTAGTGAGAGGTACACACGCACACACATACACCAGACACACAAGTGCATACACACTCGCAGGAGTTGTGGTAACTGAAACCCTCCACCACTCATCCGCCCGCAAGTCCCTTAATCCAACAGATTTGTGTTGCAGTGCCTTACTTTCCTTATCACCAGAATTCATCACACTGACTGTATTTTCTCAGTTGGTGTGTGTGTGTGTGTGTGTGTGTGTGTGTGTGTGTGTACATCTTGTCTTGCTGTACTTGTGAGGACCAAATGTCTTTACAATGACAGGAAAATCTGGAATTTTCACTTCTGGTCCTCACTACTTTACTTGCTTTAATAGAACAACTTTTATTTAAAAAAAACAACTAAAAGAGCCAAAAGAATTACTTTAGGTTACTGAGGTTAAGGATACGTTATAAGGTGTAGGTGTATCATTAAGTAGCTGCAGTAATGCTTCATTGTCATTCATGTCAGTGGAAAGTCCTCACAAGAATAGCAATACAAACGTGTGTGTGTGTGTGTGTGTGTGTGTGTGTGTGTGTTATTGAGATTTTCAAGTACTTCTCACAAGAGCAATTTTATTTAATAACAAAAGTCTACGGTAAGAGTGTGTGAGTGTATGTGATCTACAATGGATTGGTGCCATCTAGGTTTGTTCCTCCCTTGCACCCTGTGCTGCAGGCTAGGCACCGGCTCTCCCACGACCCTGTTCAGGATTACACATATAACAAAGTGAATGAATTAATGAATGAAGTCCTTGGTAACTTACAGTGGGGCAAAAAAGTGTTTAGTCAGGAACTGATTGCGCAAGTTCTATTACTTGTAGTAATAGACACATCTTGCAGTTGCGCCGGGACACATCATCAGTGATGTAACCTGGGGTCATAGGGTGTTTCGGGTCTTTCAACATCAGACACCCTCACCCAGGCGACTCTGCCATAGGTTGATCAGGCCCTGGCCTGTGTCCCAGCAGCGTTTGCCCACAGTTCTGCCTTCTTGATCCAAAGAACCCTGCTGGCTTTTTCTGCGGCTTCAGTTGCGGATCTAATTGCCTTCCTCTTTGCCTGACCAGTGATACCCAGCAGTGTAAAAACCCTGCAGAGGGATTGTCCTGCAAAACCTCTGCAGCCAACCTCCAGAGGCTCACAGCTAGTTCGCCAGCCTTGCCTCCTACATTCATCCACCAGCTCCTGGTACTTGGCACACTTTCTCTCATTTGCCTCCTCCATGCGCTCTTCCCAGGGAAATGTGAGCTCCAGCATGATCAGTTGCTTGGTGGATTCCGAAATTATGATCATGTCTGGCTGAAGCCGTGTTGTTATTATTCTTTCTGGGAACTTCAGCTGTCTGCCAAGGTCCACTTCCAGCTTCCAGTCGATGGCAGTGGTGAGGAGACCAAACTGTACCTGTGATGTGCCTGGTGCTTTTCTCCAGCTTTGTGGAACATGATGGACTTTGGCTTGTGATAGCCCTTGACAGTGTTAATGACAGTGGCTATACTCTCAGCAACTGCCCGTAATACCTGGTCGTGACGCCAGCGATAATGCCCATCCCCAAGGGCTTTTGGGCAGCTGCTAAGCAAGTGTTCCAGGGATCCCCTTCCTAGACAGAGGGGTCAGGTTGGAGTTTCACATTTACCCCAGGCATGGAGGTTTGCTGGACTAGGTAGGACATCATAGACAGCTTGGACTAGGAACCTGATACGATGGAAGAAAGATGAGAGAGGTCTGTAATTTTCATCATAGGTACACTTCAACTATGAGAGACAACATGAGGGAAAAAAATCCAGGAAATCACAATGTTGGATTTTTAAATAATTTAATTGTAAATCATGGTGGAAAATAAGTATTTGGTCACCCACAAACAAGCAAGAGTTCTGGCTGTCACAGACCTATAACAACTTCTTTAAGAAGCTTTTCTGTCCTCCACTCGTTACCTGTATTAATGGCACCTGTTTGACCTCGTTATCTGTATAGAAGACACCTGTCCACAGCCTCAAACAGTCAGACTCCAAACTCAACCATGGCCAAGACAAAAGAGCTGTTGAAGGACACCAGGAAGAAAATTGTAGACCTGCACCAGGCTGGGAAGAGTGAATCTACAATAGGCAAACAGGTTGGTGTGAATAAATCAACTGTGGGAGCAATTGTAAGACATACAAGACCATTGATAATCTCCCTCAATCTGGGGCTCCCACGCAAGATCTCATCTCGTGGGGTCAAAATGATCATGAGAACGGTGAGCACAAATCCCCCAGAACAACACGGAGGGACCTGATGAATGACCTGCAGAGAGCTGGAACCAAAGTAACAAAGTAACATCACGTTTGGAGGAAGAAGGTATGCATCCCAAGAAGATCATACCTACTGTGAAGCATGGGGGTGGAAACATCATGCTTTGGGGCTGGTTTTCTGCATAAGGGACAGGACGACTGATCCGTGTTAAGGGAAGAATGATCGGGGCCATGTATCGTGAGATTTTAAGCCAAAACCTCCTTCCATCAGTGAGGTCATTGAAAATGGAACGTGGCTGGGACTTCTAGCATGACAATGATCCCAAACATACCGCTTGGGCAACGAAGGAGTGGCTCCGTAAAAAGCATTTCAAGGTCCTGGAGTGGCCTAGCCAGTCTCCAGACCTCAATCCCATACAAAAGTTGCGGATTGTGTTGAAAGTCCGTGTTGCCCAGTGACAGCCCCAAAACATCATTGCTCTAGAGGAGATCTGCATGGAGGAATGGGCCAAAATACCAGCTACAGTGTGTCCAAACCTGGTGAAGACTTACAGGAAACGTTTGACCTCTGTCATTGCCAACAAAGGTTATGTTATAATGTATTGAGTTGAACTTTTGTTATTGACCAAATACTTATTTTCCACCACAATTTTCAATTAAATTCTTTTAAAATCCTACATTGTGATTTTTTGGATTTTTTTTCATTTTATCTCTCATAGTTAAAGTGTACCTACAATGAAAATTACAGACCTCTCTCATCTTTCTAAGTAGGAGAATTTACACAATCAGTGGCTGACTAAATATTTTTTTGCCCCACTGTATATCTTTTTATTAGTTGATAAAACCATGATCAGCATTGAGAAGAAAACCATCTGGAAACCATGTTTATACTGATTATTTTGTTTGAACTGCTGTCGTGTCTAAGGGGAGAATATTATCTGAAGGAGAATTGCATACACAAAAAGGGGAAAAGTAATGTGTAAGAATTGACCAAAGGATTTTTGTGCACAATGGTTGCTGTTTCATAGATCATCTCATTTAAGTATCAACTTTGTCACAGATGTTTCTCCTAAAAATCTCTAGGAGAAATACATTTAGACTAAAAGGAGACATCAATGAGATTAATGGTGTCAAGATCTTGAAAAGTGCATTGGTTACAAGCCCAGCTTCGGGTTTGAACCCACGATCTGAGGAACTGCTGTTTCCAGTAACTGACTGTTTACATTTACATTTATTCATATGACAGACACTCTTGTCCAGAGCGATGTACAAAATGTGCAAGTAATTGAAGCTGCCGTGATCCAAGTATTCAATGCTCCATAAGTAGTCATTAGTAGTCAGACCAAAAATTAATGCTATTCAGAGACTAACATGCAAGTACTTAGTTTGACACTGAGTCCTCATATGAACACAAATACTAAGAGCTTGAGGATTTACAAAATTGTATACAAAGAGCAGGTACAACAAAGTTGCAAAGGCCAGAAGTGACATTATCATAGTATTGTATGAAGAGTTAAGTCTTAAGGTGTCTGTGGAAGGAAGAGAGAACACACTTGCTCATTCTGACTGGTACGGGAAGCTCATTACACAAATGAGAAACCAGGACACTGAATTATCGAGATCTGGCCTTGCGGGCATGGCTCAGTCTCAGAGATGGTTGTGCCAGGAGCTGATTTGACTTGCAGGTGTGTGGTTCTGAACCAAAGAATGTAAATAATGTGGAACAGAACCTTTTGAGGCTGGGATAAGAGTTTTAAATTAGATCCTGGCTACAAGACCAGGCCAGTTGAGTGATCTCAGTAAAGGAGTGACATGAGAAAACTTTGGCAGGTTTTGAACCAGATGGACTGCAGCATTCTGAATACTCTGTATTGGAATCATGGAACATAAAGGCAGACCAGCAAGCAAAACATTGCAGAAATTAAGCCTGTAAATAACCAAAGCTTGTATGAGGATCTGAGCAGCTTCTCTGGTTAGAAAAAGACATATTCTTTTGATTTCTGGATGATGTGGTTAGAAAAAACAAAGCTGTTGTCCAAAATCACAGCAACATTCTTTGGCATGAGGTTGAATGGAGAGTGGGCTGTCTATGTTGATTGAGAGATACAATGTTAAGGAGTTATTTTCTAGGTGGATGGAGGGAATTAAAAGGAAAGTTGAGCATCATCTGCCTGGGAGTGATATGAGAAGAAATGTGTCTAATCACTGAGCCCAGTGGTTTAGTCTACAGGGCGAAGAGGAGCAGACAAATAAGTAATCCCTGAGGGAGCTCCTGCAGAACCTTAGAGGTGATGAAAAGTGAACCTTGCCATGCCACCTAGTAGGATTGATCTTATGCTATGAGAAGCACCAGCCAAGCGCATGGACTTACGACCCAAGCGAAAAGAGTGGAGATGAGAATCTGATGATTCATAGTGTGAAGTATAGCAGACAGATCGACAGGGAAAGGTGCTGGGGGTTTTGGGGCCTTCCTTGGCCCAGAAGTGTCTGGGTACTGTAAGAAACAGTTAGTAGTACGAAGATAATCTAAAATTGTAAAGTGTTTCAGTGATCTGCCACATCCGTATCTTCACAGCATAGGACAAATTGATCAGATGACGCCAAAGATAAAAGTCTAAGGGGGTCAGATCGGGAGAGCATTTCTTCTGCGGTGTTGCTATCAGTGTGTCAAGAGTGGGAGAAGAGGGTTGCATTGACAATCCAACACAATGGGCAGCACTTTGAACACATTTTATAAGTGGTCATAAACTTGTAAATAACTCATGAAAGAATAATGTTCCCTTAAAACCAAACAAAATCACCATTGTTTTTCTTGTGAAATTCTCAATAAGTTCGATGTGTTACATGACCCTATTTCCATTGGAAATAATAAAGTTGGATCCAAAATGGCCAACTTCAAAATGGCTGCCATGGTCAACACCCATCTTGAAAAGTTTCCTCCCTCCCATATACTAATGTGCCACAAACAGGACGTTGATATCACCAACCATTCCCATTTTATTTAGTTGTATCCATATAAATGGCCCACCCTGTATATGCAGAGAAGAGGAAGGTTTTGAGCTGTGCTAGTAAAGGAAGAAATGGAAGAGCAGTCACAAAGAGATTGTGGGTGAGAGTTCCAAAGTAGCACTGAAAGACCTGATACACACAGAGGTGTCTTGTACTTGGGATTTCAAGAAGTCCAGTGGCAGAAGATCTGAGAGATCAAGAGAGACAGTAGGGATAAAAGAGATCACTAAGGTATGAAGAGGCGAGACCATGAAGTGCTTTGAAAGTTAGCAAGAGTCGTTTATACTTGATACGGGAGGATATAGGTAACCAGAGAAGCTCATGGAGGATGGGGGTAATAAGTGCAGAGCATTTTGTCTAAGTGAGGAGACTGGCTGAAGGAGATTTGAACAAACTGATGCCGAGTGAGAAAGTAAGCAGGGACACTAGTAAACAGGGAGTTGCATGCAGGAGAAGATAAAGGTGTTTATATGCATTTTGGTGTCAGCATTGCTGTGTTAATATGGCTGTCAAATGTAAGTGAAGAATTCAAAATGAATTAAAGGTTTTTAATGACTTTGACTTGTTTAATCTGAATGATATTGACGTTCACAGTAAGACTGAAAAAATTGTAAACCAGTGTTGTAGCACCATTTAACAAGAATTTGGTTTGTTCGCATTTAATCAAAATAAATTATGGTCCAAAAAGTTAATTAAGCAATTAAGAAATTACTTGAAACACCTAACTGTACTTTACACACTACAGTGGTGCTTGAAAGTTTGTGAACCCTTTAGAAGTTTCTATATTTCTGTATAAATATGACCTAAAACATCATCAGATTTTCACACAAGTCCTAAAAGTAGATAAAGAGAACCCAGTTAAACAAATGAGACAAACATATTATACTTGGTCATTTATTTATTGAGGAAAATGATCCAGTATTACATATTAGTGACTGGCAAAAGTATGTTAACCTATGCTTTCAGTATCTTGTGTGACCCCCCTGTGCAGCAATAACTGCAACTAAATGTCTCCTGTAACTGAAGCCAGACATAAAATAATAAAGCACAATAAAATAAAATTGAATTGAACTGAGCTGAATCAGGTGGCACGGTGGCTCAGTGGGTAGCGCTGTTGCCTCACAATGAGCAGGTCCTAGGTTCAGTCCCAGGTGGAGTGGTGTGGGTCCTTGCTGTGTAGAGTCTGCATGTCCTCCCTGTGTCTGTGTGGGTTTACTCCGGGTGCTCCAGTTTCCTCCCACGGACCAAAGACATGTGTGTTAGGTTAACTGGTGTCTCTAAAGTGCCCTAGTGTGTGAGTATATGTATATGTGCTCTACGATGGATTGGCACCCTGTCTAGGGTTGTGCCCTATACTGCCGGCTAGGCACCGGCTCTGAAGCAAAGTGAATTGAATTGAATCAAATCCAACCAAATTTTCAAGTCAATACTACATGCACTTAAGCAACTGGGAAAAGACTGTGGGGGACATGATGCTAATGTAAAGGCAAATATCATCTGCATTACAGTGAGACTTATTATATTTTTGACAACAAATTATCTGAACTAGGATGGGTCCGTGAGCCACAGAACCTTGGGGCACTCCTTGATTGACAGGGGCCAAGGTCTGCAAATACTGTAAGTATATCATGGCAGCAGTTAGACTTCCAAGTTGCTTAGAATCAACAAAAGAGGAAATAAATATACTTAGCAGAATCCTTGTACTATATATCGATGTCCACCAAGCCTGAAATGCACTGTTACCGCTGACCCTATAGCAGCCTTAGTTCCTTGATTTTGTATCAAGTGCTGCCTGAAAACATATAAGCAATTAATGAATGCCTATGTTAATTGTTAAATATGAACTAGTACAATAATAGGCTTTTATTAAAACTCTAAATCATTTTTATAAAATTTTAACCCTTCTTATTTCTGGTCAGGCCCTTGGGGTCATTGCAGGTTTAGGTAGCCTACAGGTTGCTGTTGCAACGCTGATGGACGAACTGCTGACTGGCATCCTCGCCCTTTGACACAGTCAGTCATGTCTGCATGTGACACCCAACCCGGGAGGCAGTCACTGCCAGGACTTAGACTTGGGTCCCTTTCAAGGGTGCTGCACCACCCAAACACCCTAAGGATATATTTTACAGGGAAAGTGATAAGAAATTAATTTATGGGCTAGCATAGCCATTGTTTGGCAGATTGTAGTTATTATACAAGGACTTCACACGATGGCTCAGTGGGTAGCATCGCCGCCTCACAGCAAGAAGGTCCTGGGTTCAATCCCAGGGTGGAGCCACCTGGGTCCTTTCTGTGTGGAGTCTACATGTCCTCCCCATGTCCATGTGGGTTTACTCCGGGTACTCCGGTTTCCTCCCACAATCCAAAGACATGCAAGTTAGGTTAATTGATTACACTATCATTTTTCTTTAAATTTGATCTCACTTTTGTCTAGGAGACTACCGAGATTTTAAGGAGGTCTTTTACTATGGGTGTCTATGCAAATGTGAAGTCCGAACACAAATATTGCAGATATGATGCACAGCAACTGATATTGCTAGCCATAGAGAGAAGAGGAAAAGCAGATGCAAGCGAATTATACTGTACAGCCTCCACTCTACTGGAAAGACTTTTCACTAGATTACATAATTATAGGCTGGCTTCAAAATCAGTCTAGTGAGGTCAGTATCAGTAATCAATGTTGGGTGATAAGGCGTGGCGTACAACTGACTTTCTGATTTATTGTAATTGCGTGCATTGAGTGGATGTTAGAGGTCTGTCCCTGAGGTATTGCACATGATGTTGTGGCTGGTGTGTGCCTGCTTACCCGTGGAAACCCAATCCATGAAGCAAAGGTCTATCAGTTCTATCAGTTCTACCAGTAGCTAAAACAGCTGACAGATGATGTTTACAAAACATGCTTTAGCCTTCATGAATCCTAATCTGTGAGATTATGTGGCCTACCACATCTTGACTGATCTGTTATTCCTATACTTCACAATAATAGCATTTACAGTTGGCTAGAACTGCTCTATTATGCTACAAATTTGACTGAGTTGTTGAAATGGCCATTCTTAAATTCTTAATGTTGTTGGCCATGTTTGCCTATGCTGACATGTTTACATGACTAGATGCTTACTTAATAATGTACATATAATTTTTACCATGTAGTGCATTGTTGGCAGTGTGGTATGATTTTTAAATATGTGGGGAACAACATCCCAACACATGTCAAAGGGAAAACAAGTGTGCTCTACAGGGATTAGCTTTCATTTCTGCAGAACATCTTGGAGTGGATCCAGAAGGATGAGAAAGAGGTAGCTTTTGCAAGAGGTAGAGGTAAATGGAAACTAAGAAAGATTCCATGGTGCTGTTATCAGTATAATGAGACCTGGAGAGGCCTGGCATTATCTATATACTGTTTCCTATTTTATTTATGGATATGAGAGAAAGTATGAGGGAATCTTTGCAAACTGGAGCTAAATGCTTATTGCCAAGGGTGGACATGTGAGTATACAGCCACTGATCACTTTATTAGGTGCACCTCCTTGTTTCTACACTAATTGTCCATTTTATCAGTTCTGCTTACCAAACAGATGCATTTTTACAGATCATAGTCCATCTGGCTTTCTACATACTCTGTTCTCTAATGGTCAGGACCCCCAGAGAAGCACCACAGATCAGGTCATATTTCTGTGGTGGATCATTCTCAGCATTGCAGTGACACTGATGTGGTGGTGGTGTGTTAGTGTGAGTTGTGCTGGTAGATCAGACACAGCAGTGCTTTTACACAGCTGAGTATCACTGCTGAACTGAAAATAGTCCACCTACCAAAAATGTTCAGCAACCAGCATCCTGTGAGCACTGATGAAGGATTAGAAGATGACTAACACAAACTGTGGAAGTGATCAAATGGACAGTGGGCATAAAAACAAGGAGGTGTACCTGAAAAAGTGATTGGTGAGTGTATGTTTGTTGCATCTACGGTATGTAGCTGCATGTGTGTCACTTGGTGTGTCATTTAGCTCCTATGTGTGATGAGAGTAATGGGCTGTGAAGGAGGACAGAGACAACAGAAATGTTCTTCTTTCTCCAAACATCCTTAAAATTGATCCTGTAAACATGAATTTGGATGTGAATATGTAAGGAAGATATTTTATATATATATATATATATATATATATATATATATATATATGAGCTGAATTTTTGGTATGGTTCCTCTCACTAATATAAAAATGGAAGGAAATTGTTTCTGACGAGCTGAAACAAACAGATTGGCCCTTGTGAGGATGCAGGTGTGCTCAAAGAACCACACCCCATCCCCACACACGCACACACGCACACACTCCCCACACACGCATGCACAGGCACACACTTGTGCACACACATAAACACACATGCAGTTAAATAGTGTTCAAATAGCGTTTACATGTTCTGACCTGTTAGTGTTTTAGGTAGCTGTGTGATAGCAGTAGAAGTAAAATTTCAGTGTGTATATAAATGTCTATGTGTGAGGACGAGAGAGCGAGAGAGAGAGAGAGAGAGAGAGAGAGAGTGAGAGAGAGAGCGTGAGAGAGAGAGAGAGAGAGAGAGAGAGTGAGTGATAGAGAGAGAGTATGTGTATGTGGGACGTTAGTGGGGATTAACGCAGCATTTGCTTGAGCTCTTTGGGCTCTAAAACACAAAGCCAAATGCAAGTGGAGCATCAGTGCACCTGGGGGAGTTTCCGGGAAAGGCCTGACACACACATAGAGATTCTCCTCAAGATACAGATAAAAGCCTTTTATACACAGATGAAGAATGTGAAAGAAATTGAACCATGAAGGAGAAGGGAATTTTTGCATTTTTTTTAAATCTGTGTGACTTTTAGTAAAAACCAAATGTTGTGTAGCTCCAAAATGTTAAAGACATTAGTTATACTGTGATAATACAATGGTGTGACCCCCCTGTGCAGCAATAACTGCAACTAAACGTTTCCTGTAACTGTTGATCAGTTCTGCACACCGGCTTGGAGGAATTTTAGCCCATTCCTTTGTACAGAACAGCTTCAGCTCTGGGATGTTGGAGGGTTTCCTCACATTAACTGCTCGCTTCAGGTCCTTCCACAACATTTCGATTGGATTAAGGTCAGGACTTTGACTTGGCCATTCCAAAACATTAACTTTATTCTTCTTTAACCATTCTTTGGAGAGTGAATCGTGTGCTTAATGTCGTTGTCTTACTGCATGACCCACCTTCTCTTGAGATTCAGTTCATGGACAGATGTCATTTTCCTTTAGAATTCTCTGATATAATTCAGAATTCATTGTTCCATCGATGATGGCAAGCCGTCCTGGCCCAGATGCAGCAAAACAGGCCTAAACCATGATACTACCACCACCATGTTTCACAGATGAAATAAGGTTCTTATGCTGGAATGCAGTGCTTTCTTTTCTCAAAATGTAACGCTTTTCTTTTAAACCAAGAAGTTCTGTTTTTGGTCTCATCCATACACAAAACATTCTTCCTATAACCTTCTGGCTTGTCCACGTGATCTTTAGCAAACTGAAGACGAGCAGCAATGTTCTTTTTTGGAGAGCAGTGGCTTTCTCTTTGCAACACTGCCATGCACACCATTGTTGTTCAGTGTTCTTCTGATGGTGGATCATGAACATTAACATTAGCCAATGTGAGAGAGGCCTTCATTTGCTTAGAAGTTACCCTGGGGTCCTTTGTGACCTCACCAACTATTAAACGCCTTGCTCTTGGAGTGACCTTTGTTGGTCGACCACTCCTAGGTATAGTAACAATGGTCTTGAATTTCCCCCATTTGTACACAATATGTCTGCCTGTCGATTGGTGGAGTCCAAACTCTTTAGAGATGGTTTTGTAACCTTTTTCAGCCTGATGAGCATCAACAACTCTTTTTCTGAGGTTTTCAGAAATCTCCTTTGTTTGTGTCATGATACACTTCCACAAGCAGACTTTGATAGATCCCTGTTCTTTAAATAAAACAGGGTGCCCACTCACACCTGATTATCATCCCATTGATTGAAAACACCTGACTCTAATTCCACCTTCAAATTAACTGCTGATCCTAGAGGTTCACATACTTGTGCCACTCATTAGTATGCAATATTGGATCATTTTCCTCAATAATTAAATGACTAAGTATATAATATATATATAATATTTTTGTCTCATTTGTTTAACTGGGTTCTCTTTATCTACTTTTAGGTGAAAATCTGATGGTTTTAGGTCATATTTATGCATAAATATAGAAAATTCTAAAGGGTTCATAAACTTTCAAGCACCACTGCACACACTTCAGTTTAAATACTTCACACAATCATGTAGCGCATAGCGAAAACATTTTAACATGCACCTGCTAGCAGACAGAAGCAGGCCTATGGATCTTGTTCAGTGTTACACTTTGTGGTCTCAGTAACTACTCCCACACTCCACCTTAGGTTACGGTTTTAAACTTCCGAAACTGAAAGTCAACATTTCTGATCAAGATTGACACTTAAAGAAACAGAACTGTAGAAAAATAACAGCTAATGTATTTAAGTGAGAAGCATTTCAATATTTTCTTTCTATCCCACATTTGCCGACCAGCCCTGGACACCAGAATTCTGTCCCCAGCTGTGTACCCCAAAATCTGATAAGGCAATGAAACCAGCGGGGGCTTATATCAGGCTTTCCTTTTTTTACATATACACACCATTTTATCCCACACCACTCCATGGGGAATGGAAAGGCTTGTCGACACCAGTGAGAAAAGGCAAACCACAATGTTTTCTTCCCACTATTCTAACAGATCATTGAGGAGACCAATACTAGCCACAGCTAATAAAAATACTTAAGTGAATAAGTACTTACTATGTACTTTCCTTAACACGTACGCTGAGCACAGGCTGGTCTGCAGGGTCTTCAGATCAGATATGCATAATAAATGTTCCCATGGTGCTACCAGTAGCCAATCCTGTTAGACATTATTAAGCTAACTGATATTATTGTTACAATTCAAGCATGTGTGCTTTGAGATGGAGTGTGTGCGGCCCTATCAATAGCACGTGCTGAGGAGGGGGCTTGCATGTTATGACATGTGGGAGCTGAGCTCCTGTCTGTGGCACTGTCAGTTTAGATTAGACTGTACTTGGCTAATGTAACAGAGTAAGGAGTGGGGTAGCTAAAATCATGATCATTCCCAGAAGGCTTTTTGCCTCACAGCAAAGGCTAAGATGAAATTCATGCTTTAGCTGTGGTTGGTGAATGAAGGGATTACTGTGTGTGGGTGTATGTGTGTATAATCAGGTCACTGACAATTGCTTTAAGACTACACAGGAAGCTTGGCTTCCCCCATAATTTCATTAAAGTGCAGTTACCAAAGTGGCTATATTTCACTAATGTTGGTGGGATAAAACATTTTAGCAAATCAAACGATTACGTATCTCACTGCAATATTGCACGCCTTTTGATGAACTTTGCAGTGTGCATGTAAAATCTCCTTTGAGGCCCCCAAAACAGAGCTAATAGACACTCATTGAAGCCTGTGCATCTCTGAGTGTCTAATGCCTGATCATGTACTCGATGAGGTATAGGATGAAAGATTAACGCTGACTGGATAAATGGCTTTTAGGTGCATTTTGCAAGGAAGAATACATCTTGCCATTTTTTTGGACAGTGCACACATTATTTGCCATTTATAGATGCATGGCTTATTTTTATGATGATTGGTTGATCTCTCTAAAGGGTAAGTTCACACCACTAAGATTTACAATTCAGCTACCATATTTACAATGATAAAATAGCAAGACGTATCATTGCGTAATCTTATTATTTTTAATATTATGACCAGTAAAAAAAGTGAACATATGTACTTCCCCTTTTTAAAAAAATGACCAGCCGCTGCTGTATTGGTTGCATCGTCTTTTTAACTGGATTTCATGTAAAACCAGCCCTTATAAGGCAACATTCAGCAGAGGATTAGTGTCCATGCTCTCCACTCCTTGTCTTACCGGAATGCAGCCCATCAGATCTGTAGATGCACTGCAAAAGCCGCAGTGTTGAAATTAACACCTCAAGTGTGAACTAAAGTTCACTTGCAAACAAATAAGCATTGTAATATTATGGTCAGTTCCATCCTCTCTGCTTTTTCATCAGTTTGTAGTAGCTAGGTTGTTACAGTATCAAACTTGGGGCAAAACATAGTGAATTGAATTGAGGTTTAGCTATTAATATTTGGGTTATGAATTAATGATGTTGATGATGACAATGTTGACGGTGTTTAAGTGTAAAACAGGTATCTAAGGACACCGACATATAAATAAGGACATAAGGGCATACAGTGGGGCAAAAGAGTGTTTAGTCAGCCACTGATTGTGCAAGCTCTCCTACTTAGAAAAATGAGAGAGGTCTGTAATGTTCATCATAGGTACACTTCAACTATGAGACACAAAGTGAGAAAAAAATCCAGGAAATCACATTGTAGGATTTTTAAAGAATTTAATTGTAAATTATGGTGGAAAATAAGTATTTGGTCAATAACAAAAGTTCAACTCAATACTTTGTAACATAACCTTCGTTAGCAATGACAGAAGTCAGTCGTTTCCTGTAAGTCTTCACCAGGTTTGCACACACTGTAGCTGGTATTTTGGCCCATTCCTCCATGCAGATCTCCTCTAGAGAAGTGATGTTTTGGGGCAACATGGACTTTCAACTCCCTCCACAAATTTTCTATGGGGTAAAGGTCTGGAGACTAGCTAGGCAACTCCAGGACCTTGAAATGCTTTTTCCAGAGCCACTCCTTCGAATGTTACATATCAGGGAGTGGAAAAAGTATGTGAACCTTTAGGACTAGAAGGTCATTTCAACACGAGTCAGGAGTTTCAATCAGACAGATGATAATCAGGTGTGAGTGGGGGTTCTGTTGTATTAAATCAAACAAAGCTTGATCTTCACAAAAATGTTTGTGGACATGTATCGTGGCACACACAAGGATTTGTGAGTAGCTCAGAAAATGAGTGCTGGAAAGTGTTAAAAAATATCTCTAAAGTATTTGGTCTCCACCAATTCACAACCAGACAGATGTATACAAATGAAGGAAGTTCAGAACCATTGTTACTTAGTCAACCAATAAAGATCACTCCAAATGCAAGGTGTGAAATAGTCCGCAAAGTCACAAAGGAACCCAGGATAACTTTCCAACAATTAAATACCTCTCACATTGTCTACTATTAATGTTTGAGTCCAGCATAAGGAGACCATGGAACAACAATGGAGTTCATGACAGGGTTTCAAGAAGAAAGCCATTGCTCTCCGAAAAGAACATTGCTCCCGATCTGCAGTTAGCTAAAGATCACATGCATTAGCCAGAACGCTATTGGAAAAACATTTTGTAGGTTTAAATGATGAGAATTATGTGCTGAGAAAGGAACATGCTGCATTCTAGCATAAGAATCTTATCCTATCTTGTGAAACATGGTGGTGGTAGTATCATGGTTTAGGGCTGCTTTGCTGCATCTGGGAAAGAATGGCATGCCATCACTGATGGAGCAATGAATTCTGAATTATATTAGAAACTTCTTAAGGACATCTGTCTGTGAACTGAATTTCAAGAGAACATGGGTCATGCAGCAAGACAGCAGCTTTAAACACAAAAGGTCATTCTACCAAAGAATAAAACAAAAGTAAAATTAAAGAAAAGTCAATTTAATGTTTGTTCAAAGTCTTTAATCCGGTAGACATGTTGTAGAAGGACCAGAGCCGAGCAGTTTATGTGAGGAAACCAACATCCCAGAGTTGAATCTGTACAGGGGAATGGACTAAAACTCGTTGTGCACAACCGATCACCAGTTACTAGAAACATTTAATTGCAGTTATTGATGCAGAAGCGGATAACAGCAGATACACGTACTTTTGCCACTCACATATATGTAATATTGGAGCATTTTTTCAATAAATAAATGACCAAGCATAATATGTTTGACTCATTTGTTTAACTGAGTTATCTTTATCTACTTTTAGAATTTGTTTGAAACACTAATGATGTGGTAGGTCATATTTATACAGTAATATGAATAGTTTCAAATTGTTAACAAACTGTCAAGCACCAGTTCTGATATACATGCTCTCAACAGGGAAAAACGACACAATGAACACAGTTTTGGAACGATCCAATTACAACCATGGGGAGAGACAAGGCCAACCAGAAATAAAACATGTACAGGTTTATTAGTTTATTAGAAATTCTTAGCAGGATTAGATATAGACATGTATACTGTGTGTGTGTGTGTGTGTGTGTGTGTGTGTGTGTGTGTGTGTGTGTGTAGGTTTGGACATTTTGCTGGTCCCCATGGGCTTGTTTTTGATTCTTTTTTTATTTTATTTAGGTTACAGAGGTTAGGGGTAGGTGTGGGTGCAGGTGCAGCATTAATTAGCTACAGTGGTCATTATGTCAATGGAAGGTCCCCACAATGATAGAGAGACAAACTTGTGTGAGAGAGCGAGTGAGTGCGTGAGAGAAAAAACTTGCTTCTGCATACACTACATTGACTATTGGGTTTGCTATTCCACTCATGCTGCATGCAATCAAGCATAACTACACAGACAAACTCACTGTAGAAAGGCCTACTGGCTTTCATCATGTCAGGAAATTCAGTTCAATTTCCGACCTGCTAGGACTGATTGGTCAACAGTACATTGTTTTGAATTGTATTTTTTATTGGAAGTGTTTATTAGCAACATCAGCTGAGCTACAATTTGGTAGGCCACTCGAGTAACTCACGGTTGCTGCATGGCAGCACATAATGCATCTGTCTTTCAGTGTAACTTCCAAGCTTCAAGCTATCTGCTTCAAGACATCAGCTTCATGGATTGCATTCCCATGGCTGAGAACCTGCAGAGGAGCCAAAGTTCACCATGTGGACTGAGCGGTGTAAACCACACTGCTAATGTTCTCTGGAATGATGAATGATACTTCATCACCTGCCAGTCTGAATGATAAATTTAGATTAGGTGGATTCTCCCTGCCCAAATGCTTAATGTCAAATGAATAACTTAGTGGTGAAGAAAAATAACTGTGGCTGCCTTACATGGTTTCTTGCAAATTTGTAATGCTACAGGCTCCAATACATTTTCAAGAATGTGTGTCTCCCAGAGTTTTCTGGTACCAAATTGGGGAAGACCCTTTCCTGTTTCAGCATGATAATGCCCACATGTGCAGAGAGGACTCCAAAAAAATGGATTGCTCAATTCAGTATTACCTACTGTAACATTGGCGGGTTTATTCAAGCTTGGCTTTAACACAAATCCTGCTTATTGAATCTGTGAGGGGGATGGATAAAAAAAATTGAGATGAATGCACGATGTTCTACTTGGGTAAAGCATGTGTTTGGGTTGTGTATGTACAGGTGCTTAACACTGCAATGCCCTTTGATTTTGCAATAGCACATTTTATGGCTACAGGTGATGTGATGGCATGAAACTTTTGACCTGTCAAAATCTCTCTCACTTGCTTGAAGTTTTGTTTAGCTTGGATGTCCTATGTGAAATAGTGATAGGATTGAAGCCTTGAAGTTTTATGTGGTGGTAGCAATGTTATGCAGGTCAGACACATTAGTGAGATAGACAGGGAAAACTCAGAAAACCAAAACCAAAAATGTTGGTAATTTCATGGCGATTTTAACTGTAATAAGAAAAGAAATGGATATATAAAGGTGTTGGATAAGGGACAGATGAGAAATGTACACGTTTTGTGCTGGCAAAGGAAGACAATGATGGAAGAAGGGCAGAAAAGCAAGGGGAGTGAAATTATGGGAAATAATGACTTGGAAAGTCAGCAGGTTCCTGTTTACTGTGATGCCTTTAAGAATGACTGTAAATGATCAGCTCAGTGAATTGCTCTTGATTGGATGCAGTGATTCCCCAATGCTGTTGTTTATTTATTCGTTTACAGCTGGCTCTCATTTTTGTTCTGGTTTTCACTCTGCCTCTTTGTCTTGCAAACCCTTCACTTTCTTACCCGAATTGGTTTTTGACAAAAAGTCTGTTTGGCGGTTGGAAAGCACACGTACTGCAACTGGAACTGTACTTATTTCAGCCATGCGGATATTTGATTAAGGAAACTGAACATGCACCATGGTCTCTAACATTTCTAATGTCGCACTATTGCACATTCACAGGAATTCATATCACTCAACTCTAAGAGAAATAGATAAGGCTAATAATTGGACCGGGTTTAGTGATCAAACATTTTCTTACAGATATGTTTATGTAAAATCAATCAAATTCACTGTCAATCATAATTTCAAGTACAACTGTAACTGTTTTCATGGGACAGGCCAGTGAGGCAGACAGCCGAGATGGGAAGATTCAAATTAATGCAAACCATGTGGAATTCTTTTTTGCTTTTTTAACTTTTACTTTCCTTTTATAAAGATAAATGGGTGATACAAAAGGTTGACTAGACACTGATTCAGAACTGGGATCTGTCTTATCATTAAAATGAAATACATGACAAGGCTGCAGTGGAAGTGGAATAATAGAACTCTTAATTCCTAGATAATGCGGAAAGCACTTAGGCCTGCAGCCCCATTATTATGGATTTGGGACCTAGGGACTTTACCGCCAAGCACTGTAAGAGCTCCAGATATAACTTCCAAGGTCTTCATATTTTACTGGACATTGTTATTCTGTTAAATAAATGGTAAAAAGTATACCCATTTTCCACAAGTTAGCACAGTTTGCTGGGGTCCTAATGGAATGATTGGGTCAAAACATCATAAGGATCCAGTGTAAAAAGTTTGTTTCAAATCGGATTTGAGTGTCTGTTCCTTTAAATTCCAAATTCATGACAACTTCTTGCGGATAAAAACAACAGCAAGGACCACTCTGGAAACACCTATACTCTTATTTTGTCTTACATTGAATTGGCAAACTAACAATGTTAGTGTAATTGTAGATTCTGCAGCAGGTAATGGCAGTAACTTTCTAGAACATTACATCTACTTATAATAACTAGATAACTAGTGCTCAATACCCACAGAAACATATAGAATAATAATTTTTTTTAAACTTACGTTTCTGTCTTCTGTCGTTTATCCACAGACAGTTGGTAGTTAATCCCTGTTTTAGGAAAAGTTCCATTGCCATTGCTGTCAAATCATGAGTGTGTGAATATTACTGTACATGCTATACAGTAGTGTGTTAACCTGCTGTAGACACTACATGCTACACTGTATTATATTACAGAATTGATTTACTTATGCATATCTCCCAGTCCAGTTTGAACCAATTCTATGATGGAGGCTTTTGCATAATGCAGTTGAACATACTACTGTGTAGCATGCAATATTCCCACATTCTTGGGCAGTTTTTGCCAACTGCAGCTGGGATGTCGCCATCAAAAATAAACTTTATACGCTCTATTGTTCTCTGAGGATGGGGGTCTGATGTAATAATTTGTACTGGTCTATACAGCCAACCAAACTAGCAGTAATTCTAATTGGTCCCTTCGTAATGTAGGAAGCGGAGTGAACAGCTTGACGAATCTCATGTTTTCAGGCATTCTACAGTTTGTCGGATGGTAGCCACTTCAGATACCCAAATATGCAGGCATATGCACAATCACTGGAAAAGAGAGATTTACAAAATACGCCACCTATAGTCATTTAGATGCAAACCCTTAAAATGTCAGGACATTATACATTTGAATAAACGTAAACAAAGAAATGTAAATTTAAAAAGTCATCTAATGCAGGACTTCTATTTGTACAGGTTGATTTGTATGCTTTTAAATGAAATTATAACGCTACTCAAGTTGTTTCTGTCATCAGCTCCAGTCACACCATAATCGAGTCACACCAGACGGCAGTAACTCTCTCCTTCTTCTGGTTGGGTGGGGGTGATGTGCCACCAAGGACTTTCCTTCCGTGGACTCAGGATCCTAAAGTGACTCTGTGTATAGGTCTTAATGATGCTGATATGAATATTTTTACATTATTTTTTAACTATTACTACAGACTTATTTGACTAGATTTTTTATTTGTTTCTTACATTTATCATTTATGCCACCCAAGGAGGATGGTTCCCTTTTTGAGCCTTGGTCCTCCGAAGGTTTCTTCCTCATAACATTTAGGGAGTTTTTCCTTTCCACTGTTGCACTAGACTTGCTCAATTTGGGATTGGCACTAAATATGAGAAGATAACCCAAAATTGTAAAGTTGTTTTAAGACAATGCTCCATTGTGAAACGCGCTATATAAATACATCTAACTTGACCTTTGCAAGGGTCTGATCTGGATAATACAATTGCTCTGGCCAACAATAAAATATAAAACTTAATATAAAAAATATAAATGATATAAAATAAAAAATAGCTCTGGCAGGCCATAATTGAAGTACAGTCCAGGTTCAAATCACAAATCAGCAAAACGTGATTAAGTCAGTCCATTGCACACACACAAAAAAAACTTTGAAAAAGGGTCAAAGTCTGAGTCATGATTTATGTATCATACATATGACACAAACTATGGAAGAATCAAAGTTATGCAATCCACAAGGGCGTTACAGTTCCAGAACTTGTTCAAGAAGAGCTTGGAAAGCTGGTTTCAACCATGTCTTTTTAGGTTTTTTGTTTGTTGTTTGTTTTTTTTTTGCTTTTGTTTTGACTTTTTTAAATGGATTTTTTTACTTTGTGTTTGTTATTTTGTGTTCTTTGTGTTTTGTGTATTAGACCATGTTGACATATTTCCTAGCAACCGTCCTCAAACTGTTAACGTTTTAGCAGTCAAAGCCTAGGCACACCTTTTCACCTCCCCCTTTCTTTCTTCTTTTCCCCCCTTTTTTAGATCCCCATCATCATTTGCGTTTCATTATTTCTTAATGCACTTCTCTTACTTCCCGCACAAAGTCTGAATCACCCATGTCTTCCTCTTCCCCATAGCTAGCTCTGACACATGGTTCCAATACAGGCAGGACAGGGTTGTGAGTTATATACAAACAAAAAACCCAGACATTTCAAAGGCAGATATTATGGGATGCCCTATTTAGTCTTCTTCTCTACCATCAATTCTTTTGGGCTGCTTATTCTGGCTAATCGATGTGACCAACAAATCAATAAAACATTCATTTCAGGCAGATAAACAAACATAAGTGTCCAGTTATATACATTCCTAATACACTGAATCAGGTTTGGACAACAGAGTTAAAGAGTACTTGAATTAATTTTGTAGCGCACTGGTATAGGTTGTACCTACACACATGTCATCAGCCAGTGACCAATATGGAAGGTCTGTAGGATTTATACTACTTAGCTGACAGAAGTGGGTAGAGTATCAAAAAATGTTACTCAAGTAAGAGTACTTTCTTGCTAATTATTTCACCTATTAAAAGTAAGAGTACTCATCCAAATAAGCATTTGAGTAAGAGTAATGATGATCACTGCATATACACTCATTGACAAAAAATAAAGGACAAATATAAAAATGTTGGATTGCTGCTATGTAAATGACTACATTTGTGGTCTGATAAGACACTGGGTCTTGCCACAAGAGGGCATAAAAGTGCTACCCCCACTGTCTATAAAAACTCTCTCAGAGTAGCACTTGACAAGAGATTGCGTGCCCTCACGGAACCACTGCTGCCAACACCTCCTAACTGCTAGGCCATAATGGCCTAGATGGTGGACATTTAATCGACATGACCATCCTGCTTCTCTCAGTCCAATGATGCACCCCTTCTGAAAGTCTGTCAACTGGGCAAAATGTCTTCGAGTCCATCATAGAGACATGTCTAGCAGAGAACAATCTTTCACCAAGAGGTACACTACCCAAAAGTAGCCTCTGAGAGCTTTTATATAGACAGTGGGGGAAGCACGTTTGCACCCTCTTGTGGCAAGACCCAGTGTCTAATCAGTCCACACCTGTAATCATTTACATATCTGCCTGAGTTTTCAGAAATCTGACATTTCTGTCTGGTTGCTTTATTTTTTTTTTGTCAATGAGTGTAAATTAAAACAAGAACTACTTACAAGTAGGTATTAATATCTGTGGGTGGCACAAGTGGTTAGCACTGTCACCTCACTTGAAATTCAGCCACAAAACCCAAGCTAGAAAAGGAAAAGTGATTATTTGTTTAGCCCCTTCATACCCACAACAAAATTGTGCACTTTGTGCTAAACGCCTGCCATGTACAAATAAGGGTGAGATCTTTTTTAATATATACTACAATATGAAAGGTGAACAGAACAGTGTAAAAGTTTAGAAATTGTATAATTCTTTGTTTCCTTGTTTTTTTTTAACAATATATGTATAAAATTTGAAAACATGTAGACTAGCCATTCTTATTATGTTACTCATTTAGAAATGTCATCTTTTAGAAATGTCATCTTCTAATCTAACATTAGCATTATGCTTGAGAAATCAGTTCTTAATTTTAATAGCTCTGCTTCGTCCATGAAGTAGGCACGTACGGGACCAGTCAATAGTTTGGAAAACACCTTCTCACCCAGTGTCTTTCCTTATTTTTAAATGTTTTCTACATTGTAGATTAATATTGAAGACATCAAAACTAGGAGGGAACACATATGGAATCATGTAGTAAACAAAAAAGTGTTAAACAAACCAGAATTAGTTTTATACTTTAGATTCTGTTTCAACCATACCTTGGCACAACAAAGCTGATATTTGCAAACACATTAAGAAGGCATGAAAGTCCTCAAGTTAACCCTTGACAATGCCCACCTGTTATTTGAAACCCTTTCCAGTTGATTACCTTGTAAAGCTGATTTGAGAGAATGCCAAGAGTGTTCAAAGCTGTCATCAATGCAAAAGGTGGCTACTTTGAAAACTCTGAAGTATAAACATATTGTAGTTTATTTAGCACTTTTTTGTTTACTACATAATTCCATTCATTGCCCTTCATAGTTTTGATGTCTTCAATATCAAATGTAGAAAATAATAAAAAATAAAAAATAAAGAAAAAAACATTGAATCAGTACAAGGTGTGTCCAAACTTTTGACTGGTACTGTATATGTAGACTAACGATATAACAGTGATATTTGAAAATACATGTATTCCTATAATAATATCAACTATGAGAGACACAATGAGAAAAAAAATCCAGGAAATCACATTGTAGGATGTGTAAAGAATTTAATTATAAATTATGGTGGAAAATAAGTATTTGGTCAATAACAAAAGTTCAACTCAATACTTTGTAACATAACCTTTGTTGGCAATGACAGAGGTCAAACGTTTCCTGTAAGTCTTCACCAGGTTTTCACACACTGTAGCTGGTATTTTGGCCCATTCCTCCATGCAGAACTCCTCTAGAGCAGTGATGTTTTGGGGCTGTCGCTAGGCAACATGGACTTTCAACTACCTCCACAAATTTTCTATGAGGTTGAGGTCTGGAGACTGGCTAGGCCACTCCAGGACCTTGAAATGCTTTTTACGGAGCCACTCCTTCGTTGCCCGAGCGGTGTGTTTGGGATCATTGTCATGCTGGAAGACCCAGCCACGTTCCATCTTCAATGCTCTCACTGATGGAAGGAGGTTTCAGCTTAAAATCTCACGATACATGGCCCCGTTCATTCTTCCCTTAACACGAATCAGTCGTCCTGTCCCCTTTGCAGAAAAACAGCCCCAAAGCATGATGTTTCCACCCCCATGCTTCACAGTAGGTATGGTGCAACTCAGCATTCTTTCTCCTCCAAACATGACGAGTTAAGTTTTTACCAAACAGTTTTATTTTGGGTTTCATCTGACCACATGATATTCTCCCAGTCCTCTTCTGGATCATCCATATGCTCTCTGGCAAACTTCAGACGAGCCTGGACATGTACTGGCTTAAGCAGTGGGCCCCCCTGGCACTGCAAGATCTGAGTCCCTCTCGGCGTAGTGTGTTACTGATGGTAGCCTTTGTTACTTTGGTCCTGGCTCTCTGCAGGTCATTCATCAGGTCCCTCTCCGTGTAGTTCTGGGATTTTTTTTTAGTTCTGGGCACTGGCTCTCCCGTGATCCTGTCCAGGAGCAAGCGACTGAGTGACTGTTGCAATCAATCTAAAGTGAGCACTGTAACAATATAACTACTAGGATGAGAGTTCAGTTTGACCACTTGAATTGTACATTTTTGTTTATACCAGTAGATCGATGGAAGAATGTGACTGGTGACTATGGGGTTGTATAGCTACAGGCAGGTCAGTGTGTGCATACTAACCCTTGTAACCCATGATCACGGAACACACTGGACCTTCTAGGAATGAGAGAAGTTTGCCTGGGCTGATGAGTCCTTTTCTATAACAACATTTGGGTTTCCGCTTAAGTATACACCATATTCTTGGTTAAGTGATGGTACCAGGATACACTGTGGAAAGCTGACAAGTCAGTAGACTGAGGTGATGCTCTGGCAATTATTCTGCTGGGAAACCCTAGTTCTAGGCATGCCTGTGGTCATCACTTTGAGACATACTGTCTACCTATGTTTACCAAAGTGTCTACGTAGATTATTAATTATTTTTGTTGGAATTCAATATTTTAATCAATCAAATGATCAGATATATTACTGCAATACCATGATGTTCGTATATTAAACTCCTTCCAGTGAAAAGCACAGCGCCTTGTGCAAAATCCGCTTTGAAGCTTCAGATACAGACTTAATAGATACTCATTGATGCCTGTGTGTCTCTGGGTGTCTATGGTGTGTTAGTGTTGCCTCTGTTTTGAAAGGGACAGCGATGACATGGCTGGGCACCTGGGCTTCACTGGCAGTGAATGAAGTGTGGGCAGGTGCATTTTATACAGCAAAATCATTTAGGTGTTTATTTGACAGCACACTGCTTTCTTTGTCCCACCATGAAACATGGCTTCTCTTGATTGGTGATTAGTCAACCTCTGACAGTCAATCGGAATCAGAAGCACAACTGACTCTTCAATAAACTTTTCAACTTTAATAAATCAGTGCCAATAAGTCTTAGAAATGATTTACAGTATTTACAATTTACAAACATAACATTACAAGATGTATTATTATGCAAACTGGCTTTGTATTATGCAATGAAGCTAACTGCAGCTCCACTGGAGAAATATAAGAATCCCTATGCTATGACTATGCAATGGCTAGGCAGTAAAATGAAGTGAACAAATGTGCTTCACTAGCTGCCACCAGTGTGCAGGACAAGATGTTCCCAGATTCATTTGTCATAAAGTACTTTTGTTGTGAGTCAAGTCAAGGCGCCATCTTCCGAGGAACATGGCTTTGTTTACTAACTCACTGAATTCCAGTTGCATTTGCTGATTTTCTTTTTGTAATTTTGCAGTGGTTGGACAATGCTTTTGTGTTTAATACTGCCACCACAGATCACATAACTATTCGTGGAACAAATGTGCAAATGGAGTAAGATTGTTTTTTGCTTTTCTTACTAGAAAGAAAAGTGTAAGAAAACACAGATGAGAGAACCAAATGGGTGACTCGGCAGTGAGATAAAAATAAAAAGTCACATTTGACAACATTCTTGCTTCTATGAAAGTGCGTGCTCTCCACTTTCATTCTGGAGAGGTTGTTAACTTGTCTCTCTCTGCACTCGGTGCTAAATCACAGTGCTTGTTTAATTTAATAGGGGTATCAATTTGCGCAATTATATTACTTACACAAACATTTATCTAAACTGTATACAGCAAGCGTAGCTTTGTAAGGTGTAAAATGCATGTTTATTGACTAGTAGGTTTTTAAAAAGCCTGTTGAAGTCTGTGTAAGTTTGTGACCATAGAATTTGCTTTCACAGGGGATCCAGCATGTGAAATGCTGGAGACTCATCCATTCAGAATGCACATCTGGGCCACAACAAAGTAAAGGCGACAAATACTGGATGGTTGCCCAACAGTTTAAGAGAGACCAATATCAGGTAGATGTTAATGATGTTGAGGCAACACGTGTTGAATCCATGTTTAGAGAGTTATTGGCATGTATGCAACACCTACAAGAAGACGAATTGGAATAATGCCAGTCAAACTGGCTTTGGAATGTAAAAATGAAAATAAGACATTTCTGGACAAAGCTGACTTAAACATGTAGCCTATAAGATGTAACAAGTATGGACTAGATTACACAATAAACATTGTAACCCAAATAGCTGTTAGGATAAAGCCATCAAAAAAAAAAACCAAATGCTTTTCTTTAAATTGAATAAAATAGACATGAAATCATGCTCTACTATGTGACTCCATTGATTGATAACTATGATTGGCATATGATAGTTTACATAGAACAATTTCAAAGGTAGCTCAGGTTAGGGAACAATGCAAGCACTTAATGCACTTAATAATCCAGTAACTGCAGAAAATCAGATTTCGTCAGTGCGATTACATGCACTTGGGTAATCAGAGAATGGAAAAACTCTGGGTTTACATGACTCAATAACAATAACTGGATTTCTACTTTGCAACCAGCCAATAATCTCACAGTAGGATGTGACGTAAACTTCAAACTTCTTAAAATGTCGATTTTGATGTTTCCTATGGTCTAGAAGATGAAGAATATTCATTTCTTTGAGCATACACTGTGATTCAGAGTGTCCCCAAAAGTGTTTGGTAACCATTTTGTAGGTGCTGTGTTTAATTCCAGGGTTGCCAGATCTTGCAAGAGAACTAAGCAACCATGTCTATGGAAACAAGCCCAAAAGTAGAGAATTAGTTCAAAAAGCCAAAAACAGCCCAAATAAGCAACTACACATTAGATAGATAGAAGCCCTAAAAAGGATCCCACAACTACGAATATTTGTAAAGGACTTCATTGCAAAATACAGCCATAGTAACTAAGAAGTGGACCTGACAAACATGTTTGATTTATGACAGATCTACACTCTTTCCAGAAACCGGTGTATGCTGTTTACATGACCACTTGAATATCTGATAACTGCAGAAATCACAGAATAATCGGATTATTAAGTGGATTTCTACTTTGCACCAGCCAATAATCTTATAGAAATATGTGACAAAGACTTAGTACCTTATTATTAAATAATCAATATTCATTTTCTCTGGTATATACTGCATTTCAGAGTCTCCACAATGTTATCTATAGCCGGTTCGCTGCCTTTAATTCCGTGGCGCATTTACTTCTTGAGTTGCCAGATCCAGCAAGGACAGAAACGCTAAAGTCAATGGAAAAGGAGGCCAAATAAAGCCAAGTCGTTAGAAATAAGTGGACCTGGCAAATGTGGAGGAACACTCGTGCACATGCGCAGACCGAAAACACCGATCGTAATCGAGTAACTGGTATACATACAATCTGATTTCTGGGGTAAAATCCAGCTTCCTTTATCGAATTTCTTAATCGGATTTCAGGATCGGAGTATGCTGTATACATGACCACTTGAATAATCAGATAACTGCGGAAATATGATGATCTTATGATCGGATTACAAAGTGTAAATGTTGTAGATGCAGCGAAGTGGCACACTTCACACGCTTATGTATTTTTTGATAATAAACAAAGCCAGTGTTCATCACAATATGGTGCTGCTGTTCCAAAATGTAAAGTGGTCCACGTGGTCTGTGGTAGCCTACCGGTTAAGGTACTGGACTATGGACCAAAAGGTCCAGGGTTCAAATTCCATCTCTGCCAAGCTACCACTGTTGGGTCTTTGAGCAAGACCCTTAACCCACAATTGCTTGGATTGTAAGACTGTATCAATTGTAAGTCGCTTTGGATAAGGGCGTCTGTTAAATGTAAAATGTATGTGTATAAAGCGCTGTGGCGTAACTCCCCATTCCTTATAGATGTTGTCTCAAAGCCGCTCAAAACCCTAAATGAGAACTCAGGTATGGCAGTGGGAAGGAAAAACTCCCTGAAGGGCATAAGGAATAAGCCTCAAGAGTAAACTCATCCTTCTCTGGGTTTAATACAGAATTCATTTTTAAGAACTCCTCATTAGTGTGATTTATTACCCCAGAGAAGGTGCTTTTTCTGCTTAAAGGTCCTACAATATTGCTCTTAACACCACTCTAGCCAGCACTGTTATTAGGCTTGTGTACTAGTGTGCTCTTCAGCATTACCTGTTCTGCTACCAATGTTAGTATGTCGGGAGTACATGGCTGTTTACTTTATTTTATATAGCTGGTATGGCCACAATGGCCAAAGTCTAATTAGAAGAGCTTGCACACGAGCTTGAGATCTATTGTCACATTTGTAACATCCCAACAGTTACTTGTGTATAGAGATTAAATATTCCAAAAATTCAAAACCTGCAGCCAGTCTGCGTGGTGCCTTATTGTATATATATGATACATGTGCAAGTGTGCTGAGCTGCCATTACTCATAACTGTGCTGTATACCTTTCATGAACAGGCTATCTGCTCCTACTGTTTTATTGGTTGGTTCTGGTTCATTTTTTGAATGTGTGTGTGTGTGTGTGTGTGTGTGTGTGTGTGTGTGTGTGTGTATTTGTGTGGCCCCAGACAGCCCCCTTAGGGCTGCAGTTCTGTCTGTCAGACATCAAGCTCTAGTTTTAATCCAGCCTCCCATGCCTACATCTGGATTTCACATACTTGTTAAAGTTTGTTAAAAATGCCACACTCGGCTAGCAGAATGTCCAATAAAAGGCCTGTTTTTCCTCTGCCTGTAAACACACACACACACATACACACACACACAGCAGCTCCACAAAACACCATGTTTTCCTTTGAATGTGTTTTAAGACAAATTAAGTAAAGCCAGAAAACAAGCATTAAACATGTGGCTGGCTTGTGTTTTGTTTTTGTTTTTTTTTGCTTGCAATTCTTCATTTACAAAATTATGTTTGGATTCCTACTACTTGCGTCAGTCTTTTAGTACATGCTTGTTTAGCCACTCTCATTTTCCCTTTTTCTCATCTCTGTTTATAGACTTAAAGCAGTGGCTCATATTGCATGGTGCTCTCATATGGTCTTGTATCATTGTTGCTTGAGTGTCTAGTGATATTATCCGTTCTGGAACATTTTTATTCCTAAGCATTACATTCTTAACATGCATCGTATATAAAACCACAAGCATTAACATGGACTTGGTCCCCCCTTGCTTTTATAACAGACTCTTCTCAAAGCTTTCCAATATATGTTTGAATGTGACTGTCATTTAGCTACAAGGGCATTCATATGGTCAGGCACTGGCTCAAAACATTTCTGTTCATCCCAAAGGTGTTGCATGGGTTAATGGGTCATGCTCTGTGGAGATTTGGCAAGTTCTTTTATGACAAACCTAATAAACTAATCTTCAACTAACTACTTTTTTGGAGAGAGCCATTGTCATATATTCAATTTGGGTTTATGTGTTTTGCCTTGTTGCTACAGATTATACAGTACTATGCAAAAGTCTTAACCAACCATCAGATTTGTTGTTTCAACAATGGTATAATGACCATATAAAACATATGGTCTCAATAGGACCCAAAACATATACGCATACTACTACTTTCCACCGATCTTCATTCCAATTTCTATGAGCTTTACAGTGGTCCTTGAAATTTTGTGAACCGAGACAAATTTTTCTAATAAAAATTCTGGTCAGCTGTTGTCCTATGCTTATCCCTTTCCATTGGGTGGGGGACTGACAGATTGTGTTCAGTAACAATCCATAACTGTATACCAACAAAGTGCACCTACATGGAAGGTGACCAACATAACATGTAGCCTGATGCTAAGTTCTGGGCACCCCTGATCAAACTACATGTTTTGTTGATTTTCTAAATGAAAAAGCTAACACTAATTCTTTAATAAGAATTTTAAATATGACATCTTTTTCACATTTTAATAAACCTTTAAAATGAATGAACTATTACTCACTTTGTCATTATTTCTAACATCAGACCACACAAATGCAAGCTAATTGACGTTGTATTCAATTCAATTCAGGCAGAACTCTCTTTACAATTACCATGTAGTTTTAAGCAAAAGTCAGTATCTAAAAGTCCTATAAGTCTTGTTTAGAGCAGGACAGCTTTGATCTCTAATCAATGATTTAATACCATGCTGTATAGTGGCCTGGTGTAGCCTTCCAACCTGAGACATCTCTGACCCTATGCCCAGTCAGCAGTGTGAGTGCTTTCAAGGTTAGCAGCCAGCAGCAGGTTTTGCTTGCATCTGTTTGCAAATGCCTTTCTATTCTTTATGTTCATGCCTTAGACTTGTCTGTGGCCATGTAAAAGCAATTCCACTTTGACTGCTGCTGGCTGAATAAGAGCTTATGGATATTCTCAAGATTCAATTGGGCGGCAGATGAGAAAAGCAGGAAAAGGTAAAAAAAAAAAGGCTGGGTAAAAGAGTAAATGTTTGGTTAGTGTGTTGTAAAGTTTTTTCTTTTAGATCCTGTCCATTCTCTTATTTGAAAGCTAATATTTCCTATGACAGGAGCAATTGAATACTCTAAGTGGTGTACAGTGGGGCAAAAAAGTATTTAGTCAGCCAATGATTGTGCAAGTTCTCCTACTTAGAAAGATGAGAGAGGTCTGTAATTTTCATCATATGTTCACTTCAACTATGAGAGACAAAATGAGGAAAAAAAAGAAAAAAACGAGAAAAAATCCAGGAAATCACATTATACGATTTTTAAAGAATTTAATTGTAAACCATGGTGGAAAATAAGTATTTGGTCAACCACAAACAAGAAAGATTTCTGGCTCTCACAGACCTGTAACTTCTTCTTTAAGAAGCTCTTCTGTCCTCCACTCGTTACATGTATTAATGGAACCTGTTTGACCTCGTTATCTGTATGAAAGACACCTGTTCACAACCTCAAACAGTCAGACTCCAAACTCAGCCATGGCCAAGAGCAAAGAGCTGTCGAAGGACACCAGGAAGAAAATTGTAGACCTGCACCAGGCTGGGAAGAGTGAATCTACAATAGGCAAGCAGGTTGGTGTGAATAAATCAACTGTGGGAGCAATTGCAAGAAAATGGAAGACATACAAGACCATTGACAATCTCCCTTGATCTGGGGCCTCACGCAAGATCTCATCTTGTGGGTTTAAAATGATCATGAGAACGGTGAGCAAAAATCCCAGAACTTCACAGAGGGACCTGATGAATGACCTGCAGAGAGCTGGCACCAAAATAACAAAGGCTACCATCAGTAACACACTACACCAAGAGGGACTCAGATCCTGCAGTGCCAGGCGTGTCCCCCTGCTTAAGTTAGTACATGTCCAGGCCCGTCTGAAGTTTGCCAGAGAGCATATGGATGATCCAGAAGAGGATTGGGAGAATATCATGTGGTCAGATGAAACCAAAATGGATCTTTTTTGGTAAAAAAAGAAATATGCTGAGTTGCATCTCAAGAACACCATACCTACTGTGAAGCATGGGGGTGGAAGCATCATGCTTTTGGGGCTGATTTTCTGCAAAGGGGACAGGATGACTGATCCATGTTAAGGGAAGAATGAACAGGGCCATGTATTGTGAGATTTTAAGCCGAAACCTCCTTCCATCAGTGAGAGCATTGAAGATGGAACGTGGCTGGGTCTTCCAGCATGACAATGATCCCAAACACACTGCTCGGGCAACAAAGGAGCGGCTCCGTAAAAAGCATTTCCTGGCTGGAAAAGGTTACAAAACCATCTCTATAGAGTTTGGACTGCACCAATCCACAGTCAAACAGATTGTGTATGAATGGAGGAAATTCAAGACCACTGTTACCTTCCCCAGGAGTGGTCGACCAACAAAGATCACTTCAAGAGCAAGGCATGTAATTGTTGACGAGGTCACAATGGACCCCAGAGTAACGTCTAAGCAACTGAATGCCTCTCTCACATTGGCTAATATTAATGTTCATGAGTCCACCTTCAGAAGAACACTGAACAACAATGGTGTGCAAGGCAGGGTTGCAAGGAGAAAGCCACTGCTCTCCAAAATGAGCATTGCTGCTCGTCTGCAGGTTGCTAAAGATCACGTGGACAAGCCAGAAGGCTATTGGAAGAATGGTTGGTGGACGGATGAGACCAAAATAGAACTTTTTGGTTTAAAAGAATGTTCTTTCAAGCACCACTGTACACCTATCCATACTCTATATGGACAAACGTATTGGGACACAACACTTAAGCATTGAATTTAGGAATTTCATTCAGTCTCGTTGCTACTGGTGTACAGAATCAAGCACCTAGCCATGCAGTCTGCCTTTACAAACAAGAAAGAATGGGTCGGTCTATAGAGCTCACTGAATTCAAGCGTGGTACTCATACAGGTTCTCAACATTTCCAGTCTTGATTAATGCAGTGGTTTGCTTGCTGGTCAGCCTTCATATTACCCTTGCTCCACTACAGAGTGTCCAGAATGCAGCAGCCTGTGTGGTTCACAACCTACCAACATGTCAGTGCTTTATTGAGATTATTCCACTGGCTTCCTGTTGCATCCAGTATCAGATTTAAATCTCTTGTGCTGGCTATTCAGGCCTTCAAAGATTCTGTTCCATGTCATGTACATTCCTTAGTTCAGAACTACATACCTGCATGCGAGCTCGGGTCTTAACTTCAGGGCCCCTGGTACATCCTGCTCTGAGATCGAGCCATGTCCACATGACCAGATCTCAAAGTTTCTGTGTCCTAGCTCCTCTTCCTTTCACAGAAATCTGAAGACTCACCTGTCTAAACAATTCCTAGGATGTATCATTTGCATGTTTATTGTACCTGCTTTGTGCATGTAGGTTTATCACTAAAGTTCTTAGTATTTGTTATTATATTTGCCCTTAGCATCAAACTGAGAACTTGCTTGTTAGTGTTTGAATAGTAATAGTTTCTGGACCTACTGCAGTACATGTATGAATGTGTGCATGTGTGTGAGCATGCATAAGCTGCAGTTCATACAGAGATGGTGTGTATCAGCACATGGATTAGGTGTAATTGAACAGGCTTGACAGATAAGACAACAGTGACATGTAATTAGCAGGATGATACACAGCTCCTCAAGCCTCTCTCTCCGCATGTACATGTATGTCGCTGCACCAGCCCAGAAAATGTGGGCTTCCCCTTGGTCTCTCTCTCTCTCGCGTTCTCTCTCACTTACTCGCTGTTGAGTGATTATTTGGCCTAAACTCAAAGTTTTCTCTTTTTCTCTCTCTGCTTTCTTCTCACCTCTTTGGCAGTGTGCACAGACATGTTCTTCCAGCCTGCGGTATCCCAAAGTGCCACATGGCCATGGTTATGGTGGGCTACTTTAACACGCAGCTGCCTTTTACAGCATCCACACCAAAGGTGGCTTTGCTAAGCCACACCAATGCAGAGTAAAGCAGCCTTACAGTGCTCTAATTCTTAATGCTTTTTATTGGCGAAGGTTTACTTGGAAATTTTCACAATTTTTTGAAGAAAGATTTTACACAGCTTACCGAAAATACTCCAAAGCTCTATTTTGCTTGACTTGTGCAAAGGTTGAGGAAGATCTCAAATATCTAGTTGATCCACTGGTGTTATTTATTTATTACAACCCCAAATCAGAAACAGTTGGGGTGATAGGGATAATGTACATTTTTTTTAAATGCAGTGTTACTTAAATTTACTTTGACTTTTATTTCATTGCAGTATGAACCCAAGATGTTTCATGTTTGTTCTGGCCAACTTAATTTCATTTGTTCATAAACATCAGTTTGCATTTCAGGCCTGCAAGATGATAGTAATAATAATAATAATAATAATAATAATAATAATAATAAATAATCATGGTCAGGGTCGCGAGAAAGTCTGGCCGGCAGCACAGGGCACAAGGCAGGAACACCCCTAGACAAGGCAACAATCCAGCTAGGGCACACACAGTCACATACTCATACATATACTCACACACAAATGATATTTTAGAAACACCAGTCAACCAGTTGATGGCCAGCCCTATTCAGATCATGCCATCATGAATGCTTGTAGTTTGCTTTTTGGTGTGTTTTCAATAGGTCCAATTTATTTTTTATTTTCATTTTGATTATAACGTGCACATAAACGGTGATTACAGAGACTATTGCAACTCTTTTGCTGTTACCATTGGGTTCCTTTTCATTACCTTCAGCACAGCATGCTGTGCTCATGTTGTAATCTTTGCAGCACATCTCACCTGTGTTCCTTCTGAAAGCTTCTGAAATTTGTTTTGGGCAGGGCATGGTTCACATGAACAGATCTTTCTTGAGGAGAGTGGATTCATATTTGTGATCCTAGGACAGGGCACGTCTACAAACTGCACCTTCAGCTCAGCTCGTTAATTAGAACACCTGACTTGGAGATGTCATTAGTCTAGAGGTTCTCATACGTTTCCCATCAGTAAAAGATGGGTGTTTTAGTTTAAGCAGAATGTGTTTGTTGTTGTGAGTTGGATGCAGATCAGACCACATTTTATAAGGTCTGCAGTCACTTGTCCATATGAAATGTTTTTCTTTCGTACCCCCTACTTTTCAGACTTTGTGTAAACTAAGCAAATTTCAGTGTGTACTCTTACTTTATTGTTTTAAACAGAACGTCATGGAACACTTTAAGTAACCGAGAAAAAAATCCCTTCAGTGTCCCCTCAAAAGCCATGCCCCAAACACACATGCATTCAAACATGACTGACAAGCAGAATGGCTCCCGACTGGAGTGTTCTGATTGGTTAAATTATAACTATTCTCTCCATTTGTTATTTTCTAGTGAATACAGAGTCAGAACATTCTCCCTTGAACATGTGTTATATTGTCAGCTCCAGGAATGTGAGGAGAACTTTGCCAAATCTAAAAAAAAACTGACTGAAAAAAATGGACTGAACGACAATGACCCCCTGTAATCTTGTTAAGAGTGTTTAGCTTCAAATTAATAAGTATCATGCTAGTCATCACCCCTACCAGGCCTAATATTTGCAAGCAGAAATTTAGAAAAATGTGACAATGGACCAAGGAGAGTATCTTCTTACTTGCCAACATCTATTTCCAATTAAGAAATATAACACCAGACTGTGCATTGAACAACAAGGGCAGATTTTATTTTAGGCACATTTTAGACATTGGCACTCCACATCCAATTAATGAACATTAAAGTACAATGTGATATGGACATATGGTCGGTCTGTCTAAACACATTTATTGTTATTTGTTGTATAAAGAGCAACATAAAAATGTATGTTTCACCATGACTGTGTGTGTGTGTGTGTGTGTGTGTGTGTGTGTGTGTGTGTGTGTGTGTGTGTGTGTGTGTGAGAGAGATTTGCTAACTTAATAGACCCTCTCCAGGAGGAGGACTTCAAAGCCACCTATAGCTAAATCTGCACAGAAAGAGAAAGAATAAGAGAAACAGAAATGTGTGTATAAAGCGATTTACTGTACCTACATAGTTCCTTGCGTTGTGTGTGAGTTTGAGGTTTAAAAGTAGAACTATTTTCTTACTAAGGGCATGCACTAAATAGACAAAAGTTTGTGGACACCCCTTCTAATTATTGAGCTCTACTATTTCAGTAACACTCACTTGTAACACATTCCTAATATAAAGCATACAATTCTAGATTCTCCATTGACAAGCAGTGGCAGTAGAATGGGTTGTACCCAGTTATATGTTTCCGCTTCCAACTAGTCAGTTCATCAGGTTTCTGCGCTGCTGTCCTTAAACAAAGTCCACAGATAATTGGTTTGCCAACTTTGATTGAGAGCTTGGCTGGTTTGCACAGAATCTTGACCTCAACTCCATTAGACACCATGAAAATGTACTGGAATGCCAAAAGTGAACCAGTGAACCCTCTTAGAGGAAACAGCAAATGTGGGGGTCATGTAAAAAAGTGTGTATAGGAAAAAAATGTGGGTATTTACGTACATACTTGTTTAAAGATTCACGTCTGTGCCTATGTTTAGTAGGCAAGTGTTAGATTTTAGCGTATTTAGATCTCTGTGTCAGGTTAATGTAACTCCATGTCTGATTTCAAGTTGAAGTGAAGATGAGAGTGTTAAATGAAAGGGAGCTAAATGATCCAGAAGGATGAAGCTCTAGTTCAAATTTGATGCCTTTATCAGAGAACATCGAAGTGAATGTAGATGTCTGCTAAATATTTTGATATGCAGTATAACAGCTTGCCTTGAAAAATGAGTCACATTCGCTGATTGGGATTGAGACTGGATCGGCAAACTACTTTGGTTGGTGTGTGTGTGTTTGTGGATAGCATTTACCTTGTGCTGGCCACCTGTAAGCCATCAACTGAAATTAGACTCTTAAGCCATGATCGTTTGCAGAACTAGCAGGATGTGTGTGTGTGCGTGTGTGTGTGTGTGTGTGTGTGTGTGTGTGTGTGTGTGTGTGTGTGTGTGTGGCTGCCTTTGGGGTCTTGGACTTTTATTGTGGGGACTTTTATTGTGAACTTAGTATGACTGAACTACACTGGAGGCACAGAGAAACATTTTGCTCTACACTTGGATTCAAAGGTGTCTGATCTAAAAGTACGATTTCCTTATGTGCCAAACATTAGTCAAAATGTTTGTCCCAGAAAGCATACTTTTAGAAAAAAAGTCACTTTATTGTACACTGTATTAGTGTTTTTGTATTTATCTCAGTGCCTTTCTTGTATGCGCCTCAATGGCTATGATTACTAAAACCATAGCACTACTAGCTAGCTTGATGGTAAATTTTATGCATCTTACTTTAACATCAACATATGACATAAAATGTTGATATCTGTATGCAACAAAGTGGTCATGCACCTATATGATAAGTATTTGTTCACATACAAGCAAGTACCCTACTAAATACTGTCAGCTTTAGAATAATTAGCACAATTGGTAAAGATGGCGACATAGATTAAGTACAACCCCAAAGGAGAAAAAAGCTGAGAGTATGGAAATTGCAAAGAAAATGTCTGTACTTTGACATGTATTTAATAGCAGACACTATCAGGATATTTCACTTTTTGTCTGGTTAACTTCATTTCATTTGTCAATAAACATCTTTTCTTGGATTTCGGACCTGTAATACGTTCCAAAAAAATTGGGACAGAGCAATTTCGGGCTAATAATGAAAACTAAAACAACTAAATAATGGTGTGGTTTCAAACAGGTGATTATAATAATGATTTGGTACAAATCCCAGAAGTTGAATCTGTTCATCTGGACATAGATTTTGTTGGAGAAACGTTTCGTGTTTCACACAGATTGGAGATGGGGGATGATTGAAAGTTGATGTTTACCGTAAGCCAACACATACGGATCAGTACTTAAGGTTTGACTGTCATCATCCACTGGAGCACAAACTAGGAGTCATCAGGACACTGTACCACCGAGCAGACAGCGTCCCCACTGACACAGCGGCCAAGGATGGAGAGAAATCTCACATTAAGCAGGCCCTGGGCAAATATGGTTATCCGAACTGGGCCTTTGTCAAAGCAGGTAAGACGCCCAAACAGTGCTCCAGCAGATCGACGAGAGGAGAACAACAACCGCAGTCTAAGCGTAAACCAGTGGTGATTCCATATGTGGCAGGAACATCTGAACAATTGAGACGCATCTTTGCCAAACCCCACGTCTCAGTGGCTTTCAAAGCCCAAAAACACGCTACGGCAGAAACTGGTTCTGGTCCACCCCAAGGATCGGGTCCCCCAGCACAAACAGAGTAATGTAGTGTACGCTGTTAAGTGGCGGGGAGGATTGCCAGTTAATTGTAAATTGTACGGAGGCCCCCGGGGGGAAACCAAACAGCCACTGGCGAAACGGATGGCACAACATAGAAGAGCTACCTCATCAGGTCAGGACTCTGCTGTTTACACCCACCTACAGGCCAGTGGCCACTCTTTCAAGGATTGAAGACGTGCAGATCCTTGATAGGGAGGAACGATGGTTTGAACGCGGAGTAAAAGAAGCCATTTTTGTAAAAAGGGAATGCCATCCCTGAACCGAGGAGGGGGTCTCAGAGTACACCTCTCACCATCTTACAATGGAGCCATCGCAGCCCTTCCCCAATCCTGTGTGAATGGCACACGTGACCATTGTCGTTAATGGCTATGTCAATCTGCATATTAAACTGATCACCGGTCCCATTGTTATGCAATGGTGCTGGTACCAGTCATTATGCAAAGGTGCTGTATATAAGATTGGGGAAGTTTTCCAACTAGCTGAGACTGAAGAAGTCACTTAGATGAGTGACGAAATGTTTCTCCAACAAAATCTATGTCCAGATGAACAGATTCAACTTCTGGGATTTTCTTACCTGGATTGTTGAGCATGCATCAAGACGATTTGGTACAAAGCAGTATCCACGAAAAGTTGAGTCTTTGAGGAGCAAAGATGGGTGGATATATTTAATGGACAGACATACATTCACAATGGCTGTTTAAAATGTTATTGTGCAAAAAGAAGCCTAATGTTAACTATATCAAGTAGTGGTGCCAATTTCTCTGGGTTTGGAGACATCTAGGATGGACCATCACACAGTGGAAACGTGTATTATGGTCAAACGAATCAGTATTCCAGATCTTTTTTTGGAACAAATGGACGCTGTGTGCTCTGTACCAAAGATGAAAAGGACCATCTAAACTGTTGTCAGCAATAAGTACAAAATCCAGACTCTTAGAAAAGGTCATTTACACTTGATGGTAACATTATTACTGAAAAGTACATTGAGATGTTTAGAGCATCATAAACTGCCTTTAAAACAAATTATTTTACAGGGACCTTTTTCAACAAGACAATGCAAAACTGTATGTTGCGCACATTACAAAGGCATGACTGCAGAGGAAGAGTGTATGGGAACCTGCCTGCAGTCCTGACTTGTCCTCAATACGTATGTGTGGAGCAGTTTGACAATGACAACTTCATACTGTTGCACACCTTAACATGTGTTTGCAGGGAGACTGGGACAAAATTATACCTGAAACACTTCATTGCTTGGTATCTTCGGTGCCACAACATCATGCAAGTGTTGCAAAATGGAATGGCAACATTACAAAGTGTAAAATGCATTATTTTTAGAATGTGTTGCAGGCCTGAAATGCAGGAGTGAACAAATGAAATGACGTTGACCAGACAAAAAACATGAAATATCTTGGATTCACACTGCAATGATATATTTATAAAAGTCAAAGTAAATGTAAGAAAGGCCGCATTTTTTTTTTCATTTGCAGATTCCATGGTGTCCCAACACTTTCGGATTTACGGTTGTAGCTTTATATCACATGAATAGTATCAGAAAAATCTTACCTTTAATTGAATTATGTAAGAATGTGTATGTTTTATTGGGGTATTGCCTTAATCTAAAATGAATTATTAGAAATTAGAGAATGCCCACACTAAAAGAGAAAAATGTATTCACTTTCACAATTCAGGCACAGGTTAGAAAAAACTAAAAACCTGAAAAAGATGTATCAAATCACTTTTTCGGAAAAAAATGCACGGTGTAAATCAAAACTGCATTTTTATCGCAACACACAATAACTAGCTAGAAAGGGAAAACAATTCTCCAAAGATCGTGGTTGGAAACTGGTAGAAGATGGTAGCAGTTTACAGTTAGATATTACCTCCAAAACAACACGTAACTCTAAAGGAATGCCAGAAGAAAACCTTTTTCTTTTTTGAAGAAAGCCACAAACACTTCCAACTGGGATTAGCTAGATGGTACTGGAACTTTAACTAAATCCAGGTTCTGTGGTCATATGTGACAAAAATAGAGCTTTTTTTTGGCAATAAACAGGCCGAGAACTGTGAGGTTGAGGCATGTTTCTGCCTTCTTTCTTTCTTCCCTTCTTTCATTTTCCTTAAAATGAGTTTATTAAGTTCTAAGAGATATAAACTGGAAATACTGAGTGCCTTTGCTAAGAAGCTACAACCAAGTCCAGCGAGACGATGTTACGAGATATATCAGTCCACACAAAATAATTAAAGAACACAGATTGAAGGTGTTGAACTGGCAACCCTGGAGGATCTGACTGTTTAAAATGGCACACACATATATATATATATATGTATATGTATATTATATATATATATATATATATATATATATATATACATATATATATATATATACATATTTATATATATATATATATGTGCCATTTTAAACAGTCAGATCCTCCAGGGTCCACTATCCAGGGCACTCGGGTTGCCAGTTATATAAATATATATATATATATATATATATATATATATATATATATATATATATATATACACATACTTACACAGTGGGGCAAAAAAGTATTTAGTCAGCCACAGATTGTGCAAGTTCTCCGACATAGAAAGATGAGAGAGGTCTGTAGTTTTCATCATAGATACACTTCAACTATGAGAGACAAAACATTCCATCTTCAATGCTCTCACTGATGGAAGGAGGTTTTGGCTTAAAATCTCACGATACATGGCCCGTTCATTCTTCCCTTAACGTGGATCAGTCATTCTGTCCCCTTTGCAGAAAAACATGATAAAAGCATGATATTTCCACCCCCATGCTTCACAGTAGGTATGCTGCAACTTAGCATTCTTCTTTTTCCAAACACAACGAGTTGAGTTTTTATCAAAAAGTTTTATTTTGGTTTCATCTGACCACATGATATTCTCCCAATCCTCTTCTGGATCATCCATATGCTCTCTATCAAACTTCAGACGGGCCTGTACATGTACTGACTTAAGCAGTGGGACACACTTGGCACTGCAGGATCAGAGTCCCTCTCAGCGTAGTGTGTTACTGATGGTAGCTTTGTTACTTTGGTCCCAGCTCTCTGCAGGTTATTCCTCAGGTTCCTCCATGTAGTTCTGGGATTTTTGCTCACCGTGCTCATGATTATTTTGACCCCACGGGATGAGATCTTACGTGAAGCCCCAAATCAAAGGAGATTATCAGTGGTCTTGTATATCTTCCATTTTCTTGCAGTTGCTCCCACAGTTGATTTATTCACACCAACCTGCTTCCCTATTGTAGATTCACTCTTCCCAGCCTGGTGCAGGTCTACAATTTTCTTCCTGGTGTCTTTCGACAGCTCTTTGGTCTTGGCCATGGTTGAGTTTGGAGTCTGACTGTTTGAGCCTGTGGACAGGTGACTTTTATACAGATAACAAGGTCAAACAGGTGCCATTAATACAGGTAATGAGTGGAGGACAGAAGAGCTTCTTAAAGAAGAAGTTACAGGTCTGTGAGAGCCAGAAATCTTGCTTGTTTGCGGGTGACCAAATATTATTTTCCACCATGATTTACAATTAAATTCTTTAAAAATCCTACAATGTGATTTCCTGGAATTTTTTTTTTTCCATTTTGTCTCTCATAGTTGAAGTGTACCTATGATGAAAATTACAGACCTCTCTCATCTTTCTACACATAAATATGTATTGTATACATATATACATATAAATATATGTTGTATGCAGTATGCAAATAACATGAACATTTCTAGGTGATATACTGCTCTAGTAGAAGTTCACAGTATAATCCAAGAGCAGCCTACATGGCATACAGCATGGCGTACAGGAAATCAGAGCAGAGAATATGTAGTGACATCCATCCATACATTTACAATACATATATTTCAATCAATCAAGGTTAGTTTTCTTTTATACTTTTAAAATTAGATTAAGCTAATGAACACAATTACATTATTTGAATGGCAATCTTTTCTTATGTTTACCAAGGGTGTCAAGAAGATGAATGATGAGCAAGTCACACTATTAAAGAATCTTGCCTGTAGTATGTAATACAGACAGTATACAGGTATGCCTCACTTAGAATCCATGATACGCTCTGTGTAATTGCATGTTATGCGATCTGGACGTTGTCTGAACACCATATTATATGCCTTAATTAGCCGTGCTGTATGGAATACTGTAGTGTACCAGTTGAGACTAAATAGCCAAGATAGTACAGTGGTTGCCATACATCACCACTTACTGTTTTCCCATTTTTTTTTTTATTTAAATTGGTAAAATCTTATCTCACTGTTAAGGCAGAGAACTGATTTGGTCAGCCCTTCCTTACCCCACACTCTCGCTCTGCCTTCCTCTCTATCTCTCTCTCTCACACATAAACACATTTAGGAAATGAGAAGCAGCGCATTTCCTGTTGTTTAAACAATGCTTAAGATATGAGCAGGTATTTCAAACACACAGTTTCTGTTTCTCTGCTTGTTTCTCTGGTGTCCTGTGTTGCTAAGACTCAGTACTTGGACTCAGCTTGTTTCTCTCTTTGCAGTGCATCAGCTTACAGCCACAAATAGAAACTAATTCTAAAATAAAAACTAATTTGCAACTGTTCATTAATCCACTCACATTTCTCGCTCTGTGGAGCACAGGTCCAGTGCAGGTAATTCACCTGTGGTAAGACCTGCTCATTATCATTCCTCATCATCTTGGCGCTTATAAGGAGTGCAGTGCTAGCCAAACATTTCTTAGCATTCAGGCTGCTCTCGCTGATGCCGCATGTGTAGGCTACTATCAACTGACATGGACCATGAACATATATGCAAGCGGAGGTTGTCTGAACAGACATTATGTGGTGCATACCTTTATTTAGGTAAGATTGATTAAATGGTCTTGGGTGGCGCAGTTGTCAAAGACACATACAGTGGTGCTTGAAAGTTTGTGGACCCTTTAGAATTTTTTATATTTCTGCATAAATATGACCTAAAACATCATCAGATTTTCCTAACAGTCCTAACAGTCCTAACAGTAGATAGAGACAAAAATATTATACTTGGTAATTTATTTATTGAAGAAAATGAACCAATATTACATATTACTGAGTGGCAAAAGTATGGGAACCATTGCTTTCAGTATCTGGTGTGACCCCCCTGTGCAGCAATAATTGCAACTAAACGTTTCCTGTAACTGTTGATCAGTCCTGCACACCGGCTTGGAGGAATTCTAGCCCATTCCTCCATACAGAACAGGTTCAACTCCGGGATGTTGGTGGGTTTTCTCACATTACCTGCTCACTTCAGGTCCTTCCACAACATTTTGATTGGATTAAGGTCAGGACTTTGACTTGGCCATTCCAAAACATTAACTTTATTCTTCTTTAACAATTCTTTGGTAGAACGATTTGAGTGCTTAGGGTCGTTGTCTTACTGCTTGACCCACCTTCTCTTGAGATTCATTTCATGGACAGATGTCCTAACATTTTCCTTTAGAATTCTCTGATATAATTCATAATTCATTGTCCCATCAATAATGGCAAGTCATCCTGGCCCAGATGCAGCAAAACATGCCCAAACCATGATACTACCACCACCGTGTTTCACAGATGGGATAAGGTTCTTATGCTGGAATGCAGTGTTTTCCTTTCTCCAAACATAACGCTTATCTTTTACTTTTTTCCAAAAAGTTATATTTTGTTCTCATCCATCCACAAAACATTCTTCCAATAGCGTTCTGGCTTGTCCATGTGATCTTTAGCAAACTGCAGACGAGCAGCAATGTTCTCTTTGGAGAGCAGTGGCTTCTCATTGCAACCCTGCCATGCACACCATTAATGTTCAGTGTTCTTCTGATGGTGGACTCATGAACATTAACATTAGCCAATGTGAGAGAGGCCTTCAATTGCTTAGAAGTTACCCTGGGGTCCTTTGTGACCTCACCAACTATTACACGCCTTGCTCTTGGAGTGATCCTTGGTGGTCGACCACTCCTGGGGAGGGTAACAATGATCTTGAATTTCTTCCATTTGTACACAATCTGTTTGACTGTGGATTGGTGGGGGCACTACACAGACTGGGAATAGAACTGCACCACCGACACTTGAACCTGGGTGTCAGAGTTTGCATCTGTTTTTAAGACAAAATTACATCTGGCTAATTACATAATAGGCATCACAGTGGCATAGTGGGTAGTGCTACAGCTCCAGTGGTTCGATTTCTGTCCCAGACTCATCCTGTGTGGAGTTGCATGTGTTCCCAGTATTTGTGTTGGTCCCACTTAAATTCCAAAGACCAGTGGTAGGTTTTCAGGTGTAATGAATATGTGTTCACATACACAGGATGTTAAGATGAATAAACATCACAGGTTGGAAAGATTGGAACTTAGTTGTTGGACCTGAGAGCTTATATGATCTGTGAGTATTCTGTATGCATTTTTACACATCAGACAATGGAAGTATTTTCTGGCTATTATGCCCTTATGTATATAGACCCCATATAGATTTATTTGTGACTCTTTCCTATAGAGCAAACTCTAATGAGGTCCTATAAATAAATTTCCTTAATACACTTACAAGCACTATGTTTTTATTTATCCATATGCACATGAGTACACCACAAAAATCAGATATCTGGTTCTAGGTTCCTCTGTCCTTATCCTAATTTGCTGTGAGAGCTTGAGGGCGTCTTTGGGAGGCCTCATGTGGTCTTTGTTAAAAAGCATCAATAGAGGAGGAGGTTTAGTGTGGAGCCTTCGAAGTGCCTGAAGGGAATGAGGTACATTTCAGGTCTGTGTCACAGAGTAAGTAAGATGGTAGTACAGTTGATAATAAAAGCACTTACGTTTAAATGCACTGTGCAAGTTTGATACCCATCAATCCTTGGAATGGCTCTAGAGCTGATTATCTGTGGACACTACTTTATTGATGAGCTGCTTCTGTTGTATATGCATTGCTAAAATGTCATTGTATTGTTGGTGGTTAGAATTTTATAGCCATTGTTTGATGTATGTGATGTCCTCTATAATTCTCACCAGTTCATGCTGGGTGACCTTAAACTAGTACTGTATGTACATTTGTACCTATGTTTCTTTATTTTTGTCCACAGAACACAAACCAGAAGATGAACAGAGAACTACATCATTTTACTAATGCTTAATAATTAGCAATTTGCAATGTTAAAACAGGAAAACTGCAATAACTAAGGGCTTTTGAAGCATAAACATTTTAAAGACCCCTATTTAATCTTGCTCATAGGGTATGAGGCATTTTTTAGAAAGCAAAACCTTCCCCCATAACCCACTCCATTTTCCATTCATTCCATACTCCACCTTTTTCCTCCCCTTCACTCCAAAGTGAGTAGTGAAAATTGGCGTTGACCCCAGAGCTTTCAGGGTCCCTGTGAGGTTTCTAGGAGCTTTCAACCTCTCAGCTTGCTTTAGGTCTCCTGCGTTTGAAGGCTGATGGGTTGATTGCAGCACTTGCAGTCTCTAAAAAATGTAAAAAGCTGTACTGTGCACCAGTAATTGCCTCCACCTCTCAGCATACACATACACACATCCCCTTATGGTCCTAATGACTGAATTGGTGTTAATAGCATAATGAGAGAGAGGAATTGAGCTTAGGTCAAGGAGCAGTAGTGCTTTGGAGGGTTGGGTGGGAAGGAGGCTGGATATGGGGTAACAGTGGAAATTAGTGATGGATTGAGAAAGAATGAGAAGCTTGAAAGGAATTACACTCCATCCACGGTCAGGATTCTATACTATCTAAGACTGATTATATCATATTTACCATTGCTCACCATAGATATGAGGAGTGCTACAATATTTATGATATATTGTGTAACGCATTTTACTGAGAGAAACCATTAAGGGGATACAAATTCTGGGTACATAGGCATTCGCTCCCTTCCTACAAATACTAGGTTGTGAATCTGGCATGTTTCAGTGGGTTTGGTTTCTCACATCCCAAAACATGCAGGTAGGTGGATTGGCTACTCTAAAATGTCCCTTGGTCTGAGTGGGTGTGAATGAGTGGAATAGTGTATAGTATCCTGTCCAGTGTGCATTCATGCCTTGCACCCAGTGTCTGGAATAAATGCTGGACCAGTTAGGAAGTGACTCCTTCCTGAATCTAAAGACAGGTAGTAAAAGTTGAACAAATACTCACTGATCACTTTAGCTGGAACACCTCGTTGTTTCTACACTCATTGTCCATTTTCACTTCCACTTACCATATAGATTGACTTTGTAGTTCTACTATTACAGACTGTAGTTCTGTTTCTCTACATACTTTGTTAATCCGCTTTTCTCCATTCTTTAATGGTTACGACCCCCACAGAACAGGTACTATTTGGGTAGTGGATCATTCTCAGCACTGCAGTGATATTGATGTGGTGGTGGTGTGTTAGTGTGTGTTGTGCTGCTGGAGTTTTTAAACACCTCAATGACACTGCTGAACTGAAAACAGTCCACCAACCAAAAATGTCCAACCACAAGCATCCTGTTGGCAGCAACCTGTGAGCACTGATGAAGTATTAGAGCACTGCTGTGTTCTGATCCATGCTGAGAATGATCCACCACCAAAAGAGTACCTGATCTGTGGTGGTCCTCTGGGAGTTCATCCATTGGAGAACAGAGTAAAGGGGACTAATAAAGAACGTAGAGAAACATATGGACTACACTCTGTAATTGTAGAACTACAAAGTGAATCTATATGGTAAGTGGAACTGATAAAATGGACAGTGAGCGGAGAAATAAGGAGGTGTACCCAATAAAGTGATAGTGATGGTGAATGTAATTAACTGATGTGGAACTGAATTTGATATTATTAATTGTCTTAAGGTCTTATAAAATCTCTTAAAAGATATTGTGTGTGTTTGTAAAAAAAATATCTACACTACATCATGTGTTATTTAAATGACTGTAACTTTTGGTCTGAGGGTCTGCTTGTGGAGAATTTCAAATATGATATAAAGTTATGTCTATAAAATAATTGTCACACCTTGTGCTCAAGGGTTTCCAAATCATTTGGCTCCCTGTTCACTCACACTCTAATTCGCCATCACTGAATCATCTCACCTGTTTCCCGTTACCTATTCAATTGCTCATCTATTTAATTCCCCTGTCTGTCTCAATTCTCTGCAAAGTATCATAGTTTCTCACTTCACATTGGCATACATTTGCATTATAATTTTGACCAGATTTTCTACTTGGACTCTGGACCGCTGATACGCCTGCCATTTTTCAGACTGGTCTATTGATCGTCTCTCCGGTGATCTTTACTCACCCCTGGCTTCTTGTCACTGTCTCTACACAGCCCTGAAGTGGTTAGATTACCCTGTGTGTGAATTGCTTTCGTTCCCTCATCTCCCCCATGGTGTTGCTGATAACAGTATACTTGCCACCATGGAGGTGGCACTCTGGGCAGAACGCATTCATCATGGATGGACAATTGCTTGGAAAGCAATGGTAGTAGCTCGTCTCAATTGGTCAGCCAGTGGAACTCAGCGCATTAGAGCCTTCTGTTGCTGAGCTTACCCATCGGCTCAGGCACTAATCCAGCTCTTTTACACACACCATACAAACCACCACGGAATGCGACAACATTACACCTGATCCATGCTCTGCCCAGTCTGGTGATCCTACTTTCAAATTTCATTACTCAGTAAGTATTGTGGTGGTGTAATGGTGTGATGATATTTTCTTGGGTCACTTTGAGCCCCTTAATACCAACTCAGGATTGTTTGAATGCCACAACCAGAGTAATGTTGCTGAACATGTCCATCACTTTATATCCACAGTGTTCCCATCTTCAATTCAACAGTCAGTGAGTTCACTGACCTTAAATGGCCTCCACAGTCACCATATTTTAATCCAATAGAGCACTGTTAGGATGTGGTGCAACAGGAGATTTGCATCATGGATGTGCAGCTGAGAAATCTGCGTAATATTATAATGTCAATATGGACCAGAATCTCAGAGCAATGTCTAATCAGGTACTAGCAAGGTGTACGTAATAAAGTGGCCATATGTGTATAAGACATTATCCTCATTTTGTTATCATGAAATGGTTGGGGAGGATAATGCTGCACTGGTTAGTCATGTTGCATCACGGCTTCAGAAACCCTGATTTGAAACCCCAGCCTCTGACTGTGTGTAATTTGTCTGTTCATAATTTTATTTTGAAATATTTTTTTTGTTCCTCAGGATATATACATCTGAACATACATGTATCACTCTGCACCTGCAAATTCTTATCTGTATGGGTGAAGTCTTCATCTGTAGCCCACTTGAAGGAAGAGGGGAGGAGACAAAAAAAAGTGAAGAGAAGAGAGAGAATGACCAGGTACTTTTTAACAGGAGTATTGTATTTGGTTTTCCAGGATGATTTAGATAGATCAAATGCTTACTTATCCTTGTCAGTTTATCGGGAACTTTGTTCAAAACTGCTCAGTTAGACAACTGTTAAGCAAGTATTTAGCCAACAGCTCCCCGTGGTCAGAAACTGACAACACAAACTTTACATAGAACATGAACTTGAATTTACCTTCAGATCATAACTGTACACCTACCAGCTATAACATCAACAGTGTGCACCAAACCCCGTAATATTGCTTTAAAGCACTTATGCCAGAACAACACAAACTACCATGTTATTAACATATCATTGTCAATGCACACACTCATACACACACTCAGGTACTAGGTCCACTTTAGCATAATCAGTTAACCTAAAGCATGTCTTTGGACTGTGGGAGGAAACAGGAGCACCCGGACTAAAACCCACACAGACACGGGAGGACATGCAGACCCCACCCCCATTTGCTTGTTGTAACTCTTAAAAATCAAACTTCATTTTTGTTACTCATTGTATGAGTAACAGGACTGAGTTTTCACCACAGAATTAACAAATATGCAAGTATCCATACCTATAGCATTAGTACACAGTACCTTCTAATGATGTAGAAAAAAAAACAATTTACAATAAACAACTAACATCTCAAAATAATTTCGGTAACAGGATAGTAAGTTTTAGATCGACCTACTCGTGTATAGTTACAATACTATATGTATGAATGTACATTTGGTCTTCTCATGGTCTTCAGAAGATCCAGATGATACAAATTCCAAATGAACATGACTTGTGGTATGTTTCCAAATTTTTCTGTCAGTGGTTTTATTGTTATGGCTGATGCACATTATGGTGTATAACATCAAAATCTAAACATACTATTAAATATCCTAATTTCATCTGTGATGAGGCCACTAAGTGTTGGTTCTGCTCCACATTATTTACATTCTTTGACTGAACTACACACCTGCATGCCAACTCAGGTCTTTAACTTGAGGGCACCTGGTACGTTTTTCTCTGAGCCTTGGTTTCAGTGTCCCGGCTCCTCATTGGTGGAATCAGCTTCCTACACCAGTCCGAATGACTCACCTCTTTGCACTTTTGTTGTTTCTGTGTTTTCTATATATTTTTGTGAACTTATCCACAAGCTCTTAGTATTTCTTATTGCAGCACGTGTGTCCTTAGTGTCAAACTGTCTGAGTAGCTTTAGTCTCTTGTCTGACTGATAATGAATACTTATAAATCAAGTCAAGGCAAATCAGATCTATTTATATAGCACTTTTTACAATGGAGCATTGTCTCAAAACAACTTTACAAGTTTAGATTCTCTGCTAATCTCTACGTCCAGTCCCAACTTGAGCAAGCCTACGGCGACAGTGGCAAGGAAAAACTCACAAAGTGTTATGAGGAAGAAACCTTGGGAGGACCAAGACTCAAAAAGGGACCCAACCTCTTTGGCTGGCGTAGTTGATAAATCTAAGAATGAAACTAAAGTCATGGAGTCATACTTCAAATAAAATGTAAATCAGAGTACCTGCATCAAGGCACCTTCATCTGTTTGCACATTTTGTAAGTTGCTCTGGTTAAGAGTGTCTGCCAAATGATGAACTGTAAACCAAAATGTAAATGTTATATGTTACATGTGTGTTATACTAAATGTTATGTTAAATGTATTCCACACATACACGAAAGTTGAGACTACTTTTAAGTCCAGTAACAATTATCAGAACTAAAAAAGTTGTGAAAATCATGACCAGCATGATATCATGGTTTTAAATGTTTAATAGCACAGTTCAAATGCTACAGCATTTAATTACTTTAACTCTTGACTGTGGTAGCCAAACACCTCACATCTACCAGTCCAATCTGAGCTAAAGGAACCGGATAGGCAACTTCTCACAATTACACAACTGGCTACTACAACCTAGCAAATGGGCAGAAACCCTCTACTACTCACTACATATGACTCAAAAGGTGGAAGGAAGAAAAGGAGAGGGCTTGGACAGGTTAGCCACAGGAGTTGCTGGAGAGCCAACACACTATGTCTCCCTGAAGCACACATGATAACCAATTTACAGGACCTTCTGTGCCAGTGGGTGTTCAGTAGTGCCACCAATGATCAAAGTATACACTCGATACATTTAAGCTACAATTTTTAAATAAAATTACGTCAAGCCTGGAACTTTCTCGCACAAAACATCATTATGTAAGTCTGTGGGAATATTACTGTGGAACACGATTACTAAAGAACTGTGAGACTCGCGTCATGTTCTGACATGATCATTTTGCACTTGTAGTTTGACCAACATGTCTTGCTCAGAATAGAGAATATTTAAATTCCGCTGCTACCTCCAGTTCTGCCCTAATGATTTTAATGCAGCTGAAATCGGCCTTCTTCTTTCTTGCCAAGTTTTCTCTTGCTCAGCTACAGCTGAGTAAATTAAAATGCTGTCAGCGCTCTTTCTGTCTCACTGACGCACTCTCTCCACACTTTGTCAGGCACGGCACTGTTTTGTTTTGCTGCCAGGGATTTCACTCATACTACGGAGTAGAAGACTTCAGAACAGTTATTTCTGGCCACACAGATATAATGCCTCGACTAGCCACCCCAGGTAAAAACACTAACCTAATGTTATATGAGTGCACTGCCTAACTTAATTATGCCATTACCTAAACTAACATTTCATAGTGACTATGTTTACGATGAGTGGAAAAAATGAGTGTACTGGACTAGTGGTGCATATAACAATAATAATAATAATAATAATAATAAACAGTAAAGCCAATCATGAAATACTTCGATCGCTTTCCATTCCCACTTTATTAAAGGTTATGGGATGTAGTTGTGTTGGTTGTAGAGACTGTTTTGTAACCTTTTCCAGCCTGATTAGCATCAAAAACTCTTTTTCCAAAGTCCTCAGTAAGCTTTATTCGTGCCATGGTACACTTCCACAAAAGTGATGTGAATAAGCTTTGTAATTATTACTTACTTAAGATGGTCCAGCCTAAAGCATTAGATAAATGCTCGGTGGGCAGCAGCCTCGCCTCACAGCAAGAAGGTCCTGAGTTTGATCCCAATGTGGAGAGGCCTGGGTCCTTTCTGTGGGGAGTCTGCATGTGATCCCTGTGTCTATGTGTACTCCTATTTCCTCCCACAATCCAAAGACATGCATTAGGTTAAATTATTACACTAAATTGGAGCCAATCTGAATGTGTGTATATGACTAGTCTTGCTGTAACCTTGTGTAAAGATGTAACCTTGTGTGTGTCACTGAAATGGCCACTGATGCTGACAGCAACGTCAATGAGACAAACAAACAAAACCTACACTGAAGTTTAGGAACAATGTTTTCTGATCACGTACATGTATACACAGATGGCTAGAATGATAGTTCCTGATTTTTTGGAACCGAAGGCTGCAAGTTTTATCATTTGAGTCTTATTATGCTGCTGAAGAATTGAGATATTGTGGTTTTATATCTGATTGTTTGGATTCATTACTCCAATGATTACCAAGAATTAATTTTTTTACCCTTGGCACTGAAAGTTCCCTATCTGACATGCCAGTAATCTCAGAAAGCCAAACGTTATCTCATTATACACATCTGGAGAATGTCAGTTGAAAAGGTTGGTGGTGAACTGCGAAGAGCTCAAACAAATCAAGATCCACAAGCTATCCCTCTAGATCCTGCCTTAATTTGTGGTAGTATGTGCTGATGAATGTAATCCATAGCCCAAGCAAAACATTGTCTCAAACTTTATTGAACACGTTTTCAAAACGGAGAACCATTTGATTTGGGTTTCTCTTATGTGTGGTCAGGTCACACTGGTGCTCCATGTACACGTATATGTATCATAGCACAACGCTGTTCGGGTTACATGACCGAGCTTCTTGTGTGATTTTTGGATTGTGTTTTCGATGCGTTTGAATTTTCATCATTGACTGGCATTTTGTGTGTCTCAGAAAAAAATGATCTCTGACATTAATCTGTCATTCACTTTTACCACCTACGAAGAGATACAGTGGGCAAAGAAGTATTTAGTCAGCCACTGATTGTGCAAGTTCTCCTACTTAAAAAGATGAGAGAGGTCTGTAATTTTCATCATAGGTACACTTCAACTAGAATTTACAGTACTGTGCAAAAGTCTTATGCCACCATTAGATTTGTTGATTTAGCAATAGTATAACGAACATTTATAACATATTGTTGACAATTGGACCCAGTAATTTCAAACTTGATTTTGTCACTCCGTAATACTCTTTTCCACTGATCTTCATTCCAGTCTTTGTGAGGTTTGGTTCTTGGCTGCTACCCTTCCAAAAAAGAACATACCTGATCAAACTTCTTTGGACTGTAGTAGGGTCAACTTGTGATCCAGATGAAGCTGCCAGATGCTGCTATTGCTCAAGTGTAAGGGGAGATCACATTAAATACTTGCCACTGTAACCTATAGAAGGTGATTTTCGTATTTTTTTCTTCAGTTTTTTAATACTGCATACAAATTTCCTCTATTTTCTGCTTGTATTTAAATAACGACACTGAGAAATTATAATATATGAGCCATTCCACAGAACTGGTGTCATTTCTGTCCCCATGACATTACGTGTAGATAATTAACATGATTTACCATAAATAAGGTGTCCTGCACAGTGATTTCAAATTCAAGGTATAAAATTTAAAACAATACTAAAACATATCTAGGTCACTGAAAAATATTATTCAATAGCTGTCCCTGGTCTCTAGTATTACACTTTACAATGAATTAAGTGAATTAATGATTAAAATTATTCAGAGATCTTTTTTTTGTATTGTTGTCAGTACTGTAGGTTTATTCAACAACTTTTCACTGCAGTATTTGAATTTTGTATTTTTTTTTTAAAGTAGTATATGCATACCACACATGCAACAACACGGTATCCTACTGGGCGATTTTCAGCCATGCTAGCTTACCTCCTTGATACAGCATGCTTGTCGTGCATCAGGCAAGTTGACAAGCACACCTGTGTGATCTTAATCACTGTCACTACTTTGATCGCTGCTTTCACAAGGCATTAGATTGGCTCAGAAATTTAAAAGTGAGTTTATTCCCACCCTAATAAGACTACATTCCATTGCACTGTCACACTGTTCCACAGACATGTTTTTTTTTATTAAAAGATCATGTCTGGCACTGAAACTCCAATGCTGAGCATTTACATGATGTTACCTGACTTTCTGAGGATCACTTTCTTTTGTGATTTTTGTTATTCATGCCACTACATGTGCATATTTCTATGCACTCATAAGCATGGATTTTTAGGGGTTGCAATGGCAGTGACTTTTTTTTGTTTGTGCCTGTGTACAGGTATATTTGTGTATGTATCACGTCAGAATAGGTTGTGTATTTGCTATTGTATTACTGCAGGTTCAAGTCAGGTCATGAGATGGTCACGTCTTTGGAAGGAGACATATTTTTTCTGCACAAAAGCATGTGTCACCTGCTTCTGAGACGCTAATCTAGCCGTGTTTGTACAGGGCACAGGTTTAACAGGCAAGCTTCTCTCTGCTTGGTGCTTTCTGCAGTGTCATGTCTTTGAAGTAGCACTGAGAGAATTCTTTCTGGGTGAGATAGTCTGCTACTCAATGAAAGAGTAGAGAAGCAACAACTATTATTACAGCTTCTTTGACATTAACATTTATGTGTTCCTTCCCGCTCTCCCATCTTGTCTTGTCCTAGGGGGTGAATTTGGTCACCTCCTCTTTTTTAGAAACAACTTTAAAAAAATGAATCATCCTGCAATGCAAATGAAAAGGCAGATAAGGCACACCCTGCTAAATTACTTATTACCGAAGTGCACGACATAGCCAAAGGTATGTAGGAACCCTTTCAAAATAATGGATTTGTCTCTTTCAGTTACACACATATATAACAAATACATAAAATTAAGCATACACAAACAAACATTGACGGTTTAATGCGTCATACTAAAGTAAAATGGAACTGTCATATAATGCCACCGCCATTCCCAAGTCATTAGTGAGTTTTCTGCTTTGGTCTGTTTGTACTGTAAGTGCTGTAAGCATCTATCCTCAATGGTACCACTCAAAGGTTTAAGGTTACCATGCACACTGCAAGTGTTGGGTGGAATGGGGTAAAGGACACTGTGATTGGACTGTGGAGTAGTGGTAAATCACACTTCATATGTCAGTCCAATGGATGACGTTGGGTGGCAGTGAAGAACACTAATTGCTGAATGCCAAGTACCAACTATGAAGTGTGTGGAAGGAATAATAATCATCTGAGGCTGCCTGAGGGATTAGACTGGCACCTGGGGCTATGCTGAAGGAAAATCTTAATGTTAAGCAGGGAAAGCTTAATGCTATAATGGCATTCTGTGCGTCCAACTTTGATGCCGCATACACAATATGAATTCCATACTAAATAGTGCCGAGTTTGGTGTTGAGGAACTCAGCTAGTCTGCACAGAATCCTAACCTCAACCCCACACCACATCTTTGGGATTAATTGAAGTGGAAACCAGTTTGGGGAGTATTGCAGTAAACATTAATGCAATACTGTAATCAAATGAATCTTACCTGTAACAGTCATAAAGCTTTCGAGTTAATTGCAGTAATCACAATGCAGTTACTCACTTTGTGATGTCATTGCTGTTATTATGCCTTTGCTTCTAAGCAGGAACGAACCGAAACTTCAGCCACCACAGAAAGTAGTCAAAAATAACCTTTTCCTAGCTTTCACCCAAAAACAATCAAACAAAAAAAAAAGATCAGCAGCACATTCAAACCAGTACTCATATAATTGGCAATAATTGTCAATAATCGGCCATATAGAATTGTTCTTTCAGTAGGACTGAAAGAAAATAACTAAGAGGTATGTGCAACCTATGTGTCTGGTGATGTACACATATACTGTATATTAACTTTCTTGCAGTCAGTTCACTGAGTTTCCTGATTTTCAAATACAAAGTTATGGGATTGTGACATGCCATTTTTCTTGAGTATAAATACAGTGGCTCGGTGGGTAGCAATGTTGCCTCACAGCAAGAAGGTTCTTGGTTTGATCCAAGGTGGAGCAGACTGGGTACCTTCTGTGTGGAGTCTGCATGTCCTCCCTGTGTTTGTGTGGGTTTTCGTCGAGATTCCTCCCACAATCCAAAGACGTGTAAGTTAGGTGAACTGGACATACTAAATTGCCCACAGTTGTGTTTGATATTGAACTTGCACTGATGAATAATGTGTATCGATGAAATCATGTTCATGTCATGTCATATAACTGTACTGATGTGGCGAATGACGAATTTCTGTGGGTTTTGTAGATTAATGGAGTGAAGTGTGATGTCATTACTTTTTGCCGGAGAGTAATGAGTAAAGCATTTTAGAGAGATAGTTAGTCATTTCTAATAGATTTTCTCAATAACCTCCAAACACTGGTGATAACTATGGTTGCCTGATTGCCCTGCTTTGCATGTCTGACCTCATTAGTGTTTTTCTGGCTGTTTTTCAGTGTGTGTTATGGATCTATGTAGTCGGATCTATTGTTTATAGCCATCTACAAGATCCTAGTGGAAGATCATACAGATGAGAATTTCATGTTAATGAGTATGGCTTTGCACGTGGTGTTTCTGTCCGTTTGATGTATTTCCACTGTATTGCACTTTACAGTATCTAATATTATGCCTACATCTCCTAAACCTAAGTTTTGACCTCATTATTCAACAGGAGATATTTTAGCCAGCAAGTTTCAAATAAAAACTGTAACTTCTGTTAAAGGCAATCATTGCATTGTTGAACTAGTCAAATGTCCCTACATGGTAATAATTGTCATAGTCCTATCTTAAGAATTCATACAAATATTGCAGTGTGTGTGTCTGTGTGTACACCATGTATGTATTACATTGTGGGGACCAAATGTCCCCACAACGATAGTAGAGCTGACATTTTGTACATGATGTGGACACCTTGCTGGTCCCCACAAGGAAAATGGCTTTTTTTTTTTTTTAACAAAACTGTAACTTTGTTTTGAAAACCAAAAGAATCAAAATATTTGCTTTAAGTTACTGAGGTTAGGGTTATGGTTAGGGGTAGGTGTAGGTGTAGCATTAATTAACTAGAGTGATCATTATGTCAGTGGAAAGTCCCCACAATGATAGAGAGACAAACATGTGTGTGTACTTTGTCTTACTTCACTTGTGAGGACAAAATGTTCTTACAATGACAGGTAAACCTGCAATTTTCACTTGTGAGGAACGTTTTTCCGGATCTCACTACTTTTTTTTTTTTAATAGAAAAATGGTAACTTTTATATGAAAAACTAAGAGCCCAAAGAGCCATTCATGAACAACGTCATTCTTCTCAATGGAAAGTCCTCACAAGAATAGCAAGACAAACATGTGTGTGTGTGTCAGACATGATCAGTTAGCTGTACTGGCAGAATTAGAATGCAAACGTTATGGGTTAGTTTGCAGAGTTCATGCCCATTTACCAGTGACATACTGTATGTGTCTAGCATGGGAGTCATTAAGCTGCTTGCGGACTTGCAATGTACGCCAAATTGCAAGCTGACTTCTATTTTTCTGTTTATCCCCACAAGCTGTCACTAGGTTCAGTTGATCAAAGTCGGATTTTAAAATTGGTGTGCTTGTAATACTGTTAAACTGGTATGTGGGTGTGAATGAAGCTAGGTGTATTTCTGTTCCCATGTTCAAGGTTGTCCCTTACAATGAGATAGCCAGGCAGACACAAGCAGACAGACACACACTGTCTGGGAAAGGAGACGAAAAGTATGCCTTGTGAGCAGGACTCTGATGACAAACAGGTCTGCCACTTCATCGTGTACTCATACTGCTTAGACCAGAAGATGACATGAGAATGACGATACGGAATGTATAGGGTTATGCGAATCTGTGTGAGAGTGAAAGAAAAAGTGGAGGAAACAGAGAGACCCTCTTCACCCTGAAGTTCACATAAATAATCGCTCTGTTTTCACACTAATAGTTTTAATATGGAGCACTTTGTAGGGTCTCCTCTCTTGTGTGACAGTTTGCTTACTCTAAAAACAGCTACTAACCTATCCCCTCTCTCTCTCTCTCTGTCTCTCTCTCTCTCACTCTCCCTCTCTGTTTCTTGCTCTTTCACTCCTCCACTTTGCACAAACTGTGAAAGTATGGGCCAGCGTACCAGATGAATATTCAGCTGTGATGCATTACTGCAGCTGGAGTGCTTTGTGAAGGTCCTGTCCTCTGATCCTTTTCATTTGTGAATTGCTTTTGACTGTAAATGTGAACCTGTACTTACCGACTCTGTAGTTCAGACAGTGGTAGATAATGATCGGATAATGCTGTTTCGCATGGTATTCTTCAGTTGTCTGAGCATGACTTTCCAGCCGGCTCATAGCAGTTATTTTCTCACAGGTGTTAAAGTCTCTCTCTCGCTCTCTCTCCCCCTGTCTTGCTCTTTAACACTCCCTCTCTGTTATGAACACATGTCTGGCTCCAGGTGTATAGGAATGAGCAGTAATTATACCTGTGAAACTCGATTCATGTAGGAGCTGAAAGTAACAAATGAAAGAGGGGGGAAAAAAGGACAGAAATGTAGCCAGACACAACTGATGTTAATTTACTGTGGTCAGCTCAGCTATGCTAAACATGCCGGTTAGATCTTGAATGCAGGGCATTGCTGGAGGTGGGACATAAAAAAGCAGGAAGCTATTAATTGGGTTGTAATTCACAGCAAGAATTCCCATTGGCTAAGAAGTTGTAAAGAAGATGCAAACTGTACCTATTTGGGGTTTTATGCATGTATTTAATACAGGCAGTGCTGGTGGTTCGGTGGTGAGAGCCAGCTACCCGGAGATAGGGTTCAAATCCTGTGTTAGGCTTGTGACACGAAGGTCATGTGGTGTGTTTACTTAGCTCTGTGTTTAGGGTGGCACCCTGATCCAAATGAATTCCGGGTTCATTTTCCACACCCTCTGCCATGACCCAGACCAGGATGACTGGAGGCTTTTTATTTAGTACGGGATTCAATATCATTCAATACCAACCCAAGACCCCAAAATAGAGAGTCGAAAGAATAATCACCAACATGCAGAAACATTTAAAAAACTTGATAAGTTGGGCAAGCATATTCCATATTCTGTATTAGGTGGTAGCCCATCTGGACTTCGAGAGAATTTCAAGTTCTGCCTTAATGAGTATAAACTGTTACAGTTCAGCTTAGGGTTGGGTGAAAAGGACACTGATCGAAATGGACTTTGACTGGACATTACCATATACATAGTCATACAGTAGTTTAGATACTTTGCACAGTGTCTTATTTTAAGCAATAGCATTAATTAAAGCACAATATGAAAACATTTAGTAGAGTACTGTAGTGTGCAATACAGTAATTCTTATCTATGTAATTCTTATCTACGGAGAGCCGGTGCCTAGCTGGCGGCATATGGCACGAGGCAGGAACAACCCTAGACAGAGTGCCAATCCATCGTAGTAGTTTTCTGTCATTCAGATGTGAACTGGATGTATAAAAGACAAATTTTATTTCCTATTCTTAAGATCTATTCTAAATTGTTAAATAATAAAAAATTGGTAAAAATATAAAACCAATCAAAATAGCAGCAAAAAATTTTTTCAATTTTGAGCTGGCCTTCACTATGGCACTGACAAAGACACAGGAAGCAGAGCTGGAGGTGGCAGAACTTAAGATGTTGAGGTCCTCTTTAGGAGTGTCTAGGGTGGACAGGATTAGGAATGAGATCATCAGAGGGACAGCACAGGTTGGAAAATTGGGAGACAAAATTCGAGATGGAAGACTGAGATGGTTTGGACATGTGCAGAGGAGGGATAGTGGATATATTTTTAGGAGGATGTTGGAGATGGAGCTGCCAGGCAAGAGACGGAGAGGAAGACCAAAGAGGAGTTATTTGAGTGTGGTAAATGAAGATATGCAGGGAGTTGGGGTGAGAGTAGAGGACGTGGAGGACAGGGTGAGGTGGAAACGTTTAACTCGCTGTGGCGACCCCTGATAAAGGGAGAAGCCGAAAGAAGAAGAAGAAGAAGAAGAAGCTGGCCTTCACTATGTAAATGACAGAGGCTCTTCTTTTCTACCATGTAAATCGGGGACCATGTTTTTACAAATATAGATCACAGTGGCATTTTGTCCTTCCAGCTTTTTTATCATATGGAGCTGCTTTCGCAAATGATTTAGCCAAACCTTTCTGAATGTGAGGTGACTTTTAGATTCACTTTTAACATCCATACTGTTTTACCACTGGAGGTGGCACGCAATGCTCCATTTTATGACGATACAACAATTGCTAGTGTCTTCTCCTCCAGCTACAAATGTCAGACGGTAAACTTCATAGATTATGGCTTTCTGATTCCAGTGTTGGATGATGTAAAACCAAACCATGTCCACACAACAGAACTCACTCCCCTTTTATTCATGAGTTCAAAGTGTTGAGTTCTTTGCCTGTGCAATGTCCATCTTCTCTGCCAGCCATCCTCGTGCCTCTTGCATGTGAACAGAGTAAAACCCTACCCGCTCTACTAGACATGAACAGTACTGCTTTAGGTTTGGTTATATCAAAGAGAGAATAATGTATAATTGTTGTGGTATGAAACATATAGCCTACTTTCTACCGTTGCAGATATTTTTCTACCATCACATGGTATATATTGACTTACCATCCATCAACATTCCTATTCACAACATGATACATAAACATCTACACATTCATTATTTAATTTTCTTTATTTTCAGGTGGACAAGGACTTTTAAGAACTTAATCTAGTTTCCTGTTCTCACCCAGAGGAAGATTTATTTCCAGTTTGAGTCTGGTTCCTTCTCAAAGTTTCCTCCTTATGTGTCTCAGGGGGCTTTTCTTTGCCATTGTTGCCTCTGGCCTGCTCAAGTAGGGTCTAGGCACGGCTTTTTGTAAATCTGTTAAAGCTACTAGATCACTGGGAGCCAAAACAAGCACATACAAGACCAGTCATTTTCATGGGCCATCAAACTTATGAACAATTGTCCTGGTCATGGGTCTTAAAGCAAATTCCTTCATTTAATAACACTGCGCAGTTAAATCAGCATGTCTATCACTGTGCCTAATACAACTACCTCTTTACTTAAAATGCAATATTTACTCCACACATTACTATTATTATTGTGATTTGTACTGTATATGGTTTGTTTTAATCGTTAATGTGTACTGTGCTGGGAGAGCAACTGGAAACCAGATACATTATACAGTCGTATGAAAAAGTTTGGGCACCCCTGATAATTTTCATGACTTTAGTCTATAAATCATTGGTTGTTCAGATCAGCAACTTGAGTTAAATATATCATATAGCAGATGAACACAGTGATATTTGAGAAGTGAAATGAAGTTTATAGGATTTACAGAAAGTGTGCAGTAATTATTCAAACAAAATTAGGCAGGTGCATACATTTGGGCACCCCAACAGAAAAATGACATCAATATTTAGTAGATCCTCCTTTTGGTAAAAAAAACACCCGCTAAACGCTTCCTACAGCTTCCAGTCTGGATTATGGTTGAAGGTGCTTTTGACCATTCTTCTTTAGAAACATCTCCAGTTCAGTCAGGTTTGATGGTTTTTCCGAGCATGGACAGCCCACCATTTTCAGTAATATTCATGGTCTGGGGACTGAGATGGCCATTCCAGAACGTTGTACTGGTTCCTCTGCATGAATGCCTTAGTAGATTCTGAGCAGGGTTTGGGGTCCGTTGGCCTCGGTGCAACTTGTCACTGATTCTTGAACATTGTTCTTAAGAATCTGGAGATATTAACTGGAATCCATGCGACCCTCAACTTTAACAAGATTCCTAGTACCTGCACTGGCCACACAGTCCCACAGCATGATGAAACCGCCACCAAAATTTTACTGTGGGTAGGCAAGTGTTTTGTCTTGGGATGCTGTGTTCTTTTTCCGCTCCTTGTTATGTCCAAATAACTAATTTTAGTTTTCATCAGTACACAGCACTTTATTCCAAAATGGAGCTGGATTGTCCAAATGTGCTGTAGCACACCTCAAGTGACTCTGTTTGTGGCGTGTCTGCAGAAAAGGCTTCTTCTGCATTACTCTCCCATACAGCCTCTCCTTGTGCAAAGTTGCACTGTATAGTTGAACGATGAACAGTGACACCATCTGCAGCAAGATGAGGTTGTAGGTCTTTGGAGGTGGTCTGTGGGCTTGACTATGACTGTTCTCACCATGCTTCGCCTCTGCCTATCTGAGATTTTTCTTGGTCCCTGCCACTTTGGGAGTTCCTTAACTAGAAACTGTGCCTGTGGTCTTCCATTGCCCTCACTATGTTCCTCACAGTGGAAACTGACAGCTGAAATCTCTGAGAGAGCTTTTCCCCTTTCCCTGAACCATGATGTTGAACAACCTTTGTTTTCAGGGCCATTTGAGAGTTTGTTTTGAGGCTCCCATGTTGGCCCACTCTTCAGAGAAGATGCAAAGAGGGAGAAAAACTTCCAATTGGCCACCTTAACACTTTCTCATAGTTGGATTCACTTGTGTATGTAGATCAAGGGTCAATGAGCTTACAAAACAAATTTTGTGTTCCAATAATTAGTGCTAAAGGTATTCAAAATGACAAGGGTGCCCAAATTTATGCACCTGCCTAATTTTGTTTGAATAATTACTGCACACTTTCTGTAAAAACCTATAAACTTAATTTCACTTCTCAAATATCACGGTGTTCATCTGCTATATGATATATTTACCTGAAATTGCTGATCTGAACAACCAATGATTTATAAAGAAAAATCATGAAAATTATCAGGGGTGTCCAAACTTTTTCATACTACTGTATGCATGCACAGTGGTGTTTGAAAGTCTAAACCCTTTCGAATTTTTTATATTTCTGTGTAAACCTGACCTTAATACCTTACAAGTCACAGTCAGGCAGACTGGGTACAAAATGTAAGAAATTCACCCTGTTGTAATCCTTTCCAGGAGTGGTTGGCCAACAAAGATCCATCAAGGAGCAAGGCTATTAGCAGTCTCATAGACTGCAATGTCACAAAGGAACCCAGGGTAACTGCTAAGCAACTAAAGGTCTCTCACACATTGGTTAATGTTAATGTTCATGAGTCTACCATCAGGAGAAAACTGAACAACAAAGGTGTGCATGGTAGAGTTGCTAGGAGAATGGTACTTCTCTCCAAAAGGAATGTTTCCAGTAAAGGATACTGGGGAAAAAAAACTTTATGGAAACCAAACTAGAACTTTTAGATTTCAATGAGAAGCATTATGTCTAGAGAAAGGAAATACTGCATTCCAACATAAGAACTGTATCCCATCTGTGAAACATGATGGCGATAGTATCATGGTTTGGGCCTGTGGTGCTGTATCTGGGCCAGAACAGCTTCATCATCATCTTATGCAGTTAAATCCACATCTTTAGTGCACAAGAGCTAAAGCTAGATTATTACCCCAAGAATTCCACACTCAGCAAATCCAGACAGCTTTAGCTGCCAAGCAGTTCAAAATCCGTGAAAATGGAGAACAGGGGATGCATAATTTGCTGTCATTATCAGGTATAATTGTGCAAAAAAACCTGCTTTTTAAGATGACTCAAACATTATGAAGGTCTCTTGCTGGGAACAATTCAGACTGCCATATTTTCCTACAGTGGAATGAAAGATGGGACTCATGGGTCTCACCCCGATCTGTTTCTAACAATCCTAAAATCTCAGTTGTAGCTACTTTCAATTTGTCTTCATCAGCTCAAATGCTTAGTAAGAGGAACAGAGTTTCTGTGAACTGAATGACAGCACTGCACATTGCAAGCCTTTTATAGCAGGAACTAGCACCACAATCTGGATCCAATTATAAGAGAAAAACAGATGATTGGCATGTTGAGAATGAATGACATGGTTTCATAGTAAGCAAGACGGAAAAAAAAAGTCCTGGATGGTGTTTGCTTTCTTGATCTTTGTCACCTGGGCACTTTGAAAACTGAGGCTTCTGAGATGTGTGATACATTATTATGATGCACATCATACCCACACCATGACTGATGTCATTTTATTCCACATGTATTGTTGTGCACATAGAGCTAGCATTGGCACATATTGTTTAAATTTGGTCATGTTTAAATTTGTTTACAGCAAATTAATGCAATTAGGCATGTAGACATGGTCATGATGACCTGCTGAAGTTCAAACTGGGTAGTAGAATGGAGATAAAGGTGATTGAATGCAGCATGGTTGTTGGTGCTAAACGGACTGGTCTGAGTATTTCAGAAACTGGGGATCTGCTGGGATTTTCATATGTAGCCATCTCTAAGGTTTACAGAATGGTCTTTAAAAAAAGGAAATATCCAATGAGCAGCAGAACTCTGGACAAAAATGGCTTGTCGATGCCAGAGATAGAGGAGAATGGCCAGACTGGTTAGAACTGATAGAAAGGCAACACTAACGCAAATAACCACTCGTTACAACTGAGGTATGCAGAAGATCATCTCTGAAGACACAACATTGAACCTTGAAGCAGATGGGCTACAGTAGCAGAAGCACACGCCAGGTGCCACTCCTGTAAGCTAAGAATAGGCAACTGAGGCTGCAATACACACATGCTAATTAAATTGAGATAACTGATGATTGGAAAAATGTTGTCTGGTCTGAAGAGTCTTGATTTCTGCTGTGACATTAGGAGAATAGGGTCAGAATTTGGAGTAAACAAGATGAAAGCATGGATCCATCCTGCCTTGTATCAGCAGTTCAGGCCGCTGCTGGTGGTCTAATGGTGTGGGGGATTTTTTCTTGGCACATTTTGGAGCTCTTAATACCAACTGAGCATAATTTAAACACCTGAGTGTTGTTACTGACCATGTTCATTCCTTTATAACCTCAGTGTACCTATCTTCTACACGCCATGTCACAAAGTTCAAATAATCTTAAACTGGTTTCTTGAACAGGACAGTGAGTTCACTGTATCTAAATGGTCTCCACAGTACTGGGGATGTGGTTGAACGGGAGATTCGCACCATGGATGTGCAGACGACAAATCTGCAGAACTGTGTGATTCTGTCCTGTCCATATGGACCAAAAATATCTGCTGAATCTTTCCAGCACCTTGTTAAATCTATGCAACAAAGAATTAAGGCAGTTGTGAAGAGGGTCTTACCTGGTGCAGGGTCCAAAACTATTAAATTGCACAATGAAACTGGCTCTTATGAAAATGGAATACTACATTGCTACCTTTGCTGTAAATGACAAGCATATTAGAGTCATTAGCCTAGCAAACACATCTCATCACCAAATAGTTACAGTGGTACCTCGGCACTGAACTGCTTCGTGCTTGAACATTTCAGTCCTCTCCCAATATTTTTGAGAGAATTCTGGTTTGTGCACTTTCTTGGCACTTGCCCATCGTGCTAAAACCATACGCAAACCCTTCTTTTAACATATGCCATACTATAAAATACTATGGATAATACAAGGTCATTAGATATTAGTATGTGCCGGAACCAATTAAATATATTTACATTATTTATTATTGGAAAAAAAGTGCTTGGTGCTTGACCAGCCTTCTAGAACAGATTGTGGTTGAGTGCCAAGGTAACACTGTACTTCATTGCCTCAAATCAACTAAAGCATTTAAATAAGGAATAATACTTTTAAAGGTGCATCCAAACGTTTGCCTGGCACTGTCCACTGTGAATATGTTTAACTATGTAAGCTTTGTGGGTGCAAGTTCAACAATGGTGTACATTGGGGCAAAAAAGTATTTAGTCAGCCACTGATTGTGCAAGTTCTCCTACTTAGAAAGATGAGAGAGGTCTGTAATCTTCGTCATAGGTACACTTCAACTATGAGAGACAAAATGAGAAAAAAAATCCAGGAAATCACATTGTAGGATTTTTAAAGAATTTAATTGTACATTATGGTGGAAAATAAGTATTTGGTCAATAACAAAAGTTCAACTCAATACTTTGTAACATAACCTTTGTTGGCAATGACAGAGGTCCAACATTTCCTGTAATTTTTCACGACGTTTGCACACACTGTAGCTGGTATTTTGGCCCATTCCTCCATGCAGATCTCCTCTAGAGCAGTGATGTTCTGGGGCAACATGGACTTTCAACACACTCCACAAATTTTCTATGGGGTTGAGGTCTGGAGACTGGCTAGGCCACTCCAGGACCTTGAAATGCTTTTTACGGAGCCACTCCTTTGTTGCCAGAGTGGTGTGTTTGGTATCATTGTCATGCTGGAAGACCCAGCCACGTTCCATCTTTAATGCCCTCACTTAACAGTCATCCTGATGTTTCCACCCCCATGCTTCACTGTAGGTATGGTGTTCTTGGGATGCAACTCAGCATTCTTCTTCCTCCAGTTGAGTTTTTACCAAAAAGTTCTATTTTGGTTTCATCTGACCACATGATATTCTCTCAATCCTCTTCTGGATCATCCATATGGATGAGATCTTGCGTGGGGCTCCAGATTGAGATTGAGGGAGGTTGTCAATGGTCTTGTATGTCTTCCATTTTCTTACAATTACTCCCACAGTTGATTTATTCACACCAACCTATTTGCCTATGGTAGATTCACTCTTCCCAGCCTGGTGCAGGTCTACAATTTTCTTCTTGGTGTCCTTTGACAGATCTTTGGTCTTGGCCATGGTTGAGTTTGGAGTCTGACTGTTTGAGGCTGTGGACAGATGTCTTTATACAGATAACGAGGTCAAACAGGTGCCATTAATACAGATAAGAGTGGAGGACAGAAGAACTTCTTACAGAAGAAGTTACAGGTCTGTGAGAGCCAGAAATCTTGCTTGTTTGTGGTTGACCAAATCATTATTTTCCACCATGATTTACCATTCAGTTCTTTAAAAATCCTACAATGTGATTTCCTGGATTTTGTTTTCTCATTTTGTCTCTCATAGTTGAAGTGTACCTATGATGAAAATTACAGAGCTCTTTCATCTTTCTAAGTAGGAGAACCTGCACAATCAGTGGCTGACTAAATTATTTTTTGCCCCACTGTATCTGTAATTTGTGTTGTTGATTAATGACTGGCTTTCCGCATTGACCTTTGAAGAGGCAGTTCTTCACCTTGAAAGATCCCAAATGAGGCTTTAACTTTAGTAAAATACAGCATGTGATTTTGTATAATACCAGTCACCTGTATATTACTGCAGAAACACAGGCCTTATAGGCACAATCATTCACTGTTTTGGGGTGCTATGTGCAAGCAACCAACTTGTGGGAAGATAGGAAGTAAGATCAATTGCCAGAAAATCCATTGTACAAGCCTTTGTGTTAGAGTAGGGCTTATCCCTATATTTATACGATTAGTTCAATTGCATATTGTCGATATTTTTGTCTGCTAAGTTCATAAGCCCTTATTCAGGAGACCAACTCACATTACTCAGACCATGATTGAACATGCTCATTACGCTGTTGATTTCCATCAGCTTGCTGCAACTTGCTTCCATCAAACTTCTGAAGTGGGTTCTGCTGCCTCAGTAGTGTTCCAAGTACAGTGATACCTCGGTTCTCGACCCCCTCAGAACTCATCAAATTCGGTTCTGACTAGAAAAATTTGTCTCGGTTCTCGTCGTAGCTTGCTTGCTACTTGGTGAACTTGCTTAAACGTGTATGAGTTGAGCCGCGTGACTCATTCCAGCTGAAACTCGATTCAAGATTCAGTGATTCAGATTCACAATAGCTGTTTTTCAGTGAAGATCTGCGCTGAGTTTATCATGTTTTTCTTTATTTTTACATCTACATTACTGTATCCTTAGTGCAAATAATTCCACATGGGTGCTAAAATGGTTAATGATTACAGCTAACCGAAAGGAAATCTAGACCTCCGGATCACTTTCAGGCTGAAAAGTAAGCAGTAGCAGCTATGCTAGTGCCCTGAGTTCACCCATAGAGTTAGTGTTTGGCTTTTTTTTCTCATTTTCAATCAATTACTCACTAATTTACATAATATTTTCAACACTTTATTTAAGCTTTGTGTTAATGATTTCGGCCAACTGTAGGGTAATTTATAAACAATAAGGCAATAGTGTAGACTATATTAAACTCATTGGTTCATGTTACATTTAACTTATGATAGATTTGTCGGAACATATTCCCTTTGTAAATCAGGGAGCACCTGTACAATACAACTCTGTTAATGCATATAATGCCTTATACAGTGTGGATTTTTTTGACAAGCCTTGTGAAGCAAATTACTGACAAGAACGGAGGCACCACTGTACCTAGCGTTTCCTCTAATGCCTGTTGTGCTATGGGCATTCTACAGAGACTTCCCAATAAAGCTTCCTCAATTAACATTGAGGGTCTTACATTTTGCTTTCTTGCCCTTCTTGCAACAGTCACTAATCAGTTTTTCATACATGACACTCTTCCTGTCATAGGCCTGCTCTAGCAGCTCCTCTCAATGCATTATCAGTTCTAGCAGGATTATTTTCCTTATTGATGCAGTGACTATGAAAAAGTATTGTGTCTGGTCTCAGAGTTGTTCTGTTTATATCCTGAGGAAAACTTGGCAGTAGGGGAGGGCTCTATGTCTTTGATGCTACTGATCCCTCTGTTAGCATCTGATCAAGCCACTAGCAGTACCACACCTTACCTAGAACTTGGACAGCAGCTGAGAATTCATTCCAGTGTTTCTTCATTGGAGAATAACAGGCAGTCAAGTGATTCCACTTTCCCCCAGCTGTGCAAGTTTGATGGATTGGGCAGGACGCCGTACACTGCCTGTATGAGGAACTTGATATGGTTTGGTTTCACATGCCAGAGATCAGCCATGTGACTGTTCTTTCAATCACCTGCTCCTACCTAGTCCAAGATTTCTGCTGTTTCTGCTCTGCTGGTCCACTGCTCCTTTACAGCTGTTGCTCTCACTTCCTAAAATAATAATAATTATTATAATTATATATGTATATACAACAAATTTAATAATTTGTGGTTGAGCTCATATCAGCATAAAGTTACCTTTAACAGTCTTCTAATGTAGAAGTCCTCTATGCTACTGTTGCACCAGGCAGCCATGAAACAGTTCTGTTCATAGAAGACTGTAGTAACAACCATCATGATCTAAAAGTGGAAGTACCAAAGTAGAACCTGGACTCCAGCCCCAGAAAAGGAGGCATCATACAAAGAGCCGGCACTGCTCTCAATTCACATCCAGAGCACACAAACAGAGGCACCTGGAAAATGAAGACAGAGGCCAGTTGGACCATCCTCTTAAGCTCATTTTTTGCCTTTACAGGAAAGCTGCCTCAACCACGGACTACACCAGCATCATGGTGCACTCATGTTGTGCTTCCAGTTTAAACACAAAACATACAAAAACACAATACAACAAAGAAAATGGGGTATACTGGTGAGAAGCTGCAGCCAAAAAAACACCTTTAAACCAGCAATGGATATACAACCTCCTTGAACAAGTGTTTAATTTATTTCCCTTGTCTAGTTTTGTAGCTGGGGAATGATTAGGTTCTCAGCCCTGTTCGTTACTTTGCCAGTGCTCCCATCAATTTGTGGTGTAAGTGGGATTTTGTCAGTAGCCCTGACAGTAGTCCTGACAGGTTGATCACTATAAGCCAGCTCTCAGGCTTTTTACAGGCTACCTGAAACCAAGTTGTGTATTTCAGGCTATACTTAAATACCTTGACCAAGCCCTTCATCTCATGGGGCATTAACCCACAAAACTTTGGAATGTCCAACCAGAATGCTTCCTAGTCTTTTTTATTCTCCTCCTATGTACTCCATAAACCCTGATATACAGTGGGGCAAAAAAGTATTTAGTCAGCCACTGATTGTGCAAGTTCTCCTACTTAGAAAGATGAGAGAGGTCTGTAATCTTCGTCATAGGTACACTTCAAGTATGAGAGACAAAATGAGAAACAAAATCCAGGAAATCACATTGTAGGATTTTTAAAGAATTTAATTGTACATTAGGTTGGAAAAAAAAAAATAAGTATTTGGTCAATAACAAAAGTTCAACTCAATACTTTGTAACTTAACCTTTGTTGGCAAAGACAGAGGTCAAACGTTTCTTGTAAGTCTTCACCAGGTTTGCACACACTGCAGCTGGTATTTTGGCCCATTTCTCCATGCAGATCTCCTCTAGAGCAGTGATGTTTTGGAGCTGTAGCTGGGCAAAACGGACTTTCAACTCCCTCCACAAATTTTCTATGGGGTTGAGGCCTGGAGACTGGCTAGGTTACTCCAGGACCTTGAAATGCTTTTTACGGAGCCACTCCTTTGTTGCCCGAGCGGTGTGTTCGGGATCATTGTCATGCTGGAAGACCCAGCCACATTCCATCTTCAATGCTCTCACTGATGGAAGGAGGTTTTGGCTTAAAATTTCACGATACACATGGCCCCGTTCATTCTTCGCTTAACACGGATCAGTCGTCCTCTCCCAGGTAACGAGGTCAAACAGGTGCCATTAATACAGGTAACGAGTGGAGGACAGGAGAGCTTCTGAAGTTACAGGTCTGTGAGAGCCAGAGATCTTGCATGTTTGTGGGTGACCAAATACTTATTTTCCACCTTTATTTACAATTAAATTCTTTAAAAATCCTACAAGGTGATTTGCTGGATTTTTTTTCTCATTTTGTCTCTCATAGTAGAAGTGTACCTATAATGAAAATTACAGTGCTTTCTCATCTTTCCAAGTAGGAGAACTTGCACAATCAGTGGCTGACTAAATACCTTTTTGCCCCATTGTACCTAATACCTGGTACACCCCATTTCTGTCCTGATCTGTCAATGTAGCTATTGCTGGAGGAACCTTGCCTTCTCGAATCCAGGGGCACTGTATCATGGCTAACCCTATGATCTGATTTCAACCTGGTTAGTAGCAGGGACATACATGAAGAGAATAATTTCAAAGTACTGAACACTAGTGTTTATGTACATTAGGTACACATCCTTGTTTCTGCAAACACTGTCCATTTTTTAGTTCCAATTACCAAATAGCTGCACTTTGTAGTTCTACAATTACAGACTGTATTCTGTAAACACACTCTAACACACCACCATCACAGGAGTGTCAATGCAGTGCTGAGAATGGTCCACCATCCAAATAGTACATGATCTGTGCTGGTTTTGTGGTGGTCCTGACCGTTACAGAAGAGAGAAAAGGGGACTAACAGAGTATGTAGAGAAACAGATGGACTACAGTCTGTAATTGTAGAACTATGGAGAGCATCTATAATGCATTCAAAAGTCTTCAGACCCTTTCACTTTTTCACAAAAATTCACTTGTTCTTCCCCATCATTGTGCACACAATACTCCATACTGACAAAGTGAGAATTGAGAGTTGTCCCTAAGCCACTCCTGTGTGGTCTTGGCTGTGTGCTTAGTTCATGGTCTTGTTGGAAGGTGGACCTTCGGCCCAGCCTGAGGTCCCGAGTGCTCTGGACCAGGTTTTCATTACGAATATCTCTGTACAGCTTTCCATCAACCATGAACAGTCTCCCTGTCCCAGCTGCCAAAAAACACCCCCACAGCATGATTCTACCACCATCTTGCTTCACTGGTATTGGGTAGGCCATGAGCAGTACCCGGTTTCTTCCAGATACGATAGTTAGAATTGAGGCCAAAAAGTTCAATCTTGGTTTAATCAGAACAGAGAATCTTGTTTCTCACAGTCTGAGAGTCCTTTAGGTCTGAGAGTCCCTGTTTATTTTTTGCAAACTCCAGGTGGGTGTTCCAAAATTCTTCAATTTAAAAATTATGGAGGCCACTGTGCTCTTGGGAACTTTCATTGTGGCAGAATTTTTGTAGCCTTCTCCAGTTCTGTGCCTCCACATAATGCTGTCTCTGAGCTCTACAGCCAGTTCTTTCCTCATCATGGCTTGGGTTTTGCTCTTATATGCATTGTTAGCTGTGAGACCTTATAGAGACAGGTGTTTGTCTTTCCAAGTCACGTCTAATCAACTTAGTTTACCAATCAAGGTGAAGAAACATCTCAAGGATGATTAAAAGAAATGGGAGGCACCCAGAACTATATTGATGGGGGGAAACCTGGATTTTTTTTTTTATTTTAGTACAAAGCTACAACATAACAAAATGTGAAAAAGTGAAAGGGTCTGAAGAATTTCCGAATGCATTGCATGTGGTAAGTGAAAGTGATAAAATGGGAAATGAGTGTAAAACAAAGTGCGTCTAATAAATGATTTGTGTATAACGACAATAATGCCAGTTTGCCAACGAGAAGATCATTGTGATCTGCTCTCCCTCCTGTCAAAAAACTCCCTTGGCACATCTGTACATCTGTACAGCAGTTTGTGATCTTGTACACATTTTTTTGTTTTGTTTTGTTTTGTTTCATCCTGTTTTCTTACCAAATTTTAACAAAGTTATGATTTCAGGAGGTTAATAAGAGGTTAATTTGTGAAGAATTCCGATCAAACTGAGCTTGCAGTCTGCATGACTGCATATACTTGTTGAAAATTTGTCTCTGATTATTATAACCAGAGCAACATTTTCTGAACTGCATTTACATAACAAATGTTGGCCCAAAAACAAACCAAATGTCAAGAAAAAAAGTTATTTTGTTTAATTCAACAAAGCCTGAATTCCCAGAAGGCAACGTCAATGTTCCTGTGCTTTAAGTGGTCCAAAATGTTGGCCTTGTAAATGCTTCTGTCTGTCCTTTAAAACTTCCATTGTATTTTAGAAGAGATGGATGTTAACTATATCCGAGATCAAGCATAACACAACAATTATGTTCAAATGGATTTAATCAATGAATATTGTGTATGTGTGTGGTGCAAGCTTTATGATTTTCTATTAAAATGTAAATTGTGCATTTAGAAGAACAGATTTGTTTGTCAGCAAATCATTAACAAGACAGCATGTTTGAGCAAGAATGCGATATACAACAGTTTGACTCTTGTTTCATCATCTTAGTGAGCAGGGTGTAAACACTCAGATCCCTCCATGACCCCCATGAGATTACAGCCTATGCAGCAAGTAGCCTGACCGGATCCTGTCTCTCCACTCATCCAGGCTTATGGGGGTCTAGAAGCATTGTAAATGGTCCGAATTGCTTATCTAAACATCCTGGTGCCCTTAGATTTCTTCTTTTTTTAAATTTCGTGTTACTCTTTGATGGGTCTGTGATAAACTTCACCAAAACTAGTTATCTGCAAGGGGTACATTTAAGTGGGGGCAGGTTGAACACATTACTTAGCCATTTGATCTGAATTCAATGCCACATTTTATGGGGCTCTGATAATTTCGGATTTCTTTTTGCTGAGTATTAGTTATGTGGTCACGTGAGTAAAAGATTATAAGGCAAAAGTGTTAAAAGTGTCAGGAATTTTAATTTAGGGTTACAGGTCATGTCAGGAATACGCACATAAGGAAACACACAAAGACAGAGAGTGCCAAAGGCAGCACAAGCTCATGAGGCTTTGTAACGCAGATAAAATTCATCTTGGCTTGTATTATGGTTGCTGAAACCCGCACTTTAGGGCCTGCATGAACATTGCACATTTTTTATGAACATGCTTTTTCTCTTGCCCTCAGCAACTGTGTTGATAAATGGGTATTTGAATGGCCTCCTTTTCCTCTTTTGCAAAGTGTATATGTGCATGACTGTCAAAACAACCTGCAAAACAGTTAGAAGTAATGTGCCCTTCAAATTCCACCCCTATTAGTTATTAATTGTTGTGAGCTGGCGGACATGAGAGGCCTACCATCATCGCACCATAAGCACACCATATTTGTAGGCAAAAAGATGGAAGAGAGGGAAAGGAAGTGTGTGTGTGTGTGTGTGTGTGTGTGTGTGTGTGTGTGTGTGTGTGTCCATCCCATCCCCTATTTTCATCACTCTTTCAGTTGGGATGACAGGTGAGAAGTGACTGTATGGTCTGTTAATCTTTCCTGAAGAGTGGAATGGAATAAGAACCTAAAGTGTAAAACTTAAGCTTTTAAACCTAATGCAACCAGAGGATTTACTGTATGCGAGACTCAAGTTCTCAAGTAATCATAATCTGCTTTCATTTATTTGATGTGTGAATCATATTCAACAGTGAACTCCCCCTGGTGGTGACTTCAGAGACTGTGGGTGATGAGAATCGAGAGAATCTTAGATAAACTACATAAATAAGCTTACATCTCTCAGTCAAAACATTAAATTCACTTGGTCTCTAATGATGTTTAGGTAGTTGTTATGGATCAAATGAACATCCACATGACTGCTCAGAGCCAGGGCTTGCCAGCAGAACATTACCCAGAGTGGTGCCATCACTTCCCCAGATAAACAGGTCACCATATCTGAACAGCCACACGATGTGAAAGAAAATGGGACTAATCTGACAACGCGACCTTCTTCCATTGCTCAAAGGTCCAGAGCTGACACTTGTGTGCCCAGTGTAGATGTTTTTCACAGTGGACAGGTTGAATGGTGAGCGCTAGGCAGCCCTCCTGTAACATTCCTCCTGTAACCAGCACTAAATATTTCTGTGATTTGTACCACAGTAGCTGTGTTATGTGATTACACAGGCTCCACCACCCTGTTGCCACTTTGTGGTTTGTCACTCCTCGGACTGTTGTAGGTATGTATTCACCATTGCAGACAGGGAGCACTTCACAAGACTTGTTGTTTAGGAGACTCTCCAATCAAGTCATCCCAAAATACTGATTTGTCCCTTGTTAAAGTCCAGGTCTTTACTCCTGAACATTTGTCCCACACCCAACATGTCGACAATGAAAACCAACTATTCAATTACAGTCCAATGTATCCCAGAGCTTAACATGTGCTGCTCTTACAAGATAATCATTGTTATTATTATTTGTGATTGTTGTTCGGTCTGTGCACGGTTTTAATGTTTTGACTGATCGGTGTATATCTGCAGTCATGTGAGCTTATACAAGATCAGTTATGCAGTCTGGCTTCTGGGTTTCTATGGCATAGGTCCAACAGACTGTAATTATTCACCTTTGTGAGTTCATCATAATAAGCAATTATGCTGCAAGCAAGTGGTGATACCAGAGTTGTTACTAAGATGTCGACTTTGGGTGGCCGATTAGATTATTGCATGGGCAACAACAAAAAAGTTGCTTTTCCTAAATAGACTGTGTAAACATGGGTGTAGTTTTTGTAAGGGACCATTTACTATGTGAAAAAGAAAAAGCAAAACTAAACTTTAGATTGTGTGATCTGCATTTGTATGATAAACTACAAAGGAAAGGTTGTGAGTAAATTGTGGTTTGGATCTTCAGTAGGCTACGATAGAATGGAGTTCAAGGGAGTCGGGCAGAATTACACCTAACAATCCAACTTCAGTGATATAATAGATATAAATATAGATATAGCTATAAGTAGTCTGGAGTTGGCTATCTAGCCGGCCAATCACTAACCAGTGACCATCAAGCATGTGGTAATATTAAAAAAATACTCAAACTCCACTAGGAAACTATAAAAAACTACACATAGAATACATAGCTACAAACAGGTTTTGCAGTTCTCTTAACCATGTGTGCTGTGTAAAGAAGTGTCAGTGTAGAGGATGCAAATTGGCCAAGAGGATGTAGTGTATTTTTTTTATTACAATTCATCAAATTGCAGAATATAATTAGGCCTAATTAGCAATAACTGTGATTTTTAATTTATTTATTTTTTGCTAAGATGCTATGATGCTAAGATGATTCCTCTGGGTTGGCAGCAGCCACCCCAGCCTACCCATAGACCTGTCCCAAGTGTTATTAGAGATGTCAATCAGTCTCATATAAACGATTCTGTGGTGTCACATTTAGCCTATACTTGTGTACTTGTGACGACAACAGCAGCACAAACACAGCCACACACATGAACAGCAGAGTGCTTTGATTAGCGTTAATTCAGAATTCAGTTCATGTGTATAAGGAGCTTTAAACTTGAACAGTTAATGCTCTGCCTCTCGCGTGTTTCTTTCCTGATCCCAACATTTGGCGTTCTGTTTATGTAGCATTTAGCCATCTCTTTTATGTGGTACAGTGGGGCAAAAAGGTATTTAGTCAGTCACTGGGTTGCTGCAAAGTTCTCCTTCTCAGAAAGATAAGAGAGTCTGGTAATTTTCATCATAGGTATACTTTCAACTATGAGAGACAAAAATGAGAAAAAAAAAATCCAGGAAGGAAATCACATTGTAGGATTTTTAAAATAATTTAATTGTAAATCATGGTGGAAAATAAGTATTTGGTCACCCCACAAACAAGCAGTGGTTTTCTGGCTCTCACAGACCTGTAACAACTTCTTTTAAGAAGCTCTTTCTGTCCTCCCACTCATTACCTGTATTTAAGAAGCTCTTATTCCTCCACGTCATTACAGGTATTAATGGCACCTGTTTGACATTGTTATCTGTATAAAAGACAAACCTGTCCACAGCCTCAAACAGTCAGTGGCAGACTCCAAACTCAACCATGGCCAAGACCGAAGAGCTGTCGAAGGACACCAGGAAGAAAATTGTAGACCTGCAGCAGGCTGGGAAGAGTGAATCTACAATAGGCAAATAGGTTGATGTGAATAATCCAACTGTGGGAATAATTGTAAGAAAATGGAAAACATACAAGACCACTGATAATCTCCCTCAATATGGGAAAGATCTCATCTCGTGGGGTCAAAATGATTATGAGAACGGTGAGCAAAAATCTCAGAAAAACTACATGGAGGGACCCTGATGAATGACCATGCAGAGAGCTGGGACCAAAGTAACAAAGGCTACCATCAGTAACACACACTACACCGAGAGGGACTCAGATCCTGCAGTGCCAGGCGTGTTCCCCTGCTTAAGCCAGTACATGTCCAGGCCCGTCTGAAGTTTGCCAAAGAGCATAGCGATGATCCAGAAGAGAACTGGGAGGATGTCATGTGGTCAGATGAAACCAACATACAACAGTTGCATCCCAAGAACACCATACCTACAGTGAAGCAGACGACTGATTCGTGTTAAGGGAAGAATGAACGGGGCCAAGTACTGTGAGATTTTAAGCCAAAACATCCTTCCATCAGTGAGAGCATTGAAGATGGAACTTGTCTGGGACTTCTAGCATGACAATGATCCCAAACACACCGCTCGCGCAACAAAGGAGTGGCTCCGTAAAACGCATTTCAAGGTCCTGGAGTGACCTAGCCTGTCTTCAGACCTCAACCCCGTAGAAAATTCGTGGAGGGAGTTGACAGTTCATGTTGCCCCAAAACATCACTGCTCTAGAGGAGATCTGCATGGAGGAATGGGCCAAAATACCAGCTACAGTGAGTGCAAACCTGATGAAGACTTGCAGGAAACGTTTGAGTCACGTCAAGTCAAATTTATTTATATAGCGCTTTTTACAACACAGAATTGTCTCAAAGTAGCTTTACATATATATTGGCTCAAAGCCCTAGTTGACCAAGCCTGAGGCGAAAGTGGAAAGGAAAAACTCCCCAAACCTTACAGGAAGAAACCTTGGGAGGACCAAGACTCAAAAAGGGACCCACCCTCCTTAGGCAGCCTGGATGTTAAATACAATAATTAAAGAATATATGTAAAGATAATACTCTATTTAAATGTAGAATAGAATAATATATAGGCTAAGATGAATTGAACTAATACAAATGGAGAATAAAATCTGTAGCATATACAGTTATGATTGAATGAGTTTGAACAGGTAGTCCAAGTGGAAGAGTCACTGTAGGTTTTTTTTGTCCTGTAGGTTATTACCCTCTGATGGGTACTGAGTAATGGTATGAGGACTGGAACAGAGAGAGTCACCACAGGATTACAGTACGTTCAGCAGATGAGTTGGAAATGCAGTGTTGTCAACTGCAGCACTGAATCTAAGGGCTTCATCCTCAGGTCGATGGGGGCACTACTAATTACTAATAAATATCCAACAGAAATGTTGAACTACATTATGAAAATGTATAACAGCTATTCCATTTAACACAAATGTGGGAAATTGCATAGACTACAAAGTTATAATCCAATCAGTTACTTGTTAGAATGATATTATTTAAGTACTGGTGTCTGGTGACCCTCACTTTACTATATAAAATATGATAATATTATCCACATAAAACTTTTATTCTTCTGTTCAGTTCACAACACCTGGCTTAATATCCAACTCCATGTACAACACCCATTCCTTCCATGCTTTGTGTGTTGTGTTTCTTTTTTCTGTGCGTCACAGACAAAACGCACAAGGACCTCGGCATTTCTAAAAGCATGTAGTATGGTGTCAGCAAGTGTTTTCTCAGATGAAGGAAATTATATAATTAGTCTGCGAGGGCTCTTTTCTGCTCCCTGCACAAAAACTCATATACGCATTTACAAATAAATTCTTGCTGTTTAAATCCACAAGATGGTTTCAATTTGGACCTGAAGCTTCCCCTTAATTTGCCTCATGCCCATTAATTGTCTATGCAGAACTCACAGTTACTGCACTTTTCAAATGGCCCAGTTGATCTTGGTTACGGCTTTGTTTAAGCTTTGTTTAAGTTTCAGCTGTCAAATAAGGAAAATATTTTAGGCTGACATTTAAAGACATTTAGACATTTGAGAGGGGGGCAGTCCATAGCAGATGGGGTCCATAGGTGGAGGTTTCTAGGTTTAGGCAGAATATGGAATGGTGGAGAGAGGCCAAGCAAGCATTTGGCCCCATAATGCTAGCAGGCTGAGAGAGAGAGGGAATGAGGGAGAGCTCCTGAAGTCAGGCAGGTATTGTTTACATAAAGCGCAAGTGAAAGCAGCTGCAGGGCTAATTAGCTTGATTCTCCATTACATGCCAGAAGGGCCAATAACTAAAGATGGGGTTTTGTTTAGGTTTGAGCTATAGTCCCCAACAAGAGGAAGTTGTAAATGGTAAGTAAAGAGGGCAAAGAAGAAAAAGGATGGTAATGGCAAAGAAAAAAAGAGCCCATAAAGCAATTGTTCACCACGAGTTGTGTACTTGGTGGGATGAATTTTGCTCCAGGGCAACATTATATGCTGTAAGGAAATGTGCATGCATTTAAATCTTTGTACCCAAGTGTGTTAAGTTTGAAACTGCTTGCATCTTAGGCCCTATAGAAATATTTGAGTGTATGAGCATTGCCCAGTTAGGTACATTTTCTCGTGTTTTAATAAGTACAGTAAGGGACTGTGAGTTAACGAAAATACTGGAGCTTTAATGACTCCAAGGAAAGCTTGTATTATTTATGTGTGCTCAAATAAGAACTGCATTTCAAATGAGAACTGCAAGCCTTGTGGTTCTGTACTTTGGCCCTGCACTGGTTCATAGCTCCTGCAGAAAATGGTGCTCTTTTAACAAGCATTTTGAGCCAGAATTCAGGGGTAGACGCACATATCGCCTCTCACCTCATTTGCTTTGTCAGGAAATATCCCACTCTTCCAGAACTCCGCTCAGCATCAGTCACTATGGAAACCGAACTTTGCCAGTATTTCTAGGAGTCTGCATTTTCTTAGACATCATGAGCAGTAGATGAACAAATCTCTGTAGGTTCCTGAGTCTATATGACAGTCTGGGTGCAGGTAACTGGAGTAGCTGTCAGTCGCCTGTCTTGGCGCATATTAAGGCAGCCTTGAGTTCTACCCCCTGAAGAAAGGCCTATATTGCCTTCCTTCAGTTGGTAAAGAAAGGGGAATTCTGACCGGTAATTGAGTTTAATCATTTTTTAGGGGGAGAAAAAGAGAGAAACGCAAGGGGGTAGAAAGGAAAGTTGCCCATATGTAAGCCTACAAACTGGTTAAAAAACTATAGATTCAGTGTGAGTTTATATCATTGCCACTTAGCATTTGAAAGGAAAGCAAAAAAGGCTAGACTGAACTTCTGTCCCAACATTCAGGACTGACATAACCTGAACCAAGGATTAAGCTTCTGACAAAGTTTTGAAGCCCACTGTCTACTCACTTGGAACAACAGGTCCAAACGTTATAAAGTTTAGACATTATAACTCCACATCCAAGAACTGCAGTGAATCCACATTGAAGAACTGTTCATCCAAGAATTTATAACGGTTAAAAAAAGAAAAAGTCATAAACAATGTGTCATAAATATGTGTCAGTTATGCTTTACACATTTCTTCCTTCACTAATATTTGGCTACGTTCACACAGCAGGCAAAGTGGCTAAAATCCGATTTTCGTGGCAAATCCAGGAAATCACATTGTAGGATTTTTAAAGAATTTAATTGTAAATCATGGTGGAAAAAAAATAAGTATTTGGTCAATAATAACAAAATTTCAACTCAATACTTTGTAACATAAAACCTTGTTTAGCAATGACAGAGGTCAAAAACGTTTTTTGTAAGTCTTCACCAGTTTTGCACACACTGTAAGCCGGTATTTTGGCCCATTCCTCCATGCAGATCTCCTCAAGAGCAGTGATGTTTTTTGGGGCTTGTCACTGGGCAACACGGACTTTCAACTCCCTCCACAAATTTTCTATGGGGTTTGAGGTCTGAGACTGGCTAGGGCCACCTCCAGGACCTTGAAATGCTTTTTACGGAGCCACTTCTTCGTTGCCCGAGCGGTGTGTTTTGGGATCATTGTCACGTTCCATCCTTCAATGCTCTCACTGATGGAAGGAGGTTTTGGCTTAAAATCTCACGATACATGACCCCGTTCATTCTTCCCTTAACACACGGGATCAGTCGTCCTGTCCCCTTTGCAGAAAAACAACCCCCAAAAGCATGATGTTTCCACCCCCATGCTTCACAGTAGGTATGGTGTTCTTGGGATGCAACTCAGCATTTTTCTTCCTCGAGTGAGTTTGTACCAAAAAGTTCTGATATTATACCAAATGATATTCCTCCCAGTCCTTCTTCTGAATCATCCATGCTGCTTTCTGGAAAACTTCAGATGGGCCTGGACATGTACTGGCTTGAAGCAGGGGATATAACGCCTGGTTAAGTCCCTCTCGACGTTAGTGTGTTATGATGTTAGCCTTTGTTACTTTGGTCCCAGCTCTCTGCAGGTCATTCATCAGGTCCCTCCGTGTAGTTCTGGATTTTTGCCTCATCGTTCTCATGATCATTTTGACCCCATGGGATGAGAGCTTGGCATGGGCCCCGCATCGAGGGAGATTATCAATGGCCTTGTATGTCTTCTATTTTCTTACGATTGCTCCCACAGTTGATTTACTCATACCAACCTATTTGCCTATTGTAAATTCACTCTTCACAGCCTGGTGCAGGTCTACAATTTTCTAGTGTCCTTCAACAGCAGCTCTGGTCTTGGCCATGGTTGAGTTTGGAGTCTGACTGTTTGAGGCTGTGGACAGGTGTCTTTTATACAGATAACAATGTCAAACAGGTGCCATTAATACAGGTAACGAGTGGAGGACAGAAGAGCTTCTTAAAGAAGGAACTACAGGTCTGTGAGTGCCAGAAATCTTGCTTGTTTGTGGGTGATCAAATACTTATTTTCCACCATGATTTACAATTACATTCTTTAAAAAAATCCTAAAATGTGATTTCCTGGATTTTTTTCACATTTTGTCTCTTATAGTTGAAGTGTACCTATGATGAAAATCACAGACCTCTCTCAACTTTCTAAGTAGGAGAACCTGCACAATCAGTGGCTGACTAAATACTTTTTTGCCCCACTGTACATATACAACATTTGTTATTCTTCTGAAAAGGATTCCCACTACAGTTGCAACATGTTTGAATGGCCAATAAACCCTGGCTCTTTTCCCAAAGATGTTCGATCCTCCCAGAATGGTATTTCCTGACGAGTATCCCTTCAAGTCCATCATTACAAAATGACATGTTTTCCCACAGTTTTTCTGTAAGGGTGAGAACAGAAGGAGTTGCTAGACAGTGGAAGAGTGAGCGATGGAAATTGTAGGGATGTACAGACAGGAGGAAGGTGAAAAAGGAGGGAACAGCTCTTTGCACAGGTGTTTGTAAGGAGGCAGTCTGGTCTGTTATTAACACCCTGAAACTTGGCAGACTTGATCCTCTCTATAGCGTACACACTAATTACTTTGCAGACCCAGAGGACACTGGCCCCTCCTAGACAACACAGCCACTGTAACACTTTTGCTCTCTCCTAGGACTCAATAGGGTATAACAAGTCATACTCTCACAGTTTATGTTATCATGACTGTAGATAATATCTTGCTAATAAATAATATCGTCAAGCCTTTCAACATGGGACACCCATAGCTATTTTCAGTCATCAACTTCCTCTGCATTGCTTCTTTGTAATAACACACCTATAACCCTCTCTGCCAGTTATACTTGGTGCGTGTTCTGTTTCTGCTCTCTTTAATGATTTCAAGTAGATCATTTAGTCATGAAATCTTGGTTAGGTGGAATGACAGGGACATTGCTTCCTACTACGCACATAAATATGTGAATCTCATTACAGTGGTACCTCGGTCCTCGATGCATTTTAACTAGAAAAATGTATCTCAAGTTCTTGTCAGTTACTCAGTACTCGGCGCACTTGCTTAAACTTGTACTGGCTTAAACTTGCTTAAACTCGGTACTCATCATTTTTGGTTCTTGACAAGCCTCCTAGAACAAATTAACCACTGTATTTGCAGGGTCATGTAACAGATGTATAGTTTGCATTTTTGTCTGGATATGCTGAGCCAATAACAATTGAGTTCAGATATTGCATTTCATCTTGTGTGGCATTGGACATGAATTCAAAGGGAAATATGTTCCATGAGTAAAGGGCATCCTGATACAGGTATGTGCCATACAATGTCTGCATTAACTTCTGTGAATCATTTTGGGTAATCATGCCGCAGTTGACCTTTTAAAAATACAGTTACGTTTCAATTTATCATATAGGAGGCAATTTTCTAGTGGACATATTTCAGATAAACAGTAAATAATTCAGAGAACCATTTTGAATATATAGTACCAGCCTTGTTTGAATAAGTGCCATACCCTTTTAGCCTGAACTATAGCTTAGGCAGAAATGTTTCTTTATTATATGGATAAATGTCGGACCATGTTTCATGAACAATTTAATGCTAAAATCTAATTCATTCCAAATGATCCACTTTTATTCTTGCAACTACAGTATGTTTTGTCTTAGTTTGATCTAAATAAAAAAACACCTCTAATGATAGCTGGAAAAGAAAGTGGATGTTACTGAAAAGACAATACATTTATACAATAAACATTTTATGTGACAATGCTAGCAAACCATATTACAGCTAAATTTGGTGCAAAGACGTTAGGCAAAATGACGTCATGTCTCAGTCCAACTCACTAGCATTTTACGATCATTGACTAGTTTAATCTTGATTTATAAAATTGTTTTAAAGATATGTGATTCCTGTTTGTCATAAACATTATCATCATATCATCATATTATATTTTATAATACAATAATAGTTCAATGGAGCAAATTGGCACTCAACCCACACTACACAGACACACACATTCTACACACAGGTTCATGTGCACCCCCTCTCGCATTATAGTCTGTCTGAAGACTGAAGGCCAAGACTGGTGCAGGTCACCATTGCTTAGGTGCTGACAGGTTCTGAAATGGGCCAGATCCATCAGCGGTGTCCAAGCCATGGCCCTTTTCCATTATGATGAGACCTCAGCCTCAGCCTGATTCTGTTGCCTCAGAATCATTCATTTAAGCTATCCAGACATGGAGGCTAACTGAGAAACCTGAGAAAAACTGGACAATACAAATACCTGTCTCTTGCTTTGTTTTTTTTCTCTGCTGCTTCCCTAACAAATTAGGAAATCTCAGTTTGACTACTTGGTGGGTGTTTGTTTATTCACCAATGTAATTGATCATTCTAAATGGACCTGGCTATGACCAATCACAAAGTGCCTGGAAGAGGAAACAGACCTTTTGCAGTCTGAATGAAATTCCAAGGTTTTCTGTCTCCCACTTTCCCTCTCTTCAACAAACTTGAGGAAACAAAAGAACAGCAATAAACACACTTTTGTTTGTTTTGCGCTTTTCCTTCATTGTGTAAGGACCTGATGGGTCCATTGAGAATGGCTGGTTATTTGGAAAGTGGTTTGCACAGTCACGGGGGCGCCTTGAGACAGCCCGGCATACATCATAGCTTTTTTAAACACATCACCAGAATGACGTGGGGGGTAGAGAAGGAGCAAAGTCAGAGGAAGAGCAGCTCAGTTCTGCAAGAGATCACGTTTTGTTTGTTCTGGAGAATGGTGAGATGTTTGTGCCAATGCCAAACAAATTTAGATCTGGGGGCCTGACACTTATTCTGTGCTACACTTATTAACACAGCCACATATTCTGTGCTGGTCCCTTACTGTATCAATATTTGTAGCATTTTATAGTGACAGATTCTAGTCATACAAAACAGTTGGTTTTCCAAAAAAAAAAAAAAAAAGATAATTATGAGAACAAAATAGCAACTGCCAGTAGACATTACTTACAACTGATGCTTGGGTTACCCTCAACTCTCAGTCACAGTATGAATTTTCCAACCCCTCCTTACCTGGGCGCATGCACATGTTCAGTACTGCATCTAAAAGTGACTTTAGACAGATTCACATTTACACTGTGATATGTTATATATTTGTGGGCTGAATAAAGAAAACCATGTGGCAAATCCAATCGAATATCAGTTCAGACACTTAAAGAAACAAATGGCATGAACATTCTCACTTCCAAAGCTATTAAATGGTTTAAATGTTTTTAATAAGTCAGTTCACTGAAAATCCCACACACTGGGTGCATTCAGAGACTTTTGGCAAAAGTGCTTAATAATATAATAATGTAAATTATATACAGTATATAGAAATAATAATAGAAATCATGTAAATTGAATTAATCCATTCCAGACCCCCAGAAAATCTATACTGTATAAGGTACTATATGCAATAATGGAGTTGTATGGTACAGGTGCTCCCTGATTTATGATGGGGATATGTTCTGACAAATCATTCATAGGTTAAATGCATCATGAACTGAGGACTGAACTGAGTTAGTTACTGTTTAAATGACTTACATTAATGTGTATTTGGCCAAAATCATTAACTCAAAGCTTGTTTTGTAATAAAGTGTTGAAAAATCTCATGTCATTTAGTGAGTAATGGATTGAAAGTAAAAGCACTTACTCTACTGGTGAACTCTAACTGCAGCCTGTGGAGATTCAGGATAGGATTTCCATATTGGTTGGCTGTCAGTAATATGCTTATTAGGTTAGTGGAGACTCATTTGACACTACGAATACATTACTGTAGATGTAAAAATAAATACACACATGATAAACACAGCCCAGATCTTCACTGGGAAGGAGCTATTCTGAGACTGAATCACTGAACCACTGTAACTTAATCGTGGATCTTGAATCGAGAATTGAGTTTCGAGTTTCGGCTGAAACGAGTCGCACAGTTCATACAAGTTTACGCAAGTGCGCTGAGAACCAAACAAACAACGAGAACTGATACATATTTTTCTAGTCAAAATGCGTCAAGAACTGAATTCGACAAGTTTTGAGGTGGTCGAGACCTGAAGTACCACAGTATACATTTAAAACTAGCAAGCAGAAAGAAATTATTAAAACTGACAGCTGGAGAATCTAACCAGATTTTGACAGTCTTTGGAAAAACTCCCACATTGTATCATCTGGCCATAGCAACAGTTCCAGTCAAATGTCCAGTACCACTAGCAAATCCCAGGCAAATTTACAATTACAGAATTTAGCAGACGCCCTTATCCAGAGGTACTTACAATTGGTACAGTCTTACAATCCAAGCAATTGTGGGTTAAGGGTCTTGCTCAAGGACCCAACAGTGGCAGCTTGGCAGAGGTGGGATTTGAACCCTGGACATTCTGGTCCAAAGTCCAGTACATTAACCACTAGGCTACCACAGTCCGATCTGTGTTCGATTAAAAAAAAAGTATTTCTATGAACATCCTCTACTGTCTCATAGTTGTTTAAGGACTAAATCCTAAAATGGTATGTCCTTAAATGTAAAAAAAAAAGGAAATTTTAGAAACATGTGAAATCCAAGAACATTGTTCTACTTTTATGCACTTTGTGATAAAAGAATTTATTTGCACCTGTTTACTCCAGTGTTGTGTGACAGCCCTTTAATAAAATGGAAGCAAAATGAGGGCATACTAGCATTGAAATGCGATTTAGAGCTCATGCAAATGCAAAATCTCATCTTATATTTAATGGTCTACCTTTAAATACCAACTAATGGTATGAGGGACTTCTAAAGTGCAAGCAGAAACTTGACCCTATTGTTGAAGTAGAATAATTTAAAGGCTTCTTGAGGAACAACTTTGATGTCAGTGACAGTAAAAAGGACTTCAAACGAAGCAGGAAGAAGACGAATGGGGGGGGGGGGGGGTGCTGCAAGATGGAGGGCAATGAGGAAAGGCTTGTGGAAAGGCAAATTTATGATACAGAAACGGCTTCACATGTAAAGAGGGAGGGAAGAGAAAGATAATAAACGTAGTGGATCACGTTCGATGGAATGTAGATTCCTGCAGAGGCATCAAGAACTTAATTCTGCATTTACAGCTGGAGATAGAAAACATGCTCGCACACACTTTACCTCTTTCCGGATTTGTCTAATTAGCCCGAGCTTGCTACAGGTGCTGCAGTGGCAAGAGGTCAGTGGAGGCCAGTGACCTGACACGGCAGGCCAATACGCTTGCAAAGAATGTTGCAGGGGGTCACTCGCATCCCTTCCTAACCTCCATAAGGGAACATTTGGGAAGCACATGGGTCTCCATCCACCCTCCTGCTTTAACATGTCACCTTGCAGTGTGGCTTTTATGGCTGCTACTGAGCAGGCTTCCTCTTTTTTTCTAGCCCAGAGCAGGGCTGGAAAGACAGAGCATTGCCCCCTGCTAATGACAGACCCAGCCTAGGTGTGCAGGAAAGGGCGAGGGGGCCTAGAGCTGTTATGAGTGGTGTAATTTCTAAAGGTGGAGTGAGTGACATAGTTGTATGAGTAAAAGATGGGAAGCTATTGTGGAATGCTAAGTGAAATTGGAATCTGATGGCAATGTTGGATTTGAACATATTTAGTGTGTGTGTGTGTGTGTGTGTGTGTGTGTGTGTGTGTGTGTGTGTGTGTGAGAGAGAGAGAGAGAGAGAGAGAGAGAGAGAGAGAGTGTGTGTGTTACTGCACACTGGGTAGTACGATATAGCATCGTGTGGTTACAAACCCATTATCCTACATTTGGTCACTCCATAATTCTCTTTTCCACTGATTATAATTCCAAATCTTTGTGAGCTTTAGCATATCTTAGCCTTTTCACTCTGTTCCCCTTCAGAAAAAGTAATTTCTTGGCTGCTGTCATTCCAAAAAGACCATTAGAGATCAAGCTTCTACAGACTGTAGAAGGGTAACAACCATAACCACTTAATTAACCACTGAACACAAGGAAAGTGAAGAGTGCATGTAAGGCCATCCACACCATTTTCATCCACTATTATCACGATCACAAATAATTGTATTTAAGAAGTTTGTATAGCGTGTTAGGTGACACTCCATATGTCATAACAAGATTTCAGATATTGAGACTAGATAGCAAGGTTTGATGGTATGGGTTTTAGTGGAGTAAAAAGTAAGTGGACTTTAAAGTAAGTGTATTAATAAGCTTTTTTGTGCCTCTGTCTCACAGTCTCTCTCACTATTTAGGAGGAAGTGGGGTGAACTGTAATGGCTGACAGCTGCTCCTCTTCTCATCTGGGCCTTCTTTCTCTCTGAAGTGCTTCATCATCAGTTGTAACACAAATTGACCCCACTGGCAGCACCTTTGAAGCATATGCCATATACACTTTGCATGCAATGAAAAACGCCTAAATCATTAATGAAACGCACTTCAATGCTGCCTGTCTTCCTCCAACTCACACACTGCATAATGATCCTACTGCACCACCATCAATGCTTGGCTAATGGTTTATAATTATGTGTTGTCACAACATAGATGTGGTAATTAACATGTATGTTGAAATATTTTTGCTTGTCCTTTTGTTTTGATTTTTGTTGATATTGAAACAGAATGTAAAATATAAGATTTGTAAATGTTATTTATCAGAAGTGCTCTAAGGCAATGTTCCTATTCATCTTTCTCTTTTAAGCTTTCTCTTTTTGTTGGTGTAATTTCCAGCAAGATTGCATTTATTTCAATAGCTTTTGCTCACAGATAAACTATGCGAGAAAATCTTTGCACAAGTTGCAAGATGTGTTGTGGATTTGTTGTATTTTTCCCCTCAAAATCTGTATTTCTTTACACTGTTCACAAAGTCTCTGGCCTAACACTCCTGAAGCTCAGTAATGGTATATTAATGAGCTGATGATTATTGCTGCTTTCACCAGTGGAACACTCTCTGTCTCTGTCTCTCTCTCTCTCTCTCTCTCTCTCTCTCTCTCTCCTTATTGTAATATACACAGCGTTGTTTACAGTACATTTTAATGGGCTTATGTGTACTTAAATGTACTCAGTATTGTGGTGTCTAACTTAATATTGATGGAACTGCACCCCCAGAATGCAATTAAGCATTTGCCAATGGTGAGCAACTGTGAAGTTTCCAGTGTCTGGTGATATACTATCAACAGTTTGTCCTGGGCTTTGTGGACAAACTGTCGACTCCCCACCACCTTACGACAAAAGGTAGAGTACTGTGCAAAAGTCTTGTTTTTTTCAGTGATATACTTACAATATATAATAAAATGTTGATGATTTGAAACAAAAATGTCAAACTTTGATTCGTCACTCCATGATACTCTTTTCCACTGATCTTCATTCCAGTCTTCGTGGGGTTTAGCATTTCTTTCACCCTGTTCCCCTTCTGAAAAAGTGGTTTCTTGGCAGCTACCCTTCCAAAAAGACCATTCCTGATCAATCCTCTTTGGACTGTAGAAGGGTATACAGATGAAACTGCCAGATGCTGCTATTGCTCAAGCAGAAGGGGAGGTCACACTTGCCACTGCATACAGAAACTGTTTTTTAAGACTCCATACAAATTTCCTGTATTTTCTCTTTTGTATTCTAATGCAAGCGTGTGAAATAATTATATATGGTCATTATACTGTTGCTAAAAAAAGATATATCTAATCTAATGGTGGCTTAAGACTTTTGCACAGTACTGTACATCATTCGAGTGGTCTAAATAGACAGAGGAAACGTTTCAGTGTCCCTGGGCCACTCTGACCACAGTACCTGTGCTTATGTTGCTCACTGACTGGGGAAACCACTACATCGTTCCCTCACCAAGTGGACCAAGGCAGACACAGTCTCTGATCAAAGTGCCACTACTAATGCTGAGCAGCTTCTGGAAGACCCTAACCCTTTTTCTGTCTGATTTGGATGCTAGAAGAGCTCTACAGTGACCAGGGGGGTTACTTTGGGGCCCAGATCATTGTGGAAGTGTGTGAGTGGCAGATTTTGGAAGACCGGAAGCACTCCACTGCACCTCTAATGCTACAAGTTGTTGGAGAGGTTTCTCCACTCAGCTTGACATAATGAGAAGCCAACTCCACAGATACTGGGACAGGCACCTGCCATTGGTGCTGTTGCTACCCTGCAGGACTCCACTGTGTTCCTGGTAGCCCAGTAAATGTGGAGCTGATGTTTGGGATGCTACTGGGGGAGAAAGTAGGTGTGGTTTCAGTAACATAGCATGTGAGGGACATTTAGCTTTGCATGGTATCTTTCCACCAGCTGAGGAAACAAGTTTTTGATGCATGCTGCAAGCCACTCGGCGTTGGGGCACAGGTGTAACTCTTTAACCCACCACAACAGAAAGGCCAGCGTGTGTCATTCTGTGGTGGCTGGTAGTATACCAGGACAGGATGGGGCAGGGGACGGTTGTGGTTCACTGGCCCCAGGAGGGCAGTACATCCCAGGAGGTGCCTGGGAGTGAGGCTGTACAGGTGACTGGTGAATGCCCATGGAATGACGACATGGGCTGTTATAGCCATAAAGTTTTATTTTAGTTCTGGTTATTATTTTTTTGAGGCAGCTGCTGGGCTTTGTGGGGGGCTGGGGTAACCAGGGAATGTCTGACCCTTGGAGAGCTCCAAGCATGAATTGCAAGTCTGGTAAGTCAGGTTTACTTTCCTTTTTAAGTTCCTTTCATTTTTTAGTTGTAGTTAACATATAGGAGAACCGTAGTTTAACCGGGGGAGCTCCCTCCTCTCTGCTCTTCTAGTTAAGGTTTTGCACTATTGCTAGCTCTTTTAAAGGTTATTCCAGTCCATGAAGGTGAGTTCTCAATAAATATTCAGCATTATTTCTGGTGTTCCTGCATTTTCTTTGACACTACAATATAAAATTTGGATTGGAGTGGAAATTCTTTGTAGATAGAATCAGGTGTGTAATGTTTTAGCTTCAGTTTATTTACCGTTGTCTTTTTTAATCAAATTAATATTTTTAATGAAAACATTACTATGCACATTTTTGAGTTATTAGAAACAAATGAATTTAATATTTTTTTTGCATGAAAGGGTCATTTTTAATGATCTCCAGCCTCCTGATTCAGCCTTATTACATTTAATTTGCCTGGGAGATGGAAACTCCAAATTTATAGTGTGACTCTGGCTTTCACAACAGTACAGTGGTGCTTGAAAGTTTGTGAACCCTTTAGAATTTTCTAGATTTCTACATAAATATGACCTAAAACATCATCAGGTTTTCACAAGTTCTAAAAGTAGATAAAGAGAACCCACTGAAAAAAATGAGACAAAAATATTATACCTGGTCATTTATTTATTTAGGAAAATGATCCAATATTACATATTATTGAGTGGCAAAAGTATGTGAACCTTTGCTATCAGTATTTGGTGTAACCCCCCTCCCCGTGCAGCAATAACAGCAACTAAATGTTTCCTGTAACTGTTGATCAGTCCTGCACACTGGCTTGGAGGAATTTTAGCTCATTCCTCCTTACAGAACAGCTTCAGCTCTGGGATGTTGGAGGGTTTCCTCACATTAACTGCTCGCTTCAGGTCCTTCCACAGCATTTCGATTGGATTAAGGTCATTACTTTGACTTGGCCATTCCAAAACATTTACTTTATTCTTTTTTAACCATTCTTTGGTAGAAGGACTTGTGTGCTTAGGGTCGTTGTCTTGCTGCTTGACCCACCTTCTCTTGAGATTCAGTTCATGGACAGATCTCCTGACATTTTCCTTCAGAATTCTCTGATATAATTCAGAAATTCATTGTTCCAATCAATGATGGCAAGGCCGTCCTGGCCCAGATGCAGCAAAACGGCCCACCACAACATGAACTTACCACCACCATGTTTCACAGATGGGATTAAGGTTCTCTGCTGGAATGCCAGTTGTTTTCCTTTCTAAAAAAATTCTACAAAAATAACGCTTTCCTTTTTAAACCAAAAAGTTCTATTTTGGTCTCATCCGTCAACAAATACATTTTACCAATAGCCTTCTGGCTTAATCCACGTTAACCTTTCTCCAAACTGTAGACGAGCAGCAATGTTCTCTTTGGAGAGCAGGTTGTCTTTGGTTTCCTGGAACCCCCCCTGCTATGCACATAAAACAAGGTGGCCCACTCACACCCTGAATTTTGTTCCATCCCATTGATTTGAAAACACCTGACTCTGATTTCACCTTCAATTAACTGCTATTTCCTAAGACTTTCATATACTTTTTTGCCACTCCACTTATATGTAATATTGGATCATTTTCCCCCTCAATAAATAAATGACTAAGTATAATATTTTTGTCTCATTTTGTTTTAACAAGTAACTGGTTCTCTTTTATCTACTTTTTTTAGGACTTGTGTTGAAAATCTGATTATGTTTTTTTAGGTTCATATTTATTATGCAGAAAATATAAGAAATTCTAAAGGAGTTCACAAACTTTCAAGCACCACCTGTAATTCTTTCTAACGATGACAGTATCCTTCTTATCTTTGTCAGAACTTGAAGTCACTTTAAAGTCTTTTTAAAATAAACAATGACAGACATCCTGTGATTCATGGTGAAAGCTACTCATCACTTTTCACGTCTGAAAATGTTTAGTCACCCACTGCTCGCCTTCACCCAGTTAAGGATACAGATGTGTTGAACCATGGAGGAAAACATTTTCTTAATCATACTAAACAGACAGACCTACCTTTCCTCAGTGTCATTGATCAGTGGTGACCTGTGGGTTTAATATGCTATGTGTTTTCCAGGGAGCCCTCAACGGAAACAGATCTTTAACTGCTTTGTAATAAGGGTAAGGACTTACTAAACCACTGACCAGACCCTTAAACTTTGACCTCTAGCTGTAGTAGTCTTTACTTGAAGCCACATTTGGTCAAGGAAGGAAATTGTAAATCCGGCATGTTTTGTAGAAAATGTGCCAATATTGTGCCTCTTCAACCTAGTAATATAGACTGTTTGATTCTATGGCTTATGCAAAAACAGGAAATCTCACTGAATAAACAGGGTTGAGGTTACATGTGTGGATTTATGGAGCTCGTCACATATATATATTTAACATTACCTAAATCACTTAATGCTAAACCAGTTCACTCTTTAAGTGACAAGGCCACACTCGCGGTCATTTGAGGGCTAGTCAGTGTGATATGGTATTAATATAATGACACATATCACAATGCCCGAGATTACTCTAGGTATAGCACTACTGACCATCTCCATTGAACCTAACAAGCAGCTGGCTGTGTTAATCACTGATTGCTGTATTTCCCTTGTGATTGTTTTGTTCCATGTTTTCAATAAAAAGAATAAATGGAAAGTTCATTTCGTTTTATAAATGTTGCACAACAACTTTGCTGATAAAACTTACCAATGAATGTAATGTTTTGTATTGTTAATATAACTATCTGTAATATATCTATATCTATCGGCAGAAGGCACTGCTCGGCCTCGAAATCGGGTAAATGTGGTGGTGGGATGGCATATTACAGCACTCTGTCACCTCAGCATCACATACACTATGGAGTGAAGTTTCTCAAAATGCATGAGTAGAAAAAAACATGTTTGAGTGTTTGCTAACCTAAAAAAATTCCTGTGTAACTATTTGTAGCAGTTGCTTTGGAAAAAGAAAAACAAACTGTACAATTAGAAACGATCCATGTCAGTAAAAGAGTGATTTGAGAGGGTCAAACCTCCAACCCCAAACACACACTAGGAAAGTAGGACAAACGCTGAGGGTGTTAAAAATGGCAAAAATGACTTCTTTATTAGTAAATCTTGTTTTATTTCTGTATGTGAGAAAGACATGTCTACATTCCACTTTCTAATACCAATATGGTGGGAGATTCAATTTCTAACGACAGTACCTCATACCTCTCTTCCTCCTGTCATGGTAATTTAGTATGAACAGAAATCGAGAATTTCTTTTGTGTATGTCACTTGCCCAGCTTTAAATGAAACTGGGTTAACTGAATACTGCTGTGCATTTTTTGCTCTCTGAAAACAACAAAGGTTCATATTACAGTAAGGGAAATAAATGGGATTAAATTACCCATTCCTAAGAATTATTACACAAATACAGACTATGTCTATGTTTCATGGTAGATTTGTGGAGTCTTGCTCCAAATACTGGAACTGTTTGTAGTTAAAGCTCCTCTACTGGGTCACTGTACTGCCTATTCAAAACTACAGACCTAATCTCATGCAAACTTTATAGGAATTATTACGAACACAACTGAGTTTTTTGGATTTCTGACTAATGAAGTAAGTAAAAGAATAGTGTGAGTCTTCACCCCTTGCCCTAATATTTACCCTTATATAGCATATATAGTACTGTCCAAAAATCTTAGGCATTATTTATTTTTTAGTATATATTGCTATTTTCTTTTTTTCACTTATTAGTGATCACTGCGATTTGTAGTTCTACAATTATAGACTGTAGTCCATCTGTTTCTGTACATACTTTGTTCATCCCCTTTACTCTGTTCTTTAATGGTCAGGCACTAAACCACCTCACTGAACTGACACCTCACTGAACTCACTGAACCTCAACCACACTGCTGAACTGACAATAGTCCACCAACCAAAAATGTCCAGCCATCAGCATCCTGTATTCTGCATCCTATGAGCACTGATGTAGGATTAGAGGATGACTAACACAAACTAACATCTACATCTCTGACAGCTACATCTACAAGGTGGAGCAATAATGTGAATTTCTCTAATAAAGTGGACAGTGATTGAACAGTGTTTTAAACTCCAGATTAACACATACACCAATCAGGCATAACATTATGACCACTTCCTTGTTTCTACTTTTTGTTGTGTGTTCAGTGGGGATTAGTGGATCAGACACAGCTGTGCTGCTGAACTTTTTAAACACCTGACTAACACAAACTGTGCAACAACAGATGACCTACTGTCTCTGACTTTACATCTACAAGAGCAATAAGGTGACTGTATCTAATAAAGTGGGCAGTGAGAAAACAGTGTTTTAAAACTCTAGTAGCAACTTATAGGCATAATATAGTACGTTGCAAAAGTGTTAGTCCACCATAAGATTTGATATTCTATTGTTTTAGCAATGGTATAATGACCATACATAATTATTTCTCAGTCTCTATTAAAACAGAAAAATATCAGAGCAAATAGCTTATACAGGCTACAGTTGGAAGTATTTAGTGTGATTGGTCTTTTTGAATGGATAGTAACCAAGAAACCACTTTTTTGAAAGGAGAGCAGTGTAACAAGTCTAAGATATGAAAAAACTCTCAAAGATTGGAATGAAGATCGGTGAAAAAGAATATTATGGACTGATGAATCCAAGTTTGAATTTTTTTAATACACAATATTTTATATGGTCATTATACTATTGCTAAAACTGACCTTTGACAGTACTGTATGAACCTTCATAATACATATATACAGTATACAGTATATAGTCCATGGTCAGGACCCCAGTATTATTTGGGTGGTGGATCATTGTCCGGACTGCAGTTACACTGGCATGGTGGTGGTGTGTTAGTGTGTGTTGTGCAGGTATGTATGGATCAGAATTATTAAACACTGTGATCTCTCTCTCTCTCTCTGCATCCCAAGAACACTATACCTACTGTAAAGCATGGGGGGTGGAAACTTAACGCTTTGGGGGTGGTTTTCTGCAAAAGGGACAGAATGGCTGATCCATGTTAGGGGAAGAATGAACGAACCATGTATTGTGAGATTTTAAGCCAAAACCTCCTTCCATCAGTGATAGCGTTGAAGATGGAACGTGGCTGGGTCTTCCAGCATGACAATGATACAAAACACACCGCTCTGACAGGAGTGGCTCTGTAAAAAGCATTTCAAGGTCCTGGAGTGGCCTAGCCAGTCTCCAGACCTCAACCCCATAGAAAATTTGTGGAGGAAGTTAAAAGTCTATGTTGCCCAGCGACAGCCCCAAAACACCACTGCTCTAGAGGAGATGTGCATGCAGGAATGGGCCATAATACCAGCTACAGTCTGTAAACCTGGTGAAGACTTACAGGAAACGTTTGACCTCTGTCATTGCCGACAAAAGTTATGTTACAAATTACTGAGTTCAATTTTTGTTATTGACCAAATGCTTATTTTCCACCATGATTTACAATTAAATTCTTTAAAAATCCTACAGTGTGATTTCCTGGATTTTTTTTCTCATTTTGTCTCTCATAGTTGAAGTGTACCTATAATGAAAATTGCAGACCTCTCTCATCTTTCTAAGTAGGAGAACTTTCTCAATCAGTGGCTGACTAAATTATTTTTTGCCCCACTGTACATAAATAAACATCATGTCAGCATTGATGGCTACATCCATGACATCAGCAAAGTTACAACTGCACTTGTCAAGCACACTCACGCTGGGGGCTATTTAGGAAGACCAATTAACCTGACATGGCTTTGGAATGTGAGAGGAAAATAGAATACCCAGTGGAAATTCACACAGAAACAGGGAGAACATACAAATTCCACATAAGCAGATTATGGGGTTTGGATTGAACTGGGGATCTCAGGAGTTGTGAGGTGACAGTTCAAACCACTCACTCCATTACATTGTGCCACTCCACTGTGCCACCCCATTACATTTAGATTCATCATTTTCTCACAAGTTGACAATGTAAGAAGTCAACTGAGTGGCGATTTCTCTCTGTGTTCCTCTCTCTCTCTCTCTCTCTCTCTCTCTCTCTCTCTCTCTCTCTCTCTCTCTCTCACACACACACACACACACACACACACACACACACAAACTCTCTCTCTTATAAAGTCATCCAGATGTTGCCTGACTTTGCACCCACAGGATGGGGAGGGTTGGAATGAGGGAGCAAGAGGGAGGCTGACAAGAGCTGGTGTTCAGCAAAGTGTGTGTGTGTGTGGTGTGTGTGTGTGGTGTGTGTGTGGGGGGGGGGGGTATAGGCAGAGGGTTAGGTTGTGTGGTGAGTGTTGTGGCGGCTGCAGGGAGGTAGGAACGGTTTGGAGGTGGTTGGAGGGCATTTTGCTTAGCGGGAGGAGGTTATGAGGGTGTGTGTCTGTGTGTGTAAGGAAGTGGGGCAGCGGGTGGATGTTGGCCAGTGGTTGGATATAGTAGTTATTTCACTGGGCCCCTGCAGCGTGCTCGAAAAGGGAACTGGGATTTGGATGGCATTACCAAAGATGAGTAAAGTGGGGTCGTATTGAAGGCAGACTTGACGTTGTAAATGAAAGCGAGGGAGGTGAAACAACGAGTTGGACTGAAGAGGATGTGGTTGTGTAAAATTTGTGGTTGTCTAAAGAAGGCTTTGTGACTTTGCTTCCCTTTAGTGGTGAAAGACACTAATCGTCTAATCATCCGACATGTCTATATCTGTACCTCAGACACATTCTAGTACTGTATTGTCTTGTTTTGTTTGTCCCTATGCAGCTCTGTCTTTGTCTTACCCAAACCATATTATTGACCCAGAGGCCCTTTCCCAAGCTGTAAAGCTATATGATTACATGATAACAATGACTGCTTTGACTCATCGAGGCAAATCTATGACTAAGTCTCTTCATGACACAATGACTATCTCCACAGAATCTTTATTCACAGTATCTCTGTGGGATATACACAAACACTCAAAGACTAAAGGACCGGGAACAATCTTAACCATCTCACACCACAACAAAGATCACTATGAAAGATAACCAACCTGTTTGATTAACAAGCAATGCAGAAATGAATCAGATCACATCCAATCATATTATATACAGGCAGAGAATTTATCCATATTGCAGAATTTTGCTTTCCAAGTACATCATTTGAACTGCTTTACATAATCAAGCAGCTGTTTGTACAGATGAGTAACTGTCACTGTTCCACGGATATCTGCTACCACCGGAAATTGTTATCCATTATGGTCAGTGTAACGCCAAAATCTGTCAGAAAAATACTGTTGTAACTACCAGAGCAGGTTTACACTGGAACCTTTTGCCACCGTGATGCCCCACACAGATGCCAGTGCTATTGCTCTAACCCAGTTTACCACAGTAAATTAATCTATACACAGATTATCATTTCTTCAAGTCAGACATGTTGTAAACTTGAGTTTTTATTTCTTACTTCTGCCTTTGAGTGGCAATTTTTTCAGGTATGTATTTGTATTTAAATATTTATTTACATCAGTCACAGATAGACACTTGCTTACATTTGTCACATATGGCTGCATTATGTGAAATATTAAAGGGGGACATTAAAAGTGCACTGGTCTGTGCACTGGACACATTTCATTTCCATCACATTCAACCATTTCGATGAACTCCATCAGCCACTGTAGATTTTAGGATTAGAGTACTTATACACACATGGGAAGTGATGTTAAGAAATACAAAAAGCATTTCAGACTTTTGTAGTTCACCTGATAACTGATAGAGCCAGATTCTACCCTCTAAGGTTATGCTAAACATACGAAATTACTTATCAATAAAAGTTATTCTGAAATGTTGTTTGGTGTTTTTAGTACATTTAGCCAGAGAGATAAGGCTCACTGAATCCAACATCACACAGGAAACTATAATGTACAGTCAGATTCAAAAGCGCACCAAGGTTAATTATCATGTTTAGCTGGATTTCTCATGAAGCATTAAACATCCTTGGCAAGGAATAATCTTAGCCATATATATATATATATATATATATATATATATATATATATATATATATGGCTAAGATATATATATGCACACACATATACATATACATTTTACTATTTACTATAATATAATTTACTATTTACTATAATATACATTTTATTATTTTTAATTATTAGGGAAGGTGTACTGCACAGGGATGCAACTGCAAATTTAAGGTACATTTAAAACATTAATAAAAACTACCTAGAACACTGAAAAATAGCATTTGTTAGCACTAATATTACACTTTACAATTAAATATAATTATAAAAATCCTTCAAAAATCTTTTTGCGCATTGTTGTGTCGATCCAAATCCCATCTATGCCTTAAATATGTTTTTTCATAAGAAATCCATAACTATGGATCTTCTGAAGACCATGGGATGCTCTCTTATTTTGTTCTGTGTATTTGATGATATTCTAATGATATTTGACTGAGAAGGTCAAAGTTACCTAAATTATTTTTATATGCTATTTGTTATTATAAAAATACAAACCTTTGATAAATCATTACAATGTGCTCAGAGCCCTAATGCTATTAGTATGGATGCTATGTGCCTACTTTTTAATGTATTTGCTAATTATGTGCTGAAAATTCTTGTTCTCATATAAACAGTATTGAGTACCAGTAATGGGGAAAACAATGTAAAAATAAAATGAAGTTGCTTGAGATTGACCAATACTCATTATTCAGTGTTAAATATGTGTGTTGTTGGATTCAGTGTTGAAAAACTATAGAAAAGGAAGTTTAATTTTTAAAAGTTACAACAAGCAAATGCCATCCATTTGGCGGAATGCCAAAGCCACCTGACACTTATAGAATTATATAGTAGAGGGAGACAATAAAATCACATCTAAATGTTTCCTGTTTGCAGTTCCTACTATGTGAAATGTTAACATAGACAAGATTTGTATATCAAAAAATTATCTGATAAACCTGTAAAAATAAAAATCATAGTCTAGGCAGGTATGCAAAGCAAACCTCTCACCACTGCCAAGGACTGGAAGGTAATTTTGGCTGATGCACTGGTCCACTGTGCAGTCTTGCTTGCACAACCATAAGCTGCATGTCATCAGAAGAAAACCTTTACTGTGTTCTTGTCACAGAAGTCAACATCGCAAGTATGCAACACTTGGATAAGCCAAAGGAATTCTGCAATTAATTCCTGTGGTCCAATAAAATAAATCATCAAAGGTATGTTCAGAATAAAAATCACATGGGTGTCTATTAGCTCTGTGTCAGGGGCTTCAATGCAGATTGTATATACAGGCTGTGCTGTTTCAGTTCAATGAATGAACAGTATCATACCTCAGGGAGATATATGATCATTTTATTTGCTAAAATATTTAAATTCACCAAGATTAACGAATAATATTGACACTTTGGTAATTTCAGCCAGGATTCCTGTGTAGTCTCAATGCAATCATGTGTGATGACAAAAAATAGAAGCCAATATATATTTTGCTGGTCTGGTGCTTGTTTAGCCGGTAAACTCACATGGCTTTCTGGTAAAGCTGGACAACTTATGTTGCAGGGACCTAACCAGCAGCACAGGGTGCAAGACAGGAACCGAGCCAATGCATGGTTCCAATCCATCACGGACCGCATGCACACACACTCACTCACTCAGACTGGGACAGTTAAGAGACACCAACTGACCTAATGCTTGTCTTTTGAGTGTGGAAGGAAACTGGGGTAACCAGAGGAAACTTATGCAGACATGGGGAGAATATGCAAAGCGTGTGGAGTTCGGGCCGGAAATCGGACCGGGGACTCTGGAGCAGCACATGCAAGACAAAAATACTCTTACTGAAATGTAAGTGTTCTCCAAGCACGAACAGGGAAACTCTTTCTTGGGTAGGCTACTATTTAAAAAAATTGTCAGGACAGGGAAATTGGTCGAGTCTGACCAAGCGCGTCATGTCTCTCTGCCTCTCCAGAAGTTTTAGGAGCCGTAACCTGAAACACCCAGCGTTGAAAAATCAGACCTGGGTTTGGCTCGAATCCTGCTATAGCCGTTAGTCATTTATGAGTTTATTTTAGGTCATATAGACGCTTGTTTTGTTACATGCCATTCGCCCATGTTTACAGTTTTAGCCAACTCTACAAGTCGCTCTTTGACCCTTTTTGCGCACTAATTTTGGTGCCTGAACACAATTGAAAATAGCGCCGGTGTGCAATAAAACATGATGTGAAATTTCTTAGTGGCCTGTTTTTGTCTCCTCTTTGACGCCCGGACCTTTCTTTTTGTGTGATCATATATGCGGAGTGATTTGTTGTGTGATTTGTTAAAGGGTACGGAGGGTATTGTGAATCCTGATGGTCTCCGTGACAGTTATTACAATTTACATTTCATTGAGCAACTTGACATAACTTACACATTAAAGCGTGACTGAATTGTCAGTGCTGTTTTATTTCCATTTGTTCTCTGAACGCTCGTAAATACGAGTTAAACGTTGTACGGGCAACGTCGACACTTCTGCACGTGGAGCTTCGGAAACAATATGAGTATAGGCTGCTTTCCGATTTGTTACTGACCCTTAGTTTGAAGAACATTACTGTTTCAGTGGGTGCTTTGCTCGAGTATTTCCTCGAGGTTTTGTCACTAAGAAATGCGATAGACGATTTCTCTTACTACAGGAGCAAATGTAAAGACGTCGCGTGAAATGAAAAAGAAGCACGAACTTCCTCGCCTTCGTTTTGAGTATTTGCGCCACACCGGAGAATCTGAATGGGGCAGAAGCGCATGCGCTAAGCATCTACTGTTTTATTTTTCTTTCTTTCTTTCTTTCTTTCTTTCTTAGTCGATACCTGTGTGCATCAGTCACAGGGTTTTACAAGTCAGAGAGAGAGAGAGAGAGAGAGAGAGAGAGCGAGAAAGAGAGAGAGGGAGAAGGGGAGTGAGTGAGAGAGTGAGAGAGAGAGAGGGAGGGAGGGAGTAAGAAAGAGAGGAAAAGAGGGAGCGCAGGTGACAGAACTGAAGAGCAACGCCAGTTTGTGCTCCCTTCATTTCTCCGCACTTGGTTGATCAGAGCGGGTCACGGCACCACAGGTCGGGAAATCACGTTTTCTGGGGGAGGTCAAATCTCTTTGGGTTTTGTTGTTCCCTGTCTTCTCACATACACGCCTCTCTTTTGGACTTCACTGAACATTTTTTTCTAAGAACACGCTGATCGTTGCTTGCTTGAATCATGGAGGAATTGGGGTCTGGAGCAGAATGAAGAGCCCAGTAGGAGTCCAGCACTTACTGTGTGGATATTTTAGCAGGTAATAAGGAAAAAAGCGACTCGTTTGGATTACCATTTCACAAAGTCAAAGCCTGCTGCAGACAACTGGGATCTGGTAGGACATGGTACATGGGAACTTGTGAGGAGAAATCGATGTGTTTGCCCGCGGCATCCTTTCTTGCTTGTGAATTTATGTGTCTGGAAGTGTTTCCGAAAGCTTATGCCCACGCCTCCGCAAAAAGGCACTAATTATTCGGATTGCTTTTGCTCACTGTAAATAGCCTCCACTACCCCACTTCATATCCGTCTAACTTACCAAGCACCACTTCCAGGTTGGACCTGTGAGCTTCTGCTTTTTCAGCACATTGTGGATTGTGCCTTTATCTGGCTCAACTAGAAGACTCGGATAAGCAAAACCAAGACTTGCTTTGGATTTAGCTTCCATAACCATCAATTACAAGAGGCTCCTTCAGCACAACGTTGTACATTGTAAGTGAACTTTATTGCCCGTGCGTGATCTGTGTGATGCATGTTTGTGGTTGTGTTTATAGATGTTATACACCCAATAAGTTGTTTCTGTATCATTACAGTGTGCCAAGCGGAAGTTTTTGCCAGCCAAAATTGTGAGCACTGCAGAAGAGTTTCATCAAAAATGTTTCACCGGGAAACATAGGCAACAATTTGTAGTAGCTGGCTCCCTCTAGCGACCGTCAGGTGACTAGAATCCGTAAAAGTTTAAGACTGCGTATAAGATCGAGGGAAAATTGACGTTCGCGTTTATCCTTATTGCGCATCATGCACAGAATATATTTCAGTTTAGCACTTTAAGGTGTTTTTTTCTGCTTGTGCAGTCAGTGCATACCATCTTTTTTAAAAACATGCTTTTATTCTGTAAACATAAATGGTCACAAAGTGATTTTGTAGCATAGAGGCAGAATACGGACTGTGCTGTAATAGTCTATATTAAGATGTTTCTACAGTTGAATCCTGTTCTTTCCAAATATAACTGACATTTGATAACCTGAAAACCAAGTTTTTATATGACGTGGAAATGCGACTGTTATACATACCATTAGGATTATTTAAACACTTTTTTATTTTAGCTTAATATAATCCCTGACGCTTAGAAAACCTGCAAGAACTGTTCTTCACAAACGCCAGAAGCAACAGTTTTTCGCAAAATTGAGCCATCCTTTCGAATTAGAAAACCAGAGTAAGCAGGCGGCTCTAAATTTCATTAATGTCACTATAATTGTGTTTTGATTTTCTCTACAGGAGTGCGTAGATTATTTATTGAGAACAATTACTGATCTTAATTTAATCATGCGCATTTTATATCCAACTCTGTTTTAATGGGCCTGCACAAATTTTGTATTGCCCGCTGCTAGTGGGTTCCCATACCCAAATTTAAGTAAATATTTTGTTTGTTTACACGAGTTTTATTTATTTACCTGCAATAATATCAGTCGGCGTTATTACAGTGCATAATAATCTACTATCCCTACCCATTTTAGACATTTGTTTATACTCAAGTATGAGTGTGCTCAGTGCTGGTCAGTTCCAAAAGTATTAGGCTACTCCAAAAATATTTAATCATGAAGTCGATATAATAATGTGTATATTACATATTTAGTAATATGATGTAAAATCTAAATAGTAACTTACAAATATGAAACGATTAATTAACATTATTATTTAATTATCCCAGGGAGCGAAGCGCTGAGGCGTTTCCTTTAAAACAGTTAGGGATGGAATTCTATCAAAGACCAACTTGAGTAGTACGCTTTTAATTCCACCCCAATTTCATCCTCTCTCTTTTCTGTAAAAATAACACTCCCAACAAGCTTCTAACTATCCCATCAACGGGGTTAAAACGGCTAAAATAAAACCACATGTTGCGCGTACTGACGGCGAGCTTGGCGCACGGTTTAATGATTATTGGCAGGGCCTCCTTTCCTTCTAAATTCTGCAAAATGTAAACCATGACAAATTACACTCCGTCCAAATGCTCCCCAAATCAGATCTGGACTTAGACCTGGCTCATGCAAGCCCTTGTTTAATTTAGGAGCTTCGAGAGGAAAATGATTTAACCATCCGCCTTAATTTGTTGTATGAATTTTAATACGGGAAGAGAAAACATTAAAATCACCACGACGCAAAGGAATGCAGCCATATCAATACTGGAGAGAAACAGTAAAGCAGAAAGGGCACATAGAAAAAAAAACTTTTTTCTGTATTATACTTCCACTCAACGCCAAAAAAAGTAATTTTATCCAAACGCGCCCTCTCAACAAAGAACCCACGTATAAACGAACAGGTAAGATAAAATCCTAAATTCAGCTCCTGTGCATTTTCATAATTTCAACAAGCGATTTCGATTTAGAAAGGAATCTGCAATGAGTGCAAGTAGTCCCAATGTGTTACTTTTCAAGCCTGCACTTAGGCCTGAATCTAAACGAAGCGCCAGACTGCAGTAGGTAATTATGTTCAACAAAATAATTTGGTGTGTGGTTTCTAATTGTTAGTAAATTACATAATCTGAAGTGATGCCATGTTTAGTTACTTCAAACCCAGTAGTACCTTTTTGTATACAGCATCTCTAAAATAATGATGTTGACCCAAGTTCTGTACAGAGACATATAAAAACATGTCATTTTCTTTGCTTTTGTTTGCTTTGCAATACCAACATACAAACAGGCAAAAGCATTAAAATGATATTCTGCATTTGAGTAATTCCAAATACTCCAGCTGATTTGTTGAGTGTTTCTCTGGATGAGTGAGAGCATTGCCATGATCCAACAAATGTCATGCGTGCATCTGTAGATGCCTGGATAGGCTTACGGCTCAGAAATGGAGATACTGATCAATTGTAAAAGCCAAATCCCTTCTTGCGCTCACAGACACACACACACACTGAAATATTCTTGCGAACAAATTAGCTAGCACAATCTTTCAATGTAAAATGAATTAAAAAGTGTATGAATTCTTAATTCATAGATGTCTTAATGCCCCATTCAGTCCATATTTATATATATTGGACATGTCCATTTAAAAAGTTTTAAGTGTTGTGGTTAATGATAGTCCAACTGTGAAATACCCAGTGCTTATTGCCACCAGCTGGTCAGCGTTTTGGCTTTTGACATATTTTTTAAACGTCAAAAGTATTTTCTTAACCAGTTTGCTTGAGGAAATAAATCTAGACACTTATCTAGAATGCAAAAGAAAAAAAAATGTGCTAAATCACAGTTTGCATTTGAATGAAATGTTCTATAGTCCACATTCTTTGTCCTATTCTTGGATCGGCTATTCTGATTGTTTGGTACATCAGCATGACTAAAAGGGAGAGAGGAAGGATTGTTTAAGTTAGGATCATCTTTGACACCAGCATGTGAATTTACAGTGGAAATTTTTCTCAGGGCTGCATGTCTATCAGTTAGTTTTATTGGATATGGGAGGTATTTTGAGCGCCTCAAGCTGGAGAACTTCTTTCAGACACACACACAGATGAAAGTGCATGCAGACACATCTGCTCCAGCATATGCATATAAACTGAAAGCATACAAACGTGCACACATGCTGCACTCACAACAAACTATTGTGTTGTACTGCGTCTGAACTCTGTATATGTATAATTTATAAGTAACAAGTTTCATCTGTTCTCTCTAGAGGAGCTCCCTTTCAAGATGTTCTTCAGGAGCAGGTCGTCATCTTTTTGTTGGGTCAGAGCAATGGACACGCGGCATGGAGTGGTGGCTATCACGTTCCTGGCCTTCTTCATGCAAGTGGTGGTGGAGGCTACCTCTTGGTGGTACGTATCTGTTTCCACGAAATGTAAACTGTCCAAGAAAAGCACAGCAGAGTGTGGGGTGGACTGTAAGGTCGTCTAGGCTAAACATGGATAATGGACTCAAGCAACCAGATGAGCACTTACTGGCCCTCTCTTCTCATTCTTTGTGACCTCTTTCCGTCTCTCCTTCCTCTCATTATTCATAATATTCTTCTTCCGTCTTTGAGTGCTACATTGTAGCTCAAGTCAGTGTGGTTCCACTTCTTGTGTCCCACCACACTTAGATAAAAAAAAAAGACCACCACATTTAGAAAACACAACATGCTGACTTGAGCATATATGCCTTTGCTTAGATTTGATTTTCCCCCTTTCTTTATTTTCTTTTCGCATGCAATGCCAAACCAAAATGATGAATATTATATAAAACATAGAATGCTGTGGTTTTTCAATGAATTTCCAAATATGTGCATGCACGAGCTGCGAAGGTTTGTGTTTGTGTGTGTGTCTGAGTTTCTCTGGGCTTGTCCTTCCTTTCTATTAATAGAAAAGCCAAAATTGGTCCACTTTGGACTGAATATGAGACAAACCAAATATTGGAAAAAAAGCACCATTTGCTGATTAATTGGTCTGAATTGTGCATTAAGTATCGGTACGACAACTAATTGGACCCTGAATATTGCTCTTTTGAAACTTTTAAACTAATGGCGTGTCATTTAAGAAATTAACAAATACTTATTTAAATGCTGAAAACAACTTTAAATTTAGTTTGACTACTTTTTTGTGTCCACCATTCAGCCATAGTGATTTGATGCCTGAATTCAGTACAGTTTTATAATGTAATTGAATGGAGTAAGACTTCTCGGTTACACGGTCCTTACACAAAGGAAAAAGCAATAAATCCTGCCTTGTAATGTCTTTAATTATTTGATTCAGTGGAAGAAAATAAAGGTCTTATATTTGAAACAGACTACCCTTTCCAAATGGAAGATCTGATTTCATTGTGATATTTGTCTGATTTATTTTTGCTGCACATGATGCTTGCCACTGTGTCTTTTCAAATAAGCTCTGCTGATTGGATAGGACACTGCTTAGCAGCGCACAAACCAAGGACTCTTGATTTCCGGTAATGTTATCAGACATCTCCTAAAAGTAACCAAGCCCGCAGCCTATTTAACAGGTGTTAACTGAAAATGAGTCCCAGTGCTAGGATTTAGTGTGCGATTAAGGGTTTGCCAGCTACAAACAAGCCAGCTTTCTTCTTTTTTTTTTTTGCCTAAAGCTACAATTTGTGAAGGTTAGATGAGGCTAACGACCTTGGATATAACTCAGCTGAAGACTAGTTTACTCTGTTTTTATATTTAACATAAAAAATGACAGCAGGGCACTTTAAAAGAGAATAAGAAAGTCGCTGCTCCATTCTGTAAGTGTCCACATGTGTTAATGATTTACTTTGTCCACGACAAGAATTGTTGGGGTCACTCCGCTCCCCCCCTTATATAATTTCCACAGTGTATCAGATTTCCTGGTGGACTAATTGAATGTGCGTGTGTTTGTGTGTATTACAGGTCTCTGGCTATGAATCCATTGCTGATTCCCGAAGCTTACATCATAGGAGCGCAGCCGCTGTGCAGTCAGTTGGCTGGTTTGTCTAAAGGCCAGAAGAAGCTGTGCCAGCTGTACCAGGACCACATGCAGTACATCGGTGAGGGCGCCAAGACGGGAATCCGTGAATGCCAGTACCAGTTCCGCCACCGTCGCTGGAACTGCAGCACAGTGGATAATTCCTCAGTGTTTGGCCGTGTTGTGCAGATTGGTAAGCATGACTGAAAATACAGATAAAAGTAAATGTGGAAAAAAGTTATCCTATGTCATATCCTGCTTGCACCTATTTTATGTTTTGCCATTGTACGTCTGCACACTGTACATCGTCTTTGTACATCATTAATCTAAACCTATAGCCACATTTTAGTTGGTACTTGCATAACTCAAATATACTAGGTGCAAACTGCTTTGTGACCTTATAAAACTTCTAGATTAGAGGTTTGGAAGGGGTGCAGGTGCCTCGCTAAACAAACAGCATGTTCTTTTGGTGTTCTGAAATGTTAATAATGACTACATGTGACCTGAGACAAAGCGGAACAAGTCATAGCCCATAAATGAGACTGCAGTTTCCTTCAACCTATAATTGCTATGTGTTGATGATGGTATAAGGTCATGGAATGCAACCTCTGGCCAGAAAGATGGAATCACACTTGGAGGATGCTCACCCAGTTTTTTTAGTTCAGAAATAAATAGTTTAGCGTCACATCTGTGATTTGTTTTTGCTTAATAGCTGAACATTCTACCTTCATGGGAATCAAAATGAACTATATTTAACATCATATCAACAGCAATGGCCATTTCACGACAAGCACAAGGTTACATCAAAACTAGTTGTACACACTGACACCAGAACAGTTTAGCATAATCAGTTAACCTAATGCATGTGTTTGGACTGTGGGAGGACACCAGAGCACCCGGAGTAAACTCAAGCGGACACAGGGAGGAAATACAAATCCCACACAGGTAAAGTCCAAAGTCGGGATCCAACCGAGGACGCTGGAGCTGTGAGGCGACCACACTAACTGCTGTGCCACCCTCTGGCTTCATGAAGCATACCTCAAGCAAGAAATGATTTTAATTCATTAAATATTTTTAAAATAATCAAATATCAAGTAAGAGAAAAAAAATTGAATCGTCCAGGGAAAAATCTGGAATCACCATAATATTTTGCATTTCTAAAACAAATACCAGCACTTGAAAGCTAATTATTGTAAGAATGCTAAATAGTCTGCCGTTAAAAGGAAGTGCTTATAAATGTTTACAAGCTGTTGGACTTGGTTAATTGAAAGAAGACATGGCCTGTGCAAGAAAGTTATCAACTGAAACAGTGGAAGGGATTATAAAACTTTCAACAAGGAAATCTAACACAGTGTGTTCAGCATTAATATGCATCCATGTAGTTTTTTTTAATTAATAAGCAAATCTGCTCCAAATTACTCCTTTATTGGTAACAAATTAGTGTTTGATAAGTTCCCTAACTTTCCTTTGCTGTTTTAGCACACCAAGGCATGTTTGTTTACACATAGTTGTTGTTGGTCACGGGTATTAAGCAAGCCTTTAAAATGTAAAAAAGATCTTGCAGCAGAGGAAATGAAGAAAATGTTGAAAGCTGTATCTGAGAACACCTCAACAGTGGAAATATCCGAGTTAATTCACTGCGATCTTCGCACAGTAAAGAAGTTTCTGCAAGAATAGTGAAGGTGGTTGGAAGAAACGTGTGGAACGAAAGTTTCGGAAACTTAAAACTCCGGGTTTCAGAAGGATCACAAGACAAGCTGCAAAAACACCCATGTCAACCAGCAAGAAAATATTTGAAGCCTGTGGACTGGGAGAAAAAGAAAACAACTCGCAGTAAAGTTTTAAATGACATAGCAAGATGAAAACAAAGCTTGTAGTTAACAGAAAAACAGAGAAAATGGGATATAAAATAGATGAAAACTAACTTCCCAAAGGTGATATTTACTGATGAGTACTATGCAACAGATGGACCGGACTGATGGGCTAGTGGCTAGGTCATGAATTCTGCTCCAGTGCAACCACAGCATCAACAAGGCAGTGGTGGCGTCATGGTCTGGGCTGGTGTCATTGATGATGAACTTACTGGCCAAAACTGAGCTCAACACGGGTACTGCATCTTCAACAGCTCTCGCCATGGTGGAAGGGTTGTGGTGCAGGAGTAGGGACAGCACACGTGTAAGACAATGCCTCCTCTCATGCTTTTCTCCTACATTTGCATAACAAAGTGCAAGTCATGTTGAATTTCTACATGTAGTTGACATTGACTTTATGCATTGTCCATAATAGTTGTGACCAGTGATTTTTCTATTGACTTTGAGTAAATCAAAATGAGAGAATACAATAAATGGTGACAGAACTCCGAGAAAAATATCAAAACAACATAAAAGGTTTGCTTTTACTGACAAAACTGACTTTCCTGTATTTCTCAGCATGAAAACTGGCACTTCCAATGTAATGCTGAACACAATGTTATTAACATAAGGGGACAGTTATGGAAATGGAATACGGGGATAGAAGTAAGATGTCAAAGTGTCAGGATGGAAATGTGAAAGCAATATGCATTGAAAGTAGGGGTGGGTGATATGATATAGTATAAAATACCGGTATAATATCACAATATTTAAAGACATTTTAACGATACGCAACTACTTTTCATATATATTATTAATATTATCCCATATCCAGTTAAAAAGTACTAATTACACACTTTATTATGAGACATGCAGCTGATCAGTGTTCTTTAAGCACTGACAATATCCCCGATACGCTCAGAAAAGCATGTTGTCTATCACGATACAATAAAATATCTATTTTCATATTGCCCAGCCCTAATTGAAAGTAGAAAATTCGCAACATAATGGAAAAACAAATGGACAGAAACAGGAGTCAATGTCTGTGACAGAACTCTAAAAAAATGGCTGAATGAAAATTGGATTTAGATATAGAAAATAAAAATGAAACCCAACACTAACAAGCATGCAGTGTGGATGATTCGATGTGAGTGATATTTAGAGTTGAATCATGAATCTGCCTTGGCCAAAGAAATGGTGCTGGAACTTTTGTTTGGTGGTCTTCTAATGAAACAAAAATCCCATTTCTCCACTCATTTATGAAATGGGTGAAAGTCAGGGAGATGGCAACAATTAATAATAGTCACATTTTTCAATCATTTCCTCATTCCATTGATAGGAAATGGGTTTGATGATGATGATGATGATGATGATGAACTCATTTATTCAGGATAATGATGAATCATGTCCAAGAGCAAAGAGTGTTAAAGCAATTATGATGGAAATAAAAAAAGAATGCTCCATGATGAAGCTGCAATACTGAAAGTTGGAACAACCTTGATGAAGATCCCATCCCACTTTTAAAAATTATTATTATTATTATTAGGTGTTTTTTTTTTGTGATGATTCTATAATTTTTCATCAACAGTGAGTGATTCCATAATTTTCCCTCTAATTGATCTGGAAAAACATTTGCCATTAATTACAATGTGTTAATTTATTTGAAAAATGCTTCGCAAGGCTAGCATGTTCAGCTATTATTTAAAATGATCTGTAATTTGTTTATATTCTACAAAGTAATACAGCTGGTCGAACATAATCTGAATGTGGTGAGGGGGTGTATTAACCTTCTCAGTGCAATATGTCTTTTATAACTATACATTATTTTTATATTGATTTTGGGGAGTAGTGTAGTGACTTTTTTCCTGTTTGTTAGGTGGGAATGTCTACCTTATAAACAGAGCGAGCAAATGGTAGGCCATTTTTAGAAGCTGTGGTCAAGCAGAATACTTTTATGGTGAGGTCTGTGAATAAATCAAAATGGAGACTGCCTTTTCTGCCATTTTGCTTAAATTTATATTGGCCTCTATGCTTAGCGCTAAACAAGCTCGGCTACTTTGAGGCCTACTAGTACAATATAAGTAAAGTTATATAGTTTTCCTAATAATAAAATAATGTAATACTAATGAAGTATTGGTAAATTTGATTGTTTCTAGTTTTATAGAGTTTTAAAATGGTGACTTTGATCAAACTAGCTTCGGACTTAAATGACTAAAGTGCAGTACAAGCTTTGAGATGAGCACTATGTGTGGATACTTCAGGCAAACTTGTATGGCTGTTGGCTAGTCCTGGTTTTTGAGAGCAATAGTACTAAGGTTGGTCAAAAGGAAACGGTTCTAAATGCATTACATATTTATGATAATGAGAGCCTCATGTTTAAAGGTGATTGTAATGCATGTTTGATTTTGTGAAAGTCAATACAACATATGTTCATCATTACCATGATGCATTATTCTCAGTATTCTCATGAGTCTTCATTGCTGTCCATTTCAGCATGTGGAGAAGTGAGTATGTCATTATTTATGTTTGTCTACTGTTTGCTGACCTGCCAGGTTTCAAAAAATCTGTAGCTACAGATTGTGAAACTTAAATGGTGGAAATCTGACCATCTAGGACCAAGACACGCTCTTCACCTCGTCTATCTTAGCCTGTCCTGAAGTGTACTGAGAAAAGGCTAGGTTGGGTAGCATAGCGGGATGGAAAATGGATATGAAGAGGAGGAAGCAAGGCATCTTGAGAATAACATATCTATCAACAGTTCCACTTGCTCTTCAACGTCTCTATAAACCGCTGAAAAAACGTAACATTTTCTCTGCTTAGGCAACCACGCTTGAGCCTCTCCATCTGGATTACATTCATATGTTCCTATACGGTCTATTTTTTATCTAGCATCTTATTGTTTTATCACCTGCATTGTTTTAAACAGAATGGTGTCTTTGCTTTGTTCAGCTGGGAATTGGAAGCTCACTAATGCTTGAAACCTCAGTATTGCCTTACGTTCCAAATCCCATGTCCATGAAAAACCTTCTTTTAATAGGCTATTATGAGATCTTTCAAAGTAAGTCTCACACAGAGAGGAGCAGTCTTAAGAACAGCGTCTCTCACATGTATCCTGCCCTTTAATGCTGGAAAGTCTGTGGTCTTTTGGTTTTCCCCCAGGCATAATATGAAAATTGTCTCTGAATGGTTGTGGATTGGAGCAGTCAAAGGCTCTGAAGAGTGTGGCCTTCTCTGACTGCTCTGATTCCTGGAAGGTCTCTCCACCACTAGGGGGCATCATCACATTTCTGAATCAGACTTTTATCATTTGGAACATGACTATATATGTGGTTTGTCAGCACGGAATACATGTACATCCGCAAAGTCACGGTTCAAATAGGAGCCTACTCTAAGTCTGGATTTTCCAGGGTGGTTGGATGGAGGTGTGTGTGCATGTGGGCGGTGCTCCCTAGGGCAGCAGACGGTTGGGTTCTTTCAAGATTGTGGCAATTGCAGAATAATGATTTGTCCACATGGTTCTTTTGGGAAAATATTCTTGAACTTCAAGATGATAGAACCCCGTTTTACTAATTATGGGTCCTCTGGTTGAATCTGTTTGAAATTGACATTCATTATTCTTTATAGAATTAATGTTTGCAAACATTAATAGATTTAGTCAGTAATAGGTGTCGACAAGGATCTTATTTCACCTTTTTCACATTTCTGTCTCTGACCATTATTGGCATTTTTGTTTGTGCAGGAAGTCGGGAGGCGGCGTTTACTTATGCGATCAGTGCGGCGGGTGTCGTGAACGCAGTGAGCCGAGCATGCAGAGAGGGGGAGTTGTCAAGCTGTGGCTGCAGCAGGGCTGCCCGGCCCAAAGATCTTCCCAGGGATTGGCTCTGGGGCGGTTGTGGAGACAATCTAGACTATGGTTACCGCTTCAGCAAGGAGTTTGTGGATGCCCGGGAGCGAGAAAAGACCTATGAGAAGGGCTCCATGGAGAGTGCACGACTCCTGATGAACCTTCATAACAACGAAGCCGGGCGGAGGGTGAGCTTTTGGTTTGATAATCATCTCACAAAAAAAAAAAAAAAAAAAATTCTGTTGAAGTATTTCTTCCAATCATTTAGAAAGAAGTTTACAGGATGGAATAGGGGTGGCACGGTGGCTCATTGGGAAACACTGTCACCTCACAGCAAGAACGTCCTGGGTTTGATGCCAAAGTGGAATGACCTTGCTCCTCTCTCTGTGGAGTCTGCATGTCCTCCCTGTGTCCTCTTGGGTTTACTCTTGTCACGTAATCAAATTTTCTGTCTTAGTCATGAAGTGGTGGACGACCAGATAGATAAGCTCACAGAACAGGATCACAGAGTGCTAGGTTAGAGCATTCACTACTGCAATTTGGAATCTGGGCTCATTGTCAACATACGAACTGTGTCAGATGCTTCATGGATAGAGTTTCAATGGCTGAGCAACAACATACAGTCTGGAATGGTATAAAACATCCCTGTTCTCTGGATTAATGAACTAAACTTAGTCATCTGGAAGTCTGACAATTGGAAAATAGTTATCATAGTTTGATCTGGTACTGTTTTTATGGTCTGTGCTTGGTTTGTTTGGTTGTTTATTTGCTCAATGTAACAGGAGCAGGGTTATGATGATACTAGACAAACACACTCACACTACGGGTAATTTAGAATAACCAGTTAACCTACAGAATGTTTTGGGAGGAAATCAGAGTACCCAGAGAAAACGCACACAGACACAGGAGGATATGCAAACACCACGCAGAGTTCCAAGGAGGGTCATGTACCTTGGAGATCTATGGTTCCATCACAACCTCTGACTTTTGCCTGTGTGGCACTTGCATGTCCTCTTTGAGTCTGCAAGAGATTTCTCCAGGTGCTTTGGTTTCCCTTCACATTCCACTATTCACAGTAGCATAGTCGGTTTGTCTATTTGTCACATAGCAAGTTCTATAAAGAAATTGGATCTAAGAACTGACCTTGGTGACCTCAGCTCTCTCCAGCGCCTAGGACCAAATAGAACCCTATCTATGTGCCATGCCTTATCGCTCAACATTGGTGCCTTGCTCAACTTAGTGACAGTGAATTTCTGCGGTCATGTTCTAAAATCTAGTGGAAAGGCTTCTCAGATGGTGTAAACCTAATAATAATGCCAATGGGTTTGAATGTGATGATTTGGTGTTGGGTGTCTCATACTTTTAGCCACATCACAGCCTCATGACCAAGACCTACACAATGAAGAGAATGAAGTGGAATGATAAAAGCCTGTAAGAAAAATTAAGTTTCAAAATGTTTTGTGTGAATAAGCATAAACAATCAAAAGTAAAATATTCTTGTGACAGAAAAACAAACCCACAACATTTTATGGTATTTTTCAAAATAGGCTGTTTTTACATCAAGTTAAAATGGTGCTATACATGACTATTCTGAGTTAGAAAACATTTAGTTAGAAAGCATTGTACTTTCCCTTTTCTGACTGATTTGGTTGTGTGCTCATATTGATTATGTGATTCTTACCAAATAAGCTCTCCGGAATGGCTATATGTAAACTTTCTTGCCATGCAAAAATTTTTTATGTTGTGTATCACTGGTAATTGTATCCATTAGGAAACAGATCGTTTTGATTAATAATCTTGTTCAATAATCTACCATAAGGGACTGGAATGCTAGGCACCTCACTGAATAACAGAATTCACTATCTGTAATGTTAGATTCTTGGTGATTATCAGCTGAACTTGCATAAGGACCTAATTTACCCATGTAATTCAGAATGAATAGTGCAGGAATAAGTTTTGCATTTCTGCACTAAAATCATATTGGAGCAAAAAACTTCAAAAATATCAGATTAAGCATGCACTACTCTTAATAACAGTCCATGCTTATGCACATTAATGATTATAATAATTTTCATTTTGAGACAGTTCTGGGAGAATTATTGTAAATTAATGTTTTTGTTAGGCTAGATTAATATTAATTGTAGGTCTGTGTTGTTTAACAGTAGGCTTCCAGTGATCTTGGCTGCGATCTGTAAATGGGAAATGCTAGAGCCTGTACAAAATTAAAGCACACCATTGGAAGGTCTGCAAAAACAAATACAAAAGAAAGAACAGAACAGTGATCTGTTCCTTATACTGAGCTATGGTATACAGCTAATGGGAAATGTCTTAAGTGAGTAGAATTAATGAATAGGCCACTTACTGAGTGTTTATAAAATTTTTGACAACTGAAACTCAGCCCCCTCCACAGCCACAGAACAATTACCGTATTTTTCGGACCATAAGGCGCACTTAAAATCCTTTAACTTTCTCAAAAATCGACAGTGCGCCTTAAAATGCGGTGCGTCTAATGTATGAATTAATTCTGGTTGTGCTTTCTGACCTACAACCGGTTGTAGATGGTACACGGCGCTCATAAATCTGTCAAAATGTTTTAGCACGGCCTTGGTAAATTACGAAGCTTACGGCAAACGTAGTGCGCAGCATCGCGGAGTAATACGGATGTGCTTCAGCATTAGGGTACGTGCATTCATTCATTCATTTTCGAAGCGGATTTCAAACTCAACGCTATCAGTCACGCAGTACGAGCTGCGAGAGAATTCAACATTAACGAATCAATGATACGGAAGTGGAGGAAGCAAGAAGACGCCCTGCACCAGGTAAAGAAAACAAACTGAGCTTCCGACGGGAACTTAAGAGTTTTGTTTCATTTAATGCGTCTTATAACCCGGTGCACTTTATGTATGAAAACATACACGTTAGCAGCCGATCGTTGATATTGCGTCTTATAATCCGAAATGCGCTTCATGGTCCGAAAAATACGGTACTACAAATCCACCTGTTGGTTAATTCGCCTAATCTCACAATGGAAAAAATGTGAAAAAACCCAGCAACTTTTAATGGAAGTCAATTTAATCTAGAAATAATAGAGAACGAAAATGTAAGAGAAACGAAATGTAACTACAACATTTCTATTTATAATGTACTTGATCAGAGTGTCTAGGAGAATCACTGATTAAGAGTTACAGAACAAAGTAACATCTTGGGGTCACCAAGTCTACAAAACTACCATCATATGCCCCCTCCATGCCAAGATTATTTGGAAGGCTTGCCAGGAAAAAGCCTTTCCTGTCATCTAACCACAAACGCCCACAAAGACCCTGAGGTTTGCTAAATGCTACTGGGACTTTGCATAGAACCATGTTCTGTGGTCAGATGAAATGGAAATGGATCTTTTTGGCAACAAACACTAAAGGTGGGTTTGGTGTAAGATGATGGATGGCTACACTGAAAAGAACCTAATGCCCACTGTTATGTATGGTGGACGGTCTGTGATGCCGTGTGACTGTTTTTTCCAAAAAAGGTCCCAGGATCCTTATTAGGGTACATGGCGTCATGGACATCCTAAATCAATTTGTCTACCTCTGCCAAGATACCAAAATTGGATAATCCCTGGACCTTCCAGCAGGAGAACTATCTAAAACATTTGTCCAGATCAGCATAAATGGTTTACTGAAAGCAAAAACAAGCTTCTGCCACGGCCATCTTAATCCCCTTTAAACCCCATAGTAAACTTGTGGGGTGAGCTAAAGAGGAGAGTGCACAAGGGGACATAGGACCTTGGATGATCTGGAGAGAGTCTATAAAGATAAAAGGACGAAGTGCTGCTTTATAGTGCATGTCAATCAGAGCTCACTCATATAAGCTAATACCTGGGTAACAGCTTTCTATAGTCTGAATATTTTTGATCTGCCTATTTCTGAAGCCCTGATCAGATCATGTTTTCTCAGTTCATCTTTTCACCACTTCAATACAAAGACTGTTAGAAAGAATGTTCTGACAAGCTGAGGCGAGTAGACTTTCATATGCAAATTGAGTTATACATCTGCCAGGTCAGTTCTGACTGGATTAATTAGGCCAAACTGTACAGGTGATTGCCACATTTTGTTCCAAGTCATTTGAAAGAATGAAGGTTGAAGTTTAATGAATCATGTATTGGAGACATTGTGATTTTTTTCTTGAGCTTGTGAGACAGGCTATAAAAATACTAACAATTTCCCTAAAGCCTGGAAAAACCAAGAAACCTTAAACCCTAATGTTGATTGAAATGGACTGTTTCAGATTCAAATGTGGATTGTTAAAATAAATGTGCAATTCTTGCCAACTCCATGTGGAAAATGACAATAACTATATATTACACTTTAGGAGACTCTCTCTTGCTATCATTTTTGCATATGGACCTAGTTCCTAATGGCAAACCATTTTTAAAGTCTTGCTGTTGATAGAAATGAGCCTTTTAAATTACAGTGCCTTGAAGAACATCATACACACTCAATCTCTTTTCACTTCCTCCACCAGATGGTGTCTGAACTGGCCCATGTGTCATGCAAGTGCCATGGTGTTTCGGGTTCATGCAGCCTGAAGACATGCTGGCTCCAACTAGCTGACTTCCGCAAGGTGGGCGATGCACTGAAGGAGAAGTACGACAGCGCTGCTGCCATGAAGCTGAATGCGCGTGGCAAGCTGGTGCAGGTGAACTCCAAGTTTAATGCGCCCACTAGCCATGACCTGGTGTATGTGGAATCGAGCCCAGACTACTGCGTGCAGGACCGCAGCACGGGCTCACTAGGAACCCATGGGCGCCTCTGCAACAAGACCTCAGAGGGCATGGATGGCTGTGCACTCATGTGCTGTGGCCGCGGATACGACCAGTTCAAGGCCACGATAGTTGAGCGTTGCCACTGCAAATTCCACTGGTGCTGCTATGTCAAGTGCAAGCGCTGCTCACAGGTCGTTGATCAGTTTGTCTGCAAGTAGCCCACTCCGATTCTATTTTTTTCTAGAAATGTCATGGGCAAGTCAATTTGACACTTCCTTCCTGAGCAAGAGCATGAAAGAAGCTGGGAGAACCATTTGGGAAGTTGTGGAAAGGAAAGAAAAAAAAACTATATAAATTATATTTATAGAGTCAAAACAATTATTCTGTTGCAGAAAAGACTGACTTCTTTGTGTGTGAGTTTTTTTTTTTTTTACATTCTCAAAGCAATAGGTACAAGAAGTTTAAAGAAACAAAGAGTATTTATTTTTCTTTTGTTCCCTCTATTCTGGTTTTCTAAAGTGGAATTTGTTGCAGTGAGTGCAATTTGATGACCCGCAGAAAAGCATTGCCTTTCAATAATGCTTAAATGGGGTAAATCGATTCGTTTAGACCTTATGAGAGGTTCAGTTGCCACATTGGCATTTTATTCAACCACACAGAGTCGATTAATTTGGTGCTTGTGTTTTATTTCAGTCTCAACCACTGCCTGCTGCTCAGAACTTGGGTTTTGTAGATCACTAAGAATGAATAGATCATGGGCATTGGGTACTGCATGAATAAGCTGATAAATGTTCCTTAAACCAAAGCACACTTAAAGTTTGCTACTAACAGTACGCTCCATATCAGCAGTTCTTTCCTTCGACCCTGGTTGAGGCAAAGAATATTTGTCTTCATGTTTCAACATCCCTGTTCATGTATTCACAATCACTGTAAATATAGCCCCAAGCTATTCAGCTATTCATTTTTTTTTTATGTGCGGGCAACTATGACTGTCTGACATGGGCAGCTAAAAGTTGTCAGATTTCATCCAATGTCTCTTCATGCTTTGATTTTTGTTTCCCACTGGTGCACCTGGTAAGTGTTAAAGAGGTGCTGCCAGGTGAGCCATGTGCATTCTCAGTACCCAGTGGGCCATATTCACTTTGGGAAGAATAGCACTTTGGGGTGATAACTGCTCAGAAGAGTGCACTAGACAAGCCTCACTAACCAGCTGGTTATACGAGTTTGGGTATGAAAATATGCAACAGGCTTCATTCATTGTGTAGCCTTTGCTCTTTTATATTGGTGGTACTGACGGTGTGCGGGGGATTGGCACTGTGAATTGGCTGGCACTAAATTGAGCAAATGGTTTCAAAAGATGTATACAGTTTGTATTCTTCAATTGTTCACACTTTTTTTCCTGTCTTGAAAGGCACATCAAGGTTGGCAAAAATAGAAATGATCTTTGTTTTTTTGGTGGGGGGCAAGGGTGTCCTTGTCCTACACTTTCATTTAACTCCTATACAGTTACCACTAGTTATCCATGATTTCATTTTAGCATATTCATTCGTTGAATTCAACCAGTATATTTATTAGCTGACGAAAAATGAGACTTTCAAGAGGTACTTCTTGTGACTGGCATTTATATGTATTTTCTTTTCAATCAAACTGCTAATATGCTTTAATAAATTTTTAATATTAACAAAGTCAAATCTGAAGCCAACCTTCTGAATCATTGAATAAACTGTTAATTTTGTGTGTGGTTTTTAACAACAGTTATTATATGGTATATATTGTATTCTACTATGCAGTTGCGTAGGCCACATCTAAAGCCTGCGTATATAAACTCGAGATAAGATGATAGTTGTTCTATGTTTGTACAGAAATTAAGGTAAGATTTATCTGTTTTTATGGTGTCTCCTCCTGAACTATCCAACTTACAGAATATTCAAGGAAGCTGATTCTCCCGTTTAAGGGATAAAAAAATCACCAAAGCTTGTTGACAAATAAATGAATCTGGAGTCCTTGAGTAGTGGAATTATTTACAGACTGTAATGAAATTGGCGTTTTGTGCAAAGTTTTGGTAAGCTCACTTGAACTGTTTTTAATGCACTTTCTGTTCCTACTGAAATCATTTCTGCTTCTTTTATGTGCATCAGTACTTAGCAGGATCGAAATCTAGTCATTTCCTCTTATTTTGTAGTATATGTATAACACCTGAGATTGTATGTGCATGTAGTGCGTATTTCTGCACTTGCAGTACAGTTGCTACTGTGTGCTGTTAAAAAGACACGTTCATCTTTCCCTTTTTTTGCAGCATATTTTTCTTTAGCAATTGTTTTTCACCACTGGAACGTCTAAGAAACCTTGTCTGGCTTTTGGAACTAAATACCTCTCAAGCCTATCACTAACATTTCTGTGAGTGTAAGAAACTATTGTAATACCCTGATCCAGGGCTAACTTGCCAAGATTACTAGAGCTTTTTCTTCCACATTTAGGAAAAAGATGCCCTTGTCTTTTTTTCTCATTAATCTTGTTCCTTAGTTCACACACTTCGGTATGGTAGCCATATAGGTCACGCGCCCTTCTCAAAGCCACCGCCACTTTCATTTCTCATGCGATAAAGGGTGTAGCGATGCGAGCTGAGGATTGGAGAGCTCAGATTAAGAGCACTTTCCCAACATCAAGGGGACCCTGAGCTCTGAGGCTGCCATGCTTTATCTCCTCTGAAAATATCTGCAGGCATGGCATCTGATGCCTCTCGAGTCGGCGTTTGATGTCTAACGCACAGTTTATCTGTAACCACATGAAAGAGCCCCTTTTCTCTTAGTCTAACTCCTAGTGCTGCTTAACAGAGAGTAAGCAAGGGTGTAAGAGTCATTTGCCATGAGCTAGTATCCATAAGGTGGTCTCTCTTTGTGACTTGACAAGTCTTGTTGATTGACATTAAAACATGCTGATTTGATACAAGTATTCTAAGATCAGTTGGTCTGATACGATCAAATACTTTGATTGTTTATATAAACAAAGAAATAAAGCATGAGCGTAATGAAAAATTTAACCTTAAAGAAGTCCTGTTACCCGTGCAGCTGCTGTTGATACTATCTAAGAGCAGGTACACTTAAATCAAAGAGCTGTGGGTAAGATTAAGCAATAATATGATCTAAAGTAAATCAGAATTGTCTGAATCCTTTTTTTGATCTACCAGCATCCAGAGGGAAGAGTGCAGTGTGTAAATCATGGGTGGATGTTTATGTAAGATGACTATCTGCTAGGGAAAACAGACAAAGGGGAAACGGGTTTTAACAAGCAGTGCTGGCTAAACAGAGGAACGCCAACTAGGAATACCTCATACATATCTTTTGGTCACAAAGAAAACATTCGCACATGCAGACAAAAGAGATAATTTACTACTGTCTGGGCCTCTCAATTTGAAATGCAAGTTGGTCTAACCAAGGAATTAAATGGACCAGTCGGTTTAGTACTATATCCTGTTGACATATGGTGAAGGGCAAACACAATTTAATTCCTATAGTCTTGGTCAGTACAGTCTGGATGCAAGGAAAATACTGAATGGTACTTCACTCTAATGAACATTAAATGAGATTTGTGAAAATGTGTGAGCGTATATATACATATACTCTAAGATGTGAATCTCACGTTCTGCCACATGCCAGAGGTGCTGTGTTGGACTGAGATCTGGTAACTGCAGAGGCCACTGGAGTACAATGAACTCAATAAACCAGTCTGAGATTATTTGAGCTTTGTGACATGACCCATTATCCTGATGGAAGTAACCATCAGAAGATGGGTACGCCGTGGAAATAAAGTGGTGGACATGATCATGGTGTGGTCTACTGCTGCTGTGGCATTTGATGTGTTTTGCATTCAGATATGCTGTTCTACACACCTCCATTATAAAGAGTGGTTGAGTTATTGTTGCCTTTCTGTTAGCTGGCCATTCTCCTCTTGAGATATTTTCTCTTTTTCACACCATTCTCTGTAAACCCTATAGATAGCTGTGCATTAAAATCCCAGCCCATCCAGCACCAAAGAACCATGCCACGTTCAAAGTCACTTATCACCTTTCTCCCCATTCTGATGCTCGGTTTGAACTTCCGCAGGTTGTCTTGACTATGTTTACATGCCTAAATACATTAAATGAATTGAGTTGCTGCCATGTGATATTTGCATGCGGCCAAGGTCTGCGTATGTGTGTGTGTGTGTGTATATATATATATATATAGATATATAGGGAAAACAAAGACTGTAAGAATAGCAGACACACCAGAAAGATGATTACAGTCTATTGTTTACTTACTTTCATCTCTTTTTGCACTCATATATGCTCACCTGAAGTCAGCATTCATATACAAGGCCTTTTTAGTTCCCTAAATGTTTTATTTTGATAATTAAAACAGTTATATTAATCTATTTTACATAAACTTTTGCAATTATGCTGTTATATCTTTTGCAGAGCAGTGATAAGAACATTAGTGTTAAATTCCACCTATGTTTTTCTGCGTTCGTTTCAGGCACCTCGCAGAGTACCTTTCATTCGTAGACCGCATTGCACTGAGTTTTCTGAGTTATTTATACCAAAGCGGCAGTGGAGGCCAAGAGGATCGGCCCAGAGTGTGTGATGATTGCAGATTTCATGTGCTTCTCATTTGTTCTGCTCTGTGCCCTCCTTGCATCTGATCAACATTCCTACGCAGCTTCTTCAAGATAATTACATGAGGAGTTGTGTTTTTCTAAAACAAAGCAGCTGCCTAATGCGAGCTGTTAATTGAGTCCAGGGCTTACATGCAGCGGAACGGACAAACACACATGTGAATGCGCTCACAAGAAAGCGCCTGGTCGGTACAACATCAGATTTTTTTTTTATAGGTGGGCCCATGCAAGCTAATAAGTTCAGCACTGATCCTAGCATTAGTGCATAGAGTTAGGCCCCGGGGCGAGGGAGACTGTGGAGCTCAGTGTGAGGTGCGTAGCTTAGCGACGGGTGCGCAAAGCAAACGGACCTTAAACCTCAGGTGGTCTCATTTAAGATGGGAACAGCTGCAAAAATGTGGCAAAACATTAGCATTACAGTTTCACAAAGTTATCACCTTACAGCCCTCCGGACAAATTCAACAGTACAGCAACAATTAAGCAGCTTATGGGTCTTATCTCGAAACACAGCCATGACTGGAGAGTATTTTGTTTTTCTAAACAGACACATCTGAAGAATAATGCATCCGCAAAAATGTGTTATGTTTTATACAGGCTGGCTCCTGGATTGCCGTCCTGCATTTTTAAGCGGCCCTTGATTCGCATGAACAGAGAAGCCACAGGCAAAAATGGAACGTGTTCTCATAAAGGTTGCATTGTCATAGCTGTAGAAACAAACGTAAGCCACAGAGTAAAGGTATTCCTAAAAAGGAGTTTCAAATGAGGCTTGAATCAACAAATGTGTATCTATTACCAAGACTGGCAACACATTACAGATTTTTTTAAAGAAAATATTCCAACTTTCAGAGAAACTCGTCCTAAACCTTCAACGTTTCCCCCCTTTCTCTCTCGACTCCCTGTCCAATTCGGACTACAAATTTAATGAGAGCTGGTAAGGTTTCATTCTCTTTCATGCTCTATAATACCCAACAATACATACTGTAATATAATAACGAACTGAGAGAACTGGGTGGATGTGAAATGGAGAATGAGAGTTAGCCTTCATGTTACAAGTTATAGCTGGGAGTCAATGAAAGTATTCCCAAACCTGAGTCTGTTCTAAATCAAATTGACATTTCTCTACCACAACCCTTCCATGTAAAAAAACACTCTGTGCACTGGTATATATGCATGATCTTTTTGGATTCTTTCTTTCTTTTTCCTCAGTAATGCGATCCCATAAAACAGTGCCACCAATTAGGGAAAAAAAGAAACCACGTTAGGAAAAAATTGACCTAAGGAGCTTATATTAACCATTATCATTTGCACATGTAAAACTATTTACACCTTCAAACCAATAAAATAAAAAGAGCAACAGTAATATAGCATGCAGTGTATGCCCATAAACAGCCATCTAGCCCCACATTTTTTTAAAGGATACACATTAATTAGATTTTATTGAAGACCTTAGAGTAATGTCCAACAAATGTAAAGGTGATCAAAATGGTAGTTATAGACGTTCAATAATTGAAGGGCCGCATGGCTCACACAAAAAATAGCTTAAGGCTGGAAAAGATTCAAACTTATTAAGCTTCACCCAGACACTACCATACTGTACTCTTTATTAGTGAGTTTCTGGCTTGTAGTGTATAAATTTAATTTGTTAGTACTGCCAAATACTGTCTAATACAATAACATTAATAATTACTGCCTAAATCGTTTAGCATTGATTACTTGGAACTGGAAGATGTAAGCATCATATAGTTCAAACTTTCTGAAGTTATAATGTTTAATTGCATCTCAAATCTACTAAAATAATTTATCTTTCTGGAAGAAATCAGTCACTGAAGAGGCAAGAGATCAGCAAATCACTGAGGCCTGCCCTCTCATTAAGAAAACACCCATTCAGGAGTTGGAACGGAAATGAACAGGAATATTCACCTTTGTATGGTTATTAGTTTTACAGGGTCTGAGAGAGACTTTACCCACATGTTCTGACCATTCCCCCTTTCCACCTAAAGAAAAACAAATAAAAATGGATGCAGGTGAGCCAGGGAAAAGTGATTAGGCTTATAAAACATGCATCATTTTAAGCGAGCACTAATAGGCATGAGCACTCCAACGAGACAGGCATGGTTAGCCTTTTATAACTTGAAAATGTTGTATGTAATATGAATAATTACATTAATTTACTATTCTGGATTTTCTGCCATTATAGACATTATTATGTATATAATTTAAGCCTTCCTTTTTCACAATTACAGCTTTCATGAAGTAAATCACCTGAACGATAAATGGCATGGGAGCTACAATATGTCTGCTGTATCCTTGCCAAAAAGGAATATGATTTGTCTGATGTCAGTGTGTGAGCGCACGCCATTGCTGATACGCATCGTTTGGAATGGTGTGAAATCAAATGATCTCATTTGGATAGCAGTGAGAATGTCTTTTGTTTTTACATAGAGAAAAATATGACATAGAAACTTGACACTTTGAACATATGCATGACTTATACTTAATAACTACATAAGACAGTTTATCTTGGTTTGTATGAACATTAATATCTCTATCAAGTCCTAGTGTGATTAAAAAGGCATTTTGTGTTTGTTCTTATAGACACTGTTGTGTTGATTCAATCTGTTCATATAAACAAATTATTTGAGTGTGTTTAAAATAACATTAAAGTGTAAAATATCTCAGCAGCATAAGTATTTTTCTCAGTGATAGACAACTGAAAGACAATCTTTAAGTTATTTAATCATTTATAGGTTATATTTCTGGATTAATTGCTGATAAATACAATGGATTAATTGGGAATAAATACCTAGAGGTATTAAGTTTAGCTTACACTACCCTGCCAGCTAACCTAGCTAGAAAACAGGTTGCTGTTTCTGACAGATATTGTTAGCCGTTGCTAGTAATTTGACATTTTAAAAATTTGTTGATAGCTAACTAGCAGGGATAAGGATAATCAAATTTTATATTTAAAGTTAGAGAGCTTGCCATTTGTTTTTTAACAGTAAGGCTAATTTTATCAGTGTAGTTGAATTCAATTCCTTAAGACATTTATATGCACTACCCTCCCCACTCCCACCCCCACTTCTCTCTCTCACACACACACACGTTTCTCTTTCTGTCATTGTGGGGACTTTCGACGGACATAACATTACATACTGCGTTCCAAAAATTTGTTAAAGTTTGATCGCAACTATGTGAAACTGTGGTGCTTTCTTTTATAGAACAAAGAAGAGCAGAAAGAGTTCAAAGTGGTATTTATTTGTTTTTTAAATCTGGATATAATTCACGGTCATCTCTATGGAACAGTGACCTGTGTGTAAAGTACTGTAACACTGTAATGTTTGCTGTGCTAAAATGAATTTGAATTTATTAACATAATAATAAAAATGGCTGTAAATACAGAACTGTTTCAGGTTAGCCCTTTCAGTAAGTTTCCAGTGGTTTCTGGGCTTTTTCCTTTGTCCTCAGCCTCAGGCTCTACTGCCTAAATCTGAAGGATGCCACAACAGAGAATGCAGCCACAACGTACAGCTGCTTTGCTCTTTGCTTAGTACGTAATGAAGTTTCTAATTGTTTGTCATTGTTTATCTGATTTAGTACAGTGTTTAGATAGTGGTATTTAACAATTCAGATATTTAATAAAACATGCATAGTAGAGCTGTTTTTTGTGTATGGAGTGTTGTAGTATATAGGTGAGTCCCATTTTATTTGTGTGTAATAATTGATGAACATAAATAACATTATTTTGTAAAGCGAAATGTATACATATGTAGAATGTTAAATTAAAACTAAAATTTTGCATGCCTGTCATTGAAAACTATTCTTTCATGAAGTTTCTAAAATGCACCATAAATGACAAACATCAAAATATATTCCAGAAAATTAGAAAAAAATGTGTAATGTGTAAAATCATATTTTAAGTTAAAGATTAAAGATAAATTTGGTTATTTATTGAATTACTGCAAAACAGCAGTGTACTCTTAATTACAGATAGCACAATGTATACATGTATAGCACACTCTTCTCTAAAATGCTGCTAAGTACATGTGTGAGTGGTTACAAAAAGTAACTTTCTACATATTTTAATATATTAATTATAGGCAAGTTATTTGTGATTTATAAGTAATTACAAATTATAGATATTCCTAATATAAGAACCTCAAAATGTTTTTTGAAATTATTAACTCAGTGTACTGCAAAGATCGTTCATTGTGATGTAATAGTTTAAACTTGTTTAAACATGTTTCAACACCTTTTGAGATATGTTGTAATTAACACAGGAAAAAAATCCAAAACTCTGTTGAGTCTAGCCAATGTGATGATACATTGGTTGTCTTTGTTAAATAAATATCATGATTAAATTGTGACATGAACATCACTACAATTATTTTTAAAACAGGAGTAATGAGAAGACATGCAAGCAGTAACCATGCAATATGGGAGCTTTGCAAAAGAAATAAAATTACTTATCGCATAGTTAATACACAGGAGGTGGTGCACACATTAGAATGCATGCATGCATATTAAACTGAATACGTTTAATAACGTGTTACAGTAGTACATAGTATTAATTCTACCAACTATTTTAACCACTACTAACATGCAGTGTTTGTGGTATGTTTGAAGCACTGAATATAACCTAAATCAAACAGTCAGCTTAATTATTCATTTTAATTATTGAACACAGTGTTTTAATTCATAAGAAATCTCTTCTTCATGACTTGGTAAAGAAGCTCCGTCAGTCGAAAGCTATGTAGTTCTTTTTGAATAGTGGAGATAAGGTATGCCTCACTGGGAAATTCATAAAATAGTAAGTGGTTTGGCCTTGGCTCATAGAAAATTGATTAAAGTCAACAACCCTTTTGGAAGGCAATTCTTCTCCCTCATTTAATTTCACTACAGTATTCTGTATTTCTTTGTGTTCATGATTCCTATTTCAGCACAATCATAAATCATCTTGTGTGTGTGTGTGCACCTTGCCATAAAGTCAAATATGTCTCAATCAAAACATCAAGAAACCCTGAAAATTTACCGCACACATACGGAATGGAAAATGGGCTGGCTTTGTCGCACATAATTAGGTGAAATAATTAGAATCATAAAATGCCTCCAAATGAAATACTTACACCCATTGCATCCGATTATGTTTTAAAATAGTTCAGGCCTTTTTTCACTTCTTTACTGTGAATCATGTTCAATGTAATATGCATGCAAAGTGTAATATATCTGTTGTAATTGATCTCTTTCTTATATTTCAGTACCAATAGGGAACTTATCACATATAGAACACTTTCTTTTAAATGTGTGAGGGAAAAAAGAGAAAGATTGATTTTCATAAACTCTAAACGTGGTTATTTTTTAAAGTAATGTGGTCCCCGTAGTGATAGGAAAATGTGATTTATTGTACATAAGTAAAGATGCATTTTTTACTTGAAAACAGTCAAATTATTTCATCTTGGTTAGCAAAGTTAATTTGAGGTTGGTTTGGGTTTGGGCAGACGTATTTAAAATAATACCATGGAAAACCCCTGTGCTGTATTTCAAAAATGTGTGTGTGTGTGTGTGTGTGTGTATACCATGTATGTGTTACATTGTGGAGACCAAATGTCCCCACAGTGATAGAAAACAGCTTTTATTTTGTACAAAAACTGTAACTTGCTTTTGAAAAACCAAGAGTCAAAGGCTTTAGGTTTCTGAGGGTAAGGTTAGGGCTAGATGTAGGTGTAGGTGTAGGTGTAGCATTAATTAGCTACAGTGATCATCAATGGAAGGTCCCCACATTGATAGAGAGACAAATTGTGTGTGTGTGTGTGTGTGTGTGTGTGTGTACAGATGAAAGAAAAATGTCAATCTTTACCTGAATTTCTGCATTAAATACTTAAATAAAATGTAGTTTTTCATCTAAGGTATACTAACTGTCAGACACATTATACCTCAACTAATATAATGTATTAATCATTCAAAATGCACATTGAATGAATTATATTTAGTATCCATTTTTGCTGACCATCCTGGTGAGGTAGAACCTTTCTTGGATTGTCTACATGAACAGCCCACTTCAGGATATTTTTGTTGTTGCTGTTTAAACAATTCTGTTTATTTTGTGTCATTAGCTTTTTGCACCATTCATTTGCATATTCTTCTGGATTTCTAAACTACAATTTTGAATTAATTTAGGATGTGGTTTTGGTGTTCCTCAATCATTGTATTGTGCTAATATAGAACATTATTGTGGTCACGTAACAGAAGATTTAAGCAAACTTTAGATCATTTTTGTATGTTCCTTTAGCAGTGTGTGTTGTGCTCTTGGTGTGATCTTTGCATTGGTGTGTTATTGTATGTGTGATAATGATGAATTAGAAGAAGATTAGATCACATTTCTGTGAGTAACTATTGTAAAAATTCAGGTACAGATTTGAGTCTCATATTCCGTGAAATCACTTTATATGATTTTGACATTGTCTGAACACCATATTATATATTACAATTATATGAAAAAAAAAAAAAAAAAAATATATATATATATATATATATATATATATATATATAAAATGAAAAATATATATATATAATTTATATATATAATATATATATTAAATTGTTTCTAAGTAGGAGAACTTGCACAATCAGTGGCTACATTGACTACATACTTTTTTGTCCCACTGTATACTCGCTATTTATAAGAAGCACAACACCAGCCAACCATTGCCCAGGATTCAGTCTGCTCACACTGACGTCATGTGACTACATTCAGTAAATAAAATGGGTCGGGTTTATAAGGCTGTTACTAAGGCACACTATTCTACTTACTGAAGCACATCTAAGTGAGATCCCGGTGTTAGATTAATGTTTTTAAATTTGTATGATGAGGCTCTTAATGTTAATATTATCAGTCAGAAATGTAAATAAAGAGTTATAGAGCATCAGCAGCTTCACTGGGTTAAGAGCTGGACTCTTAACGTACAGATAACAGATAACGTACGTGTCAGATGAATGAACCTCCAATCAGCTGTGGATGGTGTTTAATGAAGGAAGCAGAGTTTAACAGTCTTTGTGATGATGAAGGTGATTCAGTTCTTTTTTCTTGATGGTAGTAAAACTGATCTTCGGTGCCGTTACTCTTCAGTTGAGCTGTGAATCCAGTAAGAGCCGGGACGTTTGATTTAAAGTACTGACTTTGTTTCAGCGCTTCCAAATCCTTAAGGTGACAAACCTTTGACTCAGGTTGGTCATTAATAGTTTCATCTTCCAATTTTAAATCAATAGATTTTTAAAACTAATTATAGCTTTCATCTCAGCAGTGTTTTACTTGTGTCATTATAACCTGGCTGCTTTTTAGGGCGGGGATCGTTGCTAGGTTATGTGTATATGGTGCGGAGTAATACTTATGGTGTGTTGCTCAGAGAGCTGTTATCGGGCACTAATGTCACGGCAAGAAAGTCTCTCAGCCAATCAGATTGCGGGGTCGGAACTAACTGTGGTATAATAAAAATTTGTGTTTAATAAAACTTTCTGTTTTGTGCGTCATTATAACTGCTGTACTACGACAGATAATGTATCTGGCAGCATGATACAGTCACAACTCATCATGTTTGGAGGAAGAAGAATGCTGAGTTGAATCCCAAGAACACCATACCTACTGTGAATCATGGGGGTGGAAACATCATGCTTTGGGGCTGTTTTTCTGCAAAGGGGACAGGACGACTGATCTGTGTTAAGGGAAGAATGAACGGGGCCATGTATCGTGAGATTTTAAGACAAAACCTCCTTCCATCAGTGAGAGCATTGAAGATAAAACATGGCTGGGTCTTCCAGCATGACAATGATCCCAAACACACCGCTCGGGCAACGAAGGATTGGCTCCGTAAAAAGCATTTCAAGGTCCTGGAGTGGCATAGAAAATTTGTTGAGGGAGTTGAAAGTCCGTGTTGCCCAGCGACAACTTCAAAACATCACTGCTCTAGAGGAGATCTGCATGGAGGAATGGGCCAAAATACCAGCTACAGTGTGTGCAAACCTGGTGAAGACTTACAGGAAACGTTTGACCTCTGTCATTGCCAACAAAGGTTATGTTACAAGTATTGAGTTGAACTTTTGTTATTGACAAAATACTTATTTCCCCCATAATTTACAATTAAATCTTTTAAAAATACTATGATGTGATTTGCTGGATTTTTTTTCTCATTTTGTCTCTCATAGTTGAAGTGATGAAAATTACAGACCTCTCTCATCTTTCTAAGTAGGAGAACTTGCACAATCAGTGGCTGACTAAATACTTTTTGCCCCACTGTATATGGCTTAAGTAGGTTAATTTCTTTAAAAATAAGGATAGACACGTTGTCAGACTTATATGCAAACAGATGTTGTTTGAATGGACGTTATGTGACCTGTACTTTTAAATTGTCCACAAATAGTCCTTTTTCTTGTAACTGCCCACTTGCCCAATGTGTAGTACGTGCCTGTGCTATGCCCGTGCTTAAATGTTAGGTCTGGCATGGAACCTGGCTCACTCATTCACATCAAAGTCAATGGAGGTCTGGCCTTATTCCCAGCACCATAAGTGCCTGGCAAGCAGCCCAGAACATGAGCCTTTGGCATTGTGAGGCTCATAGGACCTGGGAGTGCTTGAGAAATGGGTTCTAGCAATGCCATAGTCAGTTCGCCTCACTGCATGACTACCAGCCTGTCAGGAATGTCCTCAGACACAGAAAAAGGACAGGGTCGTTTTGTAATGAGCAAATGCCAGAGAGAAAACAAGAGAGATTGATTGCCATTAGATACAACTCAGCAGCTTATCCTTGTAGAAGTTGTAGCTGTCATTACTAAGCTGTGAAGTTGTTTATGCCAGCTAGCTAATGTAACTTTTCTATTTGGTCAACTGTGTTTTTTCGACTTCATGTTAATAAAACAACTATAAGCAGATCAAGTGATCTGTGTTTTCCATAGACTTGCTGTTCTGGTGAGCTATTGGCCTTTTTAGCTTTGGTTTCTTTTTAGTAGATATTTGCATAGACTACAGACTAAGAACATCATTAAAACCAAGGATTTTTTTTACTAATAAATAAGTAAGCAAGGTTAGTGCTCAGTTAATTATTGGATGGAGAGGAGCATTTTAGAGAAGCACCTTACAGGAGGATCAACAATAGCCTTGATGCATGTCTTATTTTTTGTCCTTAAGGTTTGATGCCCTAAGAGTATAAGGTACAGTAAAAAAATTGCCTTCAGATAGGTGAGAGCTGGTACTTTTTCAGGTTTGTAGACAATCATTAGCATTTTAATGGTGATATGGATACCTATATGACGTGATTGGTCCCAAAATGAGAAAATAAGAAAATGAATAAAGAGTCTAAAATGTTTTGACAAGAGTCTAAAGGTTGTTGGGAGTGTGATGACAATGTTTGTCTGTAGGATGGCACAGGGGGACTCATATTTATGCTTATATAAAATGTATATTGTTACATTTATGTAAATAGAAAAAAATCTGCTCCTTCCGCCAAAGTCTTCACAATACGGTATTTATTGAGTTAGTCAGTTTCGTTCCAGAATCATGTTTATGAAGTTGCAATTCGGTCTCTATGTGATACATTTAGTTGAACTAAATATTAGTGAGATATTTAGTTGAACTGTTTTTGTCTATTAAAAAGTCCATCCAAGTGTATATTTAAATCTCCATTTCTATTTTTCTATTCCTAATTATGTGTGTTACCTAACAGACTAGCTTTAGCCACCTAGTAGGCAACAATGGGGTGTTTATTTTAACATTTTAAACTTATACTTTTTTCAGCATGTGTACATCATTCAACAATCATTTTGTTCTTTTCTCTGTGTACTAGCACAGTAGCTGCTTATATGGTGGTACAGCATACAAATAATGTCTTATGTGCCGTCTCCTCTCTCATTTGTTTTGCTTCATTGGCTTGGTAGTGGCGCATCAAAATGATGAGTACAACTTATTTGAACCTGATTAGCTAACCCAAGTTCTACTATTCTAGGTTCTAGTTATTAGCTCTCTTTATACACCTTGTATTTAACACGCTGCAGTTACAGTACTGGCTTTTGGATAATTTCTAATATAAACTAACTAGGTTGTCACTGGCCTGTCACTTTTCTAATATTAGTTTAAATCTTTCACTCAACATTGGGTTGGTGGAACAATGTTACTGAAGTGCACATAAAAGTGCATGTTTCATTTTCAAGACACTTCAGTGATACTGATGAAAGTGATCATGACAGCATACAACTACATCCGCAGTCTTGAATACCACAATTCCCAAACCACATAATACTGTATTTAATTGTATGTGACATTAGTACACCACCAATGGTATCTTTGGCATATTCTTTTGTATGTTGTATGTGGTTTTGGATGTAGCCTTAAATAAGCAATTGTGTATTGACTTGCCACCCTCATCTATTATCATTTTTCCTCTGTGAGTGCCTTGCATTACTATGTTTATACCAGAGAGGTATTCACATACTCAAATAACCCTCATCTTTTTTAATACTGCCAAGAAAATAGTGTACTGTGTTATTGTTTTCTGTGCTGTCATGCCGCAGTGAATTTTTGCTTTATGTAATGAACAGATGAAGAAATATGACCTAGGGTTTGTTCTTTTTTCATTTGCAGTAATTTGAATCATCAAATAAATTCATTCATTCAAAAGAGTAAACAGGGACATTATGTAATCATTATCAGTATTACAGTAGGTTGAACTTTACAGCTGTAAAATATTCAAAAGTACTTCTTTTAGTAAACAATTTCCTTGACACTTGCAACAGTGTATCATAATAACGTGTAACATAACATGTATTCAGAAACTAGTGGCATATAGCTGGACGGTTGAAGGTTGTTTCTGGAAAACATAAATTTAAGGTAACATGTGTCAGTAGAGTGTCTTCCAGAGAAGGGAGGTGCATATCTTGTCAAGGTCATAACAGATGGGAATCCTTAACTGTAGAATGTAGACACAGTGAATCTCATCCCAGCTTACTTTTTTCCTTCTTTCACACTTTCTTTTTATTTTATTTTATTTTTTTATTTATTTATGAAGTTGCACTGTGATTAAAGAACTTGTCCCATTTTGCATTTTAATGTACCATGTAATGTGTTCAGGCACCTAGACTTCCACGTATGTGCTTTTGCCTCAGGATTTATCAGTTAGACTTAAGTATGAAGACACAACAGCTAATTTGTAGGTGATTACACGCATAACAACTAATTCCTAGGTGATAACACACACAACAGCTAATTTCTAGGCAATAAGTCAAAACAACTAATTCCAAGGTGATTGCACAGACAATAGCTAATTCTTAGGTGGCTACCAGATAGGCTCATGTACGAACAGAAACAATAACGGTACTATGAAAGACACACGACCACCTTTTGAGGCATATATTTAAAAGTAGTAGCACAGTGAAGAAACTAAGAGACAAGTTAACTTGGCAATAAACCACGATGTGTGTAACGAGTGCATCCAGGTAAGTTACTGTTTGAGTGTGAATGATGCATGGTTAGAACATTGCCAATAAAGGTAACTTGGTAGTATATCAGGATTTAAAAGGGGTTTAAGAGACATCTGGAACTGTGATAAGCTCAGAAAAGTTCTGACGTGAGATAGACATCAGGACTGCAGGTGAAAATCCTCGTTTGTTTTTTTTGGGTTTTTTTTTTTACTTTCTCTGTATATAAACTAGTGCACAAAGACTCAGTCTGTAACTGATGTTGTTGACAAGTCTTAAGTTTGTCGCCTTAATCCTCAACTGATGTAGGAGTGGCTCAAACGATTAGAGGGAAAATTGAGAAATGGATCAAATGCTTTCTCTCCGGAGGTGTCACTTAATCATGTTTCCACCTGACAGTTGCAACAAGCCTTGCCAGACATTTATCACCACTCACAGCTATGTGCTAATGCAACTAACACACACTGCTGACAGAATTGCCTCCCGTCTCCATCCTTCTTGGTTCTACAGCATTAGCATTACGTGACCACATTTTCCAGTGTGCAGGAAGATGGGCAGGATGGTGCTGGTCAAGTTGTGTGTGATGTGATTTAGTAGAAACAGCACAGACCAACATGTTTGGAGCAACACTCCTCAAGTCATATATCTCTTGATATAACAATGATCAACACATGATGTGCAGTATTTTACTTTTACAGTGAGGGAAAAAAGGAAGAAAAACACACTCCCAAACCCAACAATATTTCTTCCACACTCCACTGTGCCATAAATCATTTTACAAAAATGGCAGAGTATATTTCGTGCAGGAAAAAAAGTCTATCTCCATCTCCTTCTCTGTCTCTCATATTCTAGCTTAAAATGCCTAGAATATAGGACTAAAACATTCCAAATGTAATGGAGTCCCATTTCACCTAATATAAAGTGCTTTTGATTTATGGGAAGTGCACATACATTTCTTGGCCATTCTAAATCATACTGTTGGCTTTTCCAGATTTGAGAAAAGAGGAGTATGAGGTCTCCAAATCCCTGTGAGCACACACTAAATTTCCCATGTTGCTGCTTAACAAGTCCATATTTGAATTATTGGGTCAAAAAAGGCCATTCGCCACAATTTGATTTGCTCAAAGTTTACCTTTCTCCAATGTTTAGCTTTCTTTTGCTGATTGAAGTCTATATTTATCAAGATTGTAAGATACAGTATAGGGCAGCCAGGAGAATGCTGCCATGGTGGTTTCACCCATATTACTGATGGTTTATATGGATAATTATATGATATTTTATAACTGTATTCAACAGAGATATATTGTTTTTATTTATTTATTTTATTTTAAATGGAGGTGGAATGGAGGTGGTGCAAGTGGTTAGCATTGTTCCAGAGATCTTTGATTTATTTTTGCATGTACTCTGCTTCCTCACACATTCAAAAGTCTGGTTAGGTCAACTGGTCTCTCCAAATCTTTCCACTGAGTGTGTGTGTGTGTGGTGTGTGAGGGTTGTGGTGGTGGTGGTGGTGGTGTAGATGGTTGGGGTGTTCATGTTTATATATAATTGTGGGTACCAAATGTCTTCACAAGTCAAAAGTCAAAAGAGTCAAAACGAGTCAAAAGATCTTCTTTAGGTTACTGACATTAAGGCTAGGTGTAGTTGTAGGTGTAGCATTAATCAGTATTCATTATGTCACTAGAAAGTTCCCACAAGGATAGTGAAACAAACTTGACTCATACAGTACTGTGCAAAAGTCTTAGGTCACCATTACAGTTGTTCTTTTAGCAATAGTATAATAACCATACATAGCATACTGTTGACGTCTGGACTCAGAAATTTCATACTTGGATTTGTCACTCCATAATACTCTTTTCCACAGATATTCATTCCAATCTCTGTGAGCTGAAACAGTGGTTTCTTGGCTGCTACCCTTCCTGATTAATCTTCTTTGGACTGTCAAAGGGTCAAATTGGCATCCTTATGAAGCTGTCAGATGGTGCTATTGCTCAAGTGTAAGGGGAGGTCACATTAAAATACATTGCAAGCTATATAAGCTGTTTTTTGTTTTCTTTTGTTTTTCCTTCAGTTTTTTAATACTGCGTACAAATGTCCTGTATGTTTTGGTTATATTCTGATAAAGACTCTGAGGAATAACTATATGTGGTGATTATACCATTGCTAAAACAATGGTATATCTAATCTAATGGCAGCCTAAGCCTTTTGCACAATACTGTATATTCAGTTCCATTAGTGATCCTTTCAACATCATACTTGGAGGTTGCCATTTGTTAAAACAAATCATTATAGTTTAATCTTGACAAAAAAGGATGTCTCCCACCATAAACCATAAAATTACTTTCAACATAAGCAGCATTTACTAATGAGGCAAATTTCCTTCAAGGCAATATTTTATTCTCCATGTATTTTACAGAACAGCAATTATTTTTTCCAGCATAAAAAATCAACCAACCAGCATTCCCAGCATGGTAAGTCACATGATAGCTTGACTTATGTTACTGGCAGAAATTATGATCTCAGGATTTAAGAGCCCATGAACCAAAGGACACAGGACCTGTATTTTTTGGTGGACAAAGTTCCAGTGAGCAAACCCCACTGAAGGGAAAAGGGACTAATAGTAATTCCACTCTCTCGAGTAATGCTTCCTTGGTTTATTTAAAACACATATTAGCCTTTAACTGTAAGCGCCGTTAATTAAACCAAAACACATACTTGTCAGGGCGAATTAAATAAATACTCAAAATTAAGTAGATGCATAGCCAAGTGCTCGACCAGACACTTGCTGAGTCATAGAGTGAATCAGTTCAGCTATGGTTACATTCGGTTTTAGCTGAATGTTCATTTGTGTGATTGTGTGTGTGTGCATGTGTCTCTATACCTTTATCAGGCATTTTTTTAATTAATTTCCCTTGGTTTAGATTCAGGCTACACCTGTAAGAAAACAGATCACAATAACTTAGAGATGTGCTTAACCAACCTCATTTCCATTCATAATACGCTGACATTAATGACCAATACTAACACATTCACTGACTTTGACATTCACAAATTAGGTAAAAATATATGCATTCAAACAAACAATTTATCAAATCCCACTCTTACGTCCTCTTGAGCTGTCCATTTGTTGTCAGAAACAAGTACGATCGATGCATATGTCGTCCAAACCAAGACATATCTTAGACCCATATTTCCTCATGTCACTGCTACTCATAACAGTTATGCTAAATGGAAAGTAAAAGCTGACTCAACCACTAAAGGATGAGAAGATCAATAGCTTGTTGGCAGTGTCCACCATTCAAAAGCTCTCTTCTCCTTCCATCATTACTTCTTCTCCATCTGGCAACCCATACGCTCCATCGCTCTGGTTTTAAAACTGTTGATTCTTACCATATAAATGATTTCTCTCTATCACTCCTCCTGTCGACTGAGTATGCCATGCCACCGGGATTTCCCCGCCGAGGATGCAAGATCCTAATGTGGCTCTGTGTATCAGACTAAATAATGCCAATATGCAATGTTTTATGTTATTCTATTCAGTATTTCTCCTTATTTTTGGCTTATATTATATAGCTTTTATATTCTCTATTTTATTATGGTCTTCATAATATTTTATTTTCTCTAAAATGTTAGTCTGCCTGTTATTTTATTTTAATTATTATATTTTAAATATATTATCTCTGTTAATATCCTACTTATTTAGTTTCTGTTTATTATTACTATGAACATATTCATTAGATAATTTACTTAATTCTTACATATAACATCCCTCTTTGACTCTTGGTCCAATTTGGGATTGGCCTTATAATTTAGAAGATAATCTAAGCTTGTATAGCTGCTTTGAGAAAATGCTCTGTTGTAAAAAGCTCTATAGATATAACGCTGACTTGACTTTACTTGACTATCATTAAAACCTGTAAAACTACCACCTGGTCCCTTAAATCCCTACACCATCCCCATCCTCTCCATACTACCTTAAGTAAAGCCTGTTTCAGTTCTTCTCTGTCACTTTACAACACTTTAAAACATCCTTGCAACAGGATCCTTCAGTCTTAAAGATTGCCACAGTAACTCTCTTGCTTACAAATTTTAGATGTAACCAACTTTTGTAACTACAGTTTTATCTCTAATCCTCACTTTCTGGCCAAAATTCTTGAATGAACAGTTGCTAACCATCTTCATCACTACCTAGAATACATCAAACTTTACTAAGGTTATTAAGGATCTCAGCATTCTTATACCGACACCTATGCTACCTTTATTTATCCTGCCCTTCTGTTACTGGACATGGGTTTGCACTGGACGGGTTACCTCTTATTTGGCTAACAAAAAACAGCTGATCACCTTTTTCACATTTTGCTTCTTCTACTTTTTTTCTCCCTCAAAGGGCTCCATAAGGATCTATACTTGGACGTCTCCTGTTCATCTGGCATTTCAGTTTGGATTTTGACTGCAATGACATTGACACCCAGATGTATCTTCATACTAAATCCATTCAATATCCACCCCTCAGGCAAACAGGCACAGTAAGCCTGTTTATAAGAAATGAAATGTTGGATGAAACATTACTTTCTTACGCTAAATCATGAGAAGACTGAAGCCATTCTCCTTGGCCATCAGTCAACACTTAATAAAACAGGTCCATGATGATGCTGTCTTACCTTCCTCCCTAGTCTGAAAATAAATAAATAAATAAATAAAAATTATATTCCTACCTTTCAGACCTTCTTCTCTTCTACAAACCCACTCGTGTCTCAAGATGGATTATTAGTTAATTCCTCTATCCAACCATTTTGGTGACTGAGTTGTCTACATATTCATTTACTTTCTCTGGAATTCTGTTTTATCTCTGGATCTACATTTACCGTTATGTGTAGCACCTTAGTTGTAAGTGTCTTTTGGTTTTTGAATAGTGCTATACAAATACAATGGGTTGTTATTTTTAATATTAGTAGCAGCAGTAGTATTAAAAGTTGGGGTAGAAAGTAAAAGGCTAAATAGTGTAAAGGCAGTACTCTCTCCAAGAAGTTAAAACTTAGAGATAAACATATTGCTATGTTGACTCTAAATTTGACAAATAATCACATGCAATTTGACAAAACGCTGATCCATGGTGTGTAATGCCAATCTGCAGAACACTTTGAAGAACTTGAAAACAGTTGTTAATACTTTGGAATTACCTACTTTTCTATACTACTCTAATTACATATAAAATGGGGTCTAATCTTAATGGAAGTGTAGGTTTTGGTTTGTAGAGAGGTTTAGACCTATAAAAAGACAGATAACAATTATCCATAACATTAATCATGCTTCTTTGTTTCTACACTCATTTTCTATTTTATCAGCTCCATTTACCATACAGTCGTGCTTGAAAATTTGTGAACCCTTTAGAATTTTCTATATTTCTGCTTAAATATGACCTAAAACGTCATCATATTTTCACACACGTTCTAAAAGTAGATAAAGAGAACCCAATTAAACAAATGACACAAAAATATTATAGTTGGTCATTTATTTATTGAGAAAAATGATCCAATATTACATATTAGTGAGTGGCAAAAGTATGTGAACCTTTGCTTTCAGTATCTGGTGTGACCCCCCTGTGCAGCAATAACTGCAGCTAAACATTTCCTGTAACTGTTGATCAGTCCTGCACACCGGCTTGGAGGAATTTTAGACCCTTCCTCTGTACAGAACAGCTTCAAGTCTGGGATGTTGGTTTCCTCACATTAACTGCTCGCTTTCAGGTCCTTCCACAACATTTCGATTGGATTAAGGTCAGGACTTTGTCTTGGCCATTCCATAACATTAACATTATTCTTCTTTAACCATTCTTTGGTAGAACGACTTGTGTGCTTAGGGTCGTTGTCTTTCTGCATGACCCACCTTCTCTTTAGATTCAGTTCATGGACAGATGTCCTGACATTTTCTTTTAGAATTCTCTGATATAATTCAGAATTCATTGTTCCATCAATGATGACAAGCCGTCCTGGCCCAGATGCAGCAAAACAAGCCCAAACCATGATGCTACCACCACCATGTTTCATAGATGGGATAAGGTTCTTTTGCTAGAATGCAGTGTTTTTCTATCTCCGACCATAACGCTTTTCTTTTAAACCAAAAAGTTCTATTTTTGTCTCATCCATCCACAAAACATTCTTCCAATAGCCTTCTGGCTTGTACACGTGATATTTAGCAAACTGCAGATGAGCAGCAATGTTCTTTTTGGAGAGCAGTGTCTTTCTCCTTGCAACCCTGCCATGCACACCATTGTTGTTCAGTGTTCTTCTGATGGTGGACTCATGAACATTAACATTAGCCAATGTGAGAGAGGCCTTCATTTGCTTAGAAGTTACCCTTATATACTTATTTTCCACCATAATTTACAATTAAATTCTTTACAAATCCTACAATGTGATTTCCTGGATTTATTTTTCTCATTTTGTCTCTCATAGTTGAAGTGTAGCTATGATGGAAATTACAGACCTCTCTCATTCTAAGTAGGAGAACTTGCACAATCATTGTAATACTGTGCAATACATACAAATACTTTTTTGCCCCACTGTAGTTCATCTGTTGATCTGCACACATTGTTACACATTATTTCATCCTGTTCTTCAATGGTCAAGACTCCCACAGGACCACAACTGAGCAGATATTATTTGGGTGGTGGATCATGTTCAGCACTGCAGTGACACTGACATGGTATTGGCCTGTTAGTGTGTGTTGTGCTGGTATGAGTGGACCAGAGACAGTAGTGCTGCTGAAGTTTTTAAACTGTACCCACTCGCTATCTATTCTATTAGACACATCAATCTTGTTTGTCCACCTTGTAAAGTCAAATACAGTAGCTGAGACGCAGTTTCTGTTAGTTCTGTTAGTCCTTCTTCAGTGGTCACAGGATGCTGTTGGCTGGATGTTTGTGGTTGTTTGACTCAGTCCAGCAGTGATACTGAGGTGTTTAAAAACTTGAACAGCACTTATGTGTTCTTTGCCAACTTTTCGTGTTTGTAACAGGTAAACGTATAACAGATACTAATAACAGAAGTTATTATAATTCAGATAATTCAACAACCTTTATTGCCGTTATACATATGCGAGGAACTCCAAATATCAGTTCATTTTTTGTTTGTGTTCTAGTAATGAGATTGCAACTTTGGTGGTGAGTTTGTAGATTATTAACTACGATCTGATGAAAATCCCACACTACCCCACAAGACAGTCATGATGACGAGAAACTCCAGTGGAGGTGATGACAATCATCACCCAGAAGTGATTTTCCCAACTGTGCAAAAATGAACAGTGATGCTGTTCTCCTTTCATCATAGTTTCTCAAAGCAGTGAAGCAGTGTTTTTACAAATTACAAGAGCATCTGGAGCATCAAGCCCTGATTCTCCAGAGTGATCACAAGTGGTTTACTCATTTTCAAACTGTACACTTCAGTGTTGAAGATGATCCAAGGGAAATGGATCCACCATGTGAAGAAATGCATTGAGATTGGTGGAGATTATGTTGAGAAGTGCTGAATAAATAAGCCTTCATAGGACAAAAACAGATATCTAAACTGACGATCCTCTTTTGGTTGCTCCCATTAGGAGTTGTCACAGCAGATCTCCACGTATTAGATTTGGCATAGGTTTTTCACCAGATGCCCTTCCTGACGCATCCCTCCCCATTTATCTGGGCTTGTGACCAGCACCAGGAGTACATCCCCAGTGGCTGGGGTGTACCCAGCACCACCCAGTATTGAACACTGACCTTTTGCCACTATAATTTCCAGCAGATGAATTCAGTCTATAAAATTAAACAGACTTATGGTCATCCAGTAAACTGTACACAGTAATTCTTTTCTTTGCATTTTGTATCTTGAGTGTGGTTTATAGCATAGACCCAACCATAATACTGTGCCTCTGGAGCAGATAGGACACAACAAGTGCCCAAGAGTGGGCAGGTTACTACTGAGCCACCACTGCCCCATGTATAGTATAAACTAGTATAAACAGCATGTTTCTAATGCTAACATACCTATAAATTACACAGTGACTCATTTTATATAACCAAAGTGAATAAACTGGAAGAGCATCAGACAAGTTAAATAGAAAACCTTTGCAAGATGTACTTCCACTAAAAAAAAAAAAGTCTTTGGCGAATGATAAACTGAACTCAATCATCTCTTGAAGAAGGCCAACAGCATCCATTTGTAGTTCTGCACCATGCATCTCAGTCAAAATAGATGTGATGCCTTTAAAAGATTATAAAATTAAAGACATGGTGGCAAAAGGTCATGCCCACCTTTGCTCCAGAAGGCTTTTACATCACACAATCTTGTAATGAAGTACAATTACTGGCTTCTTGAAGTGGCTTCAGTATTAATCAAAGGTTCACTCCATTATTTAATTCTATAAAACACAAGATAGTACATTGCAAAATACTGAGACAAATGTGAAGTAGGATGAGATTTCCCAATAAACCTACACTGTATAGTGAAAAATGTGTGGACACCTATATTACTGTGGTGAAGATAAGAGTGTCTACTAAATAAATAAATGTAAAAGTCATGAACCTATTAGCAATCACTGAAAAAAAACAGAGATCACTAATTAGAATGGTTGTCTACACAAGTCAAGTCAAGTCAAGTCAGATCTATTTATATAGCGCTTTTTACAATGTAGCATTGTCTCAAAGCAACTTTACAAGTTTAGATTATCTCCTAATATCTAAATGTCATTGCCAACAAAGGTTATGTTATAAAGTATTGAGTTGACCAAATTTATTGACCAAATACTTATTTTCCACCATAATTCACAATTAAATTCTTCAAAAATCCTACAATGTGACCTCCTGGACTCTTCCCTTCTCATCCCGTCTGTAATAGCCGAAGTGCACCCATGACGAAAACCACAGACCTTCCTCCTCCCCGTAGGCAGGAGAACCCGCACAACCAGTGGCCGACCAAATACCCTCCTGCCTCACTGTATGTGTGTATGTGTGTGTGTGTGTGTGTGTTAGTGTGTGTCTGTATTTATTGTATGTACTCTTGACAGTAGAGTAAGCTACAAAAATATATAAAAGCCCCCCCTCAAACTCTGGCCAGCCAAAAATACCATAATACAAATTTTTGGTCATAGTGCCCAGCAGTACTCTCGCTTACAGCTCAAGCTGATTTTTGAGACTTTTGTGGTCACTTATTATTATTGGAACAGAAGCTGACACAGTCAGATGTGTAGAACTTTTTTTTTATTTTTTTTATTTATTTATTACACCAGCCATACATGTGACTGTGTTCTCTTTATCTCCAAGCCAAAGTCCCAATCAGCTTTAGTCGCTTGTGAGATGCAGGTATTGTCTTGGGTATAAGTGAGACAGGCTGTTTTTTTGGCATGAAGGGGAGGGAGGGTAGTCTGAAGAACACTTTAAATTATTTAAAATTTAATATTAATAAAAATTAGAATGTAATTAAAAACACAAAACACACTGTTGGCCATAGTAGCCTACTGAATACATAACATGTCAAGAATATATTAATTTCACAACTGGTCTGTCTTTTCTTTTAGTCTATTTTCAGATCTCTTGTCACATTAATGCTTATCAAATTCACCAATGAACCTCAAAGAAACTTATGACACACCTAAATAATACATTCTTTGTGCAGCCCAGTGAAAGGTAATGAAGGTTTTGCTGACTGAGTACTGGACCCCCTGGAGAGGAAGCCGTGCATAAACCCTGAGACTGCCCTGTTAATACACCCTGGCAATCACATGCTCACTTCCATGTAGAGGTATAATTTGTGTAGCCAGTCCTTTTTGGAGGTGGAAACCAGAAAATCCACATGGAACTAGGGAGAACATGACCAACCCCACATACACTGTATCCTGATTACTGGTGCCATTTGGCTTCTACACTACTTTCTGTGCCACCATGCAAATCCCCATTTCATCAGCCCCAGTAAATAATCAGTATTAATAATAAAAACAAACAGGGCTGTCATGTAATAATCGCATGAAGGAACTGTAGAATTGAAGGAATTGTTTTTCCCCAGCAACTTTATTTCATAAGGGAGGTTATAAAAAAGCAGATATATTATGGAGGTTTGATTTCTTAAATAGTTATATAGAATGATATAACTCATAATATTATGAACTGGCCTATGATATTGTGATTTCTGAAATGCACAAAAACACAAGTTTGTCTTTCTATCATTTAGTGACTTTCCATTGACATTAATATCACTGTAGTTAATTACTGTCACACCTACACCATAACCCATGTAACCTAAAGCAAATCGTTTGGCAATTGTTGATTTTCAAAAGAAAGCTATTTTCTTTGTGGAGATCAACAAAAGGTGTCCACAAGGTAAAAAAAAAACCTTTCTCTCTAAACTTGTGGGACATTTGGAGGAATGCAGAGCCTTTGTGACAAGTGACAGATGCCATATCCTTTAAATCTCAGTGTATGTCTAGTATGGAACAATTGCTAGGTCTGTGAACATAGTCACATTGAGCTACCTTTGTCTAATTGTAACTTATGATTGTACTGTCACATGGTTAATTGAAGATGTGTTTATATCATCACAGCATTCATAAAAAGAGGAACTTCTTTTACACAACAGTGATCATCTTTTTGGAGGACCATCCTCCAAAAGCAGTAATTGTGTGTTACTGATCATAGTCCTTGTTGTGGACACCAAAGAAGCTCCTTATACAGTAAGTACATAAGAGCAGAGTAGAACAGTGATGCCTGTTATTGTTTAATAATTGAGGAATAAAGAAAATTGCATACAACCCCAAATCAGAAAAGGTTGAGACACCATGGAAAATGCAAATAAAAAATAACCATATTGTTTTTTACATTTACTCTGACTTTTATTTAACTGCAGACAGTATGAACCCAAGATATTTCATATTTTGTCTGGTAATGGCACCGAGGATGCCAAGTGCTGAAGTGTTTCAGGTGTTATTTTGTCCCATTTTTTCTTCAAACATATCTTAAGGTGCGCAATAGTATGGGCTTGTTGCATTTTTTATTTCAAAATTCTACTGGGGACAGTTTAGGACTGTAAGGAACACTGTGATCCATACTGTCCCAACGTTTTCTGGTTCAGGGTTGTACAATTTTCCTTACAGCAGACAGAATGTGTTACTGAGAGAATAAACAGCTATTTGTGGTGATTTCCATAATGCATGTCTCACCGTTTCTCATGCACACACAGACACGCTCACATCTGAAAGCAGTCAGCAACAAAGAATCTAATTTGTGAAGTAAAGTATTTAATTCAGCAGAGCAGAGCAAGCTTTTCATAGCATTTACCAAGTCTTAAAAGTCATTCCTAAGTGTGAAAGCCAGGCCAGCAAACACACTAAGTTCTCTAAACCTGGGATATTACTGAATGTAGAAAAATCTGCAGGCATGTTATAAATACATGTAAGTGGTTTGGATGAAAAAGCAAATAAGTATTTTGAAAGTTTCTACAGTAATAGTGGTGAAAACTCTAGTATGATTTTGTATTGCTGCAGTGCGAGCCTGTAGTTAAAAATGGAGAATTTCCCTTTTCCAAATAATATAATATAACTTTCACCATGTTCTCAGTAACAGTGTTTGTTTGCATTGTAACTTTTGTTTTCTCTCCTTTGTTTTGCATTGCAACTTGTGTTCTCTTCATCTCTACAGTTTATTCCACCACCCACTGTTTCCGAGACAGTGATCATGGTTTACTTTTCAACCTTCTTCAAAGAGAATATTTTCAGATTTTCTGTCTAGACTTTTTAGCTAAATAAAAAGCAGCCTAACTGGCAGCAAACTGTAAGAGTAATAGTGGGCAGCACAGTAACTGAAAGTAGTGCTCACTAATGTGGCAGACAGGAAATGTTAAAAAGCTTTTTATGCTAAAAATAGACATAGTTTAACAGAATATATGACTATAATCAAATAACATCACCTCCTGTTTCAGCCTGGTCACAGCCTTATTTGTACATATTTTGCTAAGAGACCATATGGATTTGGGCAAAATTATACAAAGCAGACATGTTTTTCTGTCCACATTTAATTAGAGCCAATTAACAGCAGGGAACCCAGCATAAACCCCATATTTTGGGTATACTAACCCTAACCCTAGGGTAGTATTAAAACTACATTTTATATCATTTGTTTTATTAACCATATTGTACACCATAAACCTGACAACACTGTTTAGCACATGATCTTGTCCCGCAAAATATCTCAACAATAGACAGCAAAGATTCTTATTTGATGCATAATGTGGTGATCAAAAATCAATTAAATAGTCTCTAAATAAGTATTATAAATTTATGTAGTAGTATGCGTACTATTTTTTAAAGTCCTAGTGTACCATTCCTCACCTTTTCACTGAATTGTATTATGAATTCTCTATACTCTATTTCTATACTCTATTTCTATTTCTATGGTGTGTTTTTTTTGGGTTTTTTTTCGAGTTGAAAAAGCGGTTATACATTTGGGGCAGAAAAATAATAATAAAAAAATTCAGGCAATATATTAGTGTTATTACAATATAGAATTAAAAAACATTCCTCTTTTGTTTTGTCAATTAATAATTGTTTAAGAGATTTTAATGAGTTCAGTTTCAGTAATACATAGAGATATTTTTTAAGATAAATATTAAAAGAACTTTGATTTTGCCTCCTAAGATCACAAGATAATAGCTTCATGTTTTCCATAAAGTTGCTAAACTGTTCTCCTATTATATTCACAATACACGTGTTTTCGTTTAGAAAACATTGTTTATGAAACATTGTCTTCTTGGGTGACTCACATTCTCTTGAGATTCTGATGACATTTTATTTTAGAATTTGCTGGTATGATTCAGAACTCATTGTTCTGTCAGTAATGGCAAAATATTCTGGCCCAGATGCAGCAAAACAGGCCCAAACCATGATACCACCACCACCATTTTTCACAGCTGAAATAAGGTTCTTAAGCTGGAATGCAGTGTTTCCTTTGTCCAGACATTACACTTCTCATTTTAAGGTCTGACTCATCAACAAAAATGTTTTTTTTTCCCTACTGGCCTTCTGGCTTGTCTTTGGGGTCTTTAGCAAACTCTGGATAGTCAGCAATGTTCTTTTAGGAGAGAAATGACATGCACACCATTGTTGTTCAGTGTTCTCCTGATGGAGATCTCATGAACAATAATAATTGCCAAAATTTCAGAGGTGTTTTGTTGCGTAGAAGTTACTCTTGGAGTGATTGTGGATGATGTGGCTACAATTGAACTCAGCTGTGAGAGGCCCTTCATAAGGGGAGTTTTGAGAGACCATTGGGGCGGATTATTGATGTATCACGTGTTCCTGCCTGTGGTTTCATCCACCTGTGGATCTGCTCCTGTTTGTGGTTCCGTCCGCATTGGATTACTTGTCCGTTTCGCGTTCCGTCCACGTTGGACTTCCTGCCTGTTTTGTGGTTCTGTCCATGCTCATAATCGCGCCTGTTTTGTGGCTCTGCTTTTCGCCTCCGTTTTGCGTGTCCGCTCGTTTTTGTTTTCGTACCCGTTTTGTGTTCTTTTCTGGTTTTGGGTCGGGGTTTTTGTATTTCCTTTTTTTGTTAGCTGTGTTTCCCTTAGTTGCATGGACTATTTGTTTAATAAATCTTGTTTAACTTGAACCTGGGCTCATCTCTCACGTTCCTGGCGCTCCCGCGTTACAGAAAAATTCGCCTACCATGGAGACGGCGGGTTCCAGAACCCTGACCTATATCAGCGGTTCATAGAACAGTGTGAAAAGTTTTTGTGTTACTTCCCTGCCTGCACAAATATTGACCGAGTAGCGTTTATGATTTCACGCCTCTCGAACTGGGCCTTACAATGGGCCTCCAACGTGTGGACCAAACCTGGACCGGGGAACAATTTTTGGAGGCATTCAAGGTTGATTTGGGTCCTCTACCGGTCAAAGTCCAGAAGACGTCACCTCCTGGTTCTGTCCAGAAGACAGCACATCAGGGTTCCGTCCCGAAAACGTTGTTTCCAGGCTCCGTCAAGAAGACGTCACTTCTTGGTTCTGTCCAGCAGACGTCAACCATGGAGCCGGTCCAGGGGATGCTCATCCCAGTGACTGTCCAGATGCTTGTCCAGAGGTCGCCCATCTCAGAGACTATCCAGAGGATGCCCGACCAGAGGATCTAGCTGCGACATGGACTCCTTGTGGGGGGGTAATTTCACGCCCCGCGGTCTTACCATGGTCTGTGTGCTTACGATGAGTCAGGTGACTCCCAAGGATCCATCCAGGAACTCCACAGCTGATGAAGCTACGATTGAACTCAGCCATGAGAGGCCCTTCATAAGGGGAGCTTCAAGAGACAGGCAGGGCGGATTATTGCTGCATCCACGCCCGCATGTACTGTGTGTTCCTGCCTGCGGTTCCAACTGCCTGTGGATTACTGGTCTGTTTTGCATTCTGTTCGCACTGGACTTCCTGCCTGTTTTGCGGTTCCATCCGCGCTCATAATCACGCCAGTTTTGTGGCTCTGCTATTCACACCCGTTTTGGGGCTCAGCTAGTTTTTGTTTTTGTACCCATTTTGCGTTATTTTCTGGTTTTGGGTCGAAGTTTTTGTATTTCCTTTTTTTGTTAGCTGTGTTTCCCTTAGTTGCATGGACTATTTCTTTAATAAATCTGACTTAATTTGAACCTGCGCTAGTCTCTCATGTTCCTGCCGCTCCCGCGTTACATGGTTTACCACTCCTAAAAAGTGTGACAGTAGTCTTGACTTTTTCCATTTCCACACTGACTGACTGTGAATTCATCCACACTCATTGGAGATTCCTTTCAACCTTTTCAAGCTTAATGAGCATCAGCAGCTCATTTTCTGAGGTCCTCAGACATCTCCTTTTTCATTCCTTGATCCACTTATACAAATGTGTTGCAGACAATCAGACTTTGATAGTTCACTGTTTTTTAAATACAACAGGGTGCTCTCTCACACCGGCTTGTCATCATATGAATTGAAACCACTAATGACTCTAATTCAAATTAACTGGTAGACATAGAGGTTCACATACTTTTACGACTTACAGATATCTAATTTTAGATCAGTTTCCTCAATTAATAAATTACCAAATATTATATTTTTTTGCCTATTTTGTTTAATTGGGTTCTGTTTATACATTTTTTGTACTTATTTCATTCAATGATGATTTAGGTGATATTTATGTAGATCTGTAATAAATTAATTAAACTCACACTACAGTATTTCTTTAAATACTAGTATAAGTAAATGTTAAATACTAGTATGAGTAAACAAACAATAAAATGAATTTGGAAATGTAAATATATTTAAGCACATTACTAATAGCTGCACAAGTACAGGGTATGTATAACATTTAACACTTTAACATTGTTAATTACAATGTTAATAATCAATGTTTTTCTCGTCACCCATGGGCTCACATTGAGCACACTAGGTCTGCTCAGTTTGGGCTTTGGCTTAGATAATAGATGACTGAATCTATGTAATGTGAATAAAACCTGGGCTTTTTGTGCTTCATATTAATCCAAAAACAGCCTCTCATGTGGGTTGGTTTTTGAGTAATATATTTATTAAAGTGTATTTAACGCTGTATAGGTTAAATGTCTTCCGTAAGGGCTCAACTGTGGCATTCTGGCAGTCTGTGGAATTTACATACTTTAATTTAAATGCTGAGATACCGTTCGTCCCTCAAGACTCCAATACATGTAACCAAATTCTGTGTATAATGACATTGATTTAGTAATATATGGCATATAATTTGACACTGAATTATAGTTATAACACAAACATACTTCAGTTGGTAAACAAGTAAAACCAACAAATCGCTCTTGAGCAAGGCCCATCAAAAAGCTACATGGTTGTGAACATCCTAGATGAAGATTTGGATCTCAAAAGCACTTTGGGTTGTACTGTGGCTTTATTGATTTCACTGTTTGAGCAAGAAAACAATGGTTTGGTTAAAAATGATCACCAACATGGGCATACAAACTTTGTGAGTAGAGTCAAAACAAACCATATCCTTTGAAAAAAATCTTGTTTTATTATCACATTCTCATCCTGTTGCTCATGGACATGTGTGGATTTCTTTTTGTTCTTTGGTAATCATATGAATCATGGATAGCATAGTAAAATAAGTTATTTACATTGCAGTTACTCAATATATAAATAGATAATTCAAATCAATCCTTGGGAAATCCATTATAATCATCCAAACATGCAGGCATTGATTAGTCCCAAGAAACACTGCCACAATATGTGTACAGGCATGTCCGGCGCCAGGGCAAAATATGTGTGTGTGTGTGTGTGTGAGAGAGAGAGAGAGAGAGAGAGAGAGAGAGAGAGAGAGAGACAGAGAGACAGAGACAGAGACAGAGAGATCTGTTATTTCGGTCATGACTGAATGACAAAGTATATTTTTAATCTCAATTATTTAATTTGTTCTCTTTATCAACTTTTATGGCTTGTGTAAAACTGTGATGATACTTCATATTGTACTTATTTAGAAATACAGAAAATTCAAAAACTTTGAAGCACCAGTGTATTTACAAAGTATTGGTGAATATATGTTTGTAGCTAAATTTTCTTTAAGCCCCAATGTCTGCTGCCAACAGATAAATGTGGTTTGAGTCCATATTACTATAAACAACCATCTGGTGGGAACCTATTGGGTCTAATGATTGCTTTGAATAGTTATATGACAGCCATCAAATACAAAAGTTACAGGACCAGATCCACCAATTTGGTGAAACACCTATTCATACAACCAGAATTCTTCCATGGCCTCCCAAATCACCAGATTTAATTATCATTGAACCTTCTGGAATGCAGACTCCAAAGTATACATTCACTTCATCCAAAGCCAGTAATTACCTTTTGGATATTAAGTTTAAAAAGAGGGTTAGTTGCAGATGTTATTATTTTAGCTGCTACAGTAATACACAAGTCATTTGAAAAACTCCTAGAAGATAATAATTAGCAAGCACATCGTGTCTATTTTGTGGATAACGTGTATTATGCACTGTATGATATCATATCTACTTAATTTACAAGGTGTCATTGAAAATGGGTTCATTTAGCACCCACTGTATAATGTATCAACTGTGAAAGTAGTTCAATATGTGGTATTAATAATGCAAATTACTATGTCAGAAAGGCAGGTCCTTATCTGATGCATCAGTTGCTGGCAAGCTGCTACACGCTAAAAAGTATGTCAAAACAGAAACCACATTATTGGTGATATACTAATTTGAAAAGATGCATTTGGGACACAGTGATTAAACCAAGAAGAAGATGATGAGAAAGGGGTCTATGTAGACGCTGAGAACTAGTTTCTCTAGTTAATGTGTTAAAATTGATCATTTCTGTCAATTTACAATTTATGTCACTGGCCAAAATGTTAATAATACAGTATACTATTTATATATCATGTCATGTCATCTACACTTACTTTCCCAGATCTTCTTTCAGCTTTATTTACATGTCACACTTTTTCTCAGTTGTTGCATTGGCCCTATTAGTACCGTATTTTCCGGGCTATAAAGCGCACCGGGTTATAAGACGCAATATCAATGATCGGTTGCTAACGGGTCTATTTTCATACCTAAGGCACATTAAATGAAACAAAAAGTTCCGTCAGAAACTCAGTTTGGTCTTTATCTGGCGCAGGGCGTCTTCTTGCTTCCTCCACTTCCGTACCATTGATTCGTTAATGTTGAATTCTCTCGCTCTATGTCCGTGCTGTACTGCGTGACTGATAGCGTTGAGTTTGAAATCCGCTTCGAAAATAAATGAATGAATGCACGTACCCTAATGCTGAAGCGCATACCGTATTACTCCGCGATGCTGCGCACTACGGTGGCCATAAGCTTCGTAACTTGCCAAAGCTGTGCTAAAACATTTTGACAGATTTATGAGCGCCGTGTACCATCTACAATCGGTTCTAGGTCAGAAAGCACAAGCAGAATTAATTCATACATTAGACGCACCGCATTTTAAGGCGCATTGTCGATTCTTGAAAAAATTTAAGGATTTTAAGTGCGCCTTATGGTCCGAAAAATACGGTAATCCATTTTTTTTCTTTTTTTAATATGTTGCTATTTGAAATACTAATTTTCATTTTCAACAAACACCTGTAATTTTGGCATTTCTGACCAATCTTTTTAAGATCTGAACTCGCCATGAATGTAGAGAGAACAAACACAACGTGAAAAAAAAAAAATCCTTTTCAAGTGTTTTTTTCTCCACCTTCGTTATGTATCATTAGGATCTCAGTAAACCAGCAACTATGTACCCAAAAGCTAAATATCAGCCTGATTGCAGAAGGATAAGCTTTCACTCCCTCCTGTGTCACCCCAACTGTATTATATTGCAAGTTATGCTTTGTGGCAAAGTCAAATATTTTGAACCTTATTATCATAATAAAACGTTTCAAGCCACCGGGGTTACAGAAACCGCTAACATGTAGAACTGCAAACATCAGTTTCAAGCTGAAAAGGTCAGGCCTTCATAGCCACGTATTTTGCTTTACCCCAATTTACCTCACCATCAGCACCTGAAAACATCTGACATCATTTCCTGGTGATGTAAGTTCCTGCGGTTTTTCAATTAAGTTCAAATGAGTACATTCAGGAGAACAGAACTGAAGACAGGCAGTATTTTAAAACAACTGATTTAATGGGTGTGTATGTTGGAAAGGGGAACTGTGGAGAATAAAGATCAATTTTGAGCAATAGTTCTAGGCCAGTGACTGTGGTTGTGATCTTTCTCGGCGCAGCTATGCAAAGTACAGGGTGTAAAAGTTACAGAAAATGAGTGTGCATGCGCACTCTCTCTCTCTCTCTCTCTCTCTCTCTCTCACACATACACACACACTTTTGGTTTTCCGAAAAAAGAATAATAATAAAAAATATATATATGTATTTGAGACCGGCAAAATGTGTCCACAAGACCCGCACAATGGTATATAAACTTGACTCATATACATACATATATTTTTATTCTATACTTGTGACCAATTCCACCGACAGTGTATTACTGTAGCGAAATAATGCTAAGCCTATTTGTGATCTTAATAACCTACACGCATACAGTTGTATTAATATATTTGTGAGTTCTGCTACTTACAGTTCACTGCTGTAGCTAAATAAAGCTTACCTTACATCTAACTCAAACTTTAACCCTAATAAACAGTATCCCCATTTAGCAAGCCTGCCTTTCTTTTTTTTAATTGAGAATACACTTTTGTTTGTGAGTATCAGTCTCTTCACATTCCTACATTCAGTATATGAATAATAAAACATGTAATTGAATTAAACAAGATATTAGGCTACTTTTGTCTTTTCCTTTTACTCCTCTTCATTTTTTTGTATAATTATGATTTGTCATGATAAATATAAATATAACTGTTGTGATTTTGAATAAAGCTTTTGTGTCACCATTCTTACTTAATTGATTTGTAGCCTGTAGGCTACTAGTAATTTGTATATAATGTTAAACTTTGTATGGAATGAATGAGTTATTCCTCTCCAAGTCACTTTTTTCTGTTTTTCCTCTAAAACCTGTAAATGAAAGCAGCAGTCTAACACATTTCTCTCTTTGTACATAAACACTCATGCTGCTTGCTGTCATATCACACCATTTTTCACCTCTCGCCAATTTCATTTTCACAGCTTGCCCAATCCCATTAGATTAGAAACACACACTTGCATAGAGACAGGTCAGATAAAAAAAAAAAAAAAAAACTTCAGTAGGCTCTGATTCACACTCCTCTTAGGTGCAATTCTATAAATACCCAGGTATTTAGTCCAGGTGTACTCCTGCATAGAGATACTCCTGTTAGCTTAGGCATAAACTCACTGCACATGGACTTCTGTTGCCTCAGATACATACTCCTCTATATATACTCACGTTAACTTAAATGTTGAATTCAATAGTGTTTTTCAAAACAATCATAAAGCATATTAACATAACATTTAGGTAAAAAGCTGAACATTTAAAAAAAAAACATTCATTTTAGAATGTATTGGCATATTGGCAATGTGCACGAGTGACCAAAATTGGACAACAGGGGACTGGAGAGACCTGATGAGTCTTGATTTCATGCTGACCCTGGTAGGGTCAGAATTTGGTGTAAACAACATTAAAGCATGGATCCTGCCTTGTATCAATGGTTCAGGCTGCTGGTGGTGTAATGGTATGGGGATATTTTTGGCATACATTGGGCCCCTTAATACCAATTGAATTGATTAAATGTCACCTACCTGAGTATTGCTCAAATCATCTCAAACTGGTTTATTCAACATGACAATGAGTTCACTGTACTCACTGTACACTGTACAATATCATCCACAGTCACCAGAGCTCAATCCAATAGATCACCTTTGGGATGTGGAGGTTGAACTATAGTGGGAATGGGAAGTTCACATAATGGATGTGCAGCCAACAAATACAGCAACTTTGTGATCCTACCGTGTCACAATGGACCAGAATCTTTGAGGAATGTTTCCACCATCTTGTTGAATCTATGCCACATTGTCCGATAAACTACCAATTCATTATATGTTGGAAAGTCTGAACTATGGAGGTTTTTTTCTTACCTTGATGATTTTATTTAATAAAAGTAGTTCTGAAGTTTTCAAAAGTGGGTTTAAGTGAATCTATATCTCCCCTCTTCAAATTTAAAATATTGGCCCTATAGAGTGAGTTAGGAAAAACAAAGCATATTTCATTTAGACTTTTTTTATTACTCAATTAATTCATTCATTTTCATACCTGCTTAATCCAATCCAGGGTCATGAGCAGCCAGGGCCAAACCTTGACATGGTGCCAAGCCGTCACAAGGCACACACACACACACACACACACACACACACACACACACACACACACACACTCTCTCTCTCTCATGAAGTGAAATTTTGGAGATGCCAACTGAACTTTGTAATGTTCAATTGTTCATTACAATACTTTCAATCATACTTTCCCAAGCACAAAAGTGAAAAGTAGAATGCCATTTCTATAATTTCTCCTTTCGAAAACGAAACAGCCTTGTGAAAAAGACTTACAGCCTATCAACAAAACCATATGGCATGTGTGATTTAGACTTAATCTGAATTGATCCTTTCTGATTATAAGTTAGTACAAACATATGTAAATGGTGTATATATCACTTGCAAAAACATGTCATGCATTCAAAGAGATTTGATTATTTTATGTAAAGTTATGCAAATGTGCATATTTTGGCTTGTGTAAAATGGATTCAATCCCAGCTTACAAAATGCGGGAAACAATGAAGGAATGAATTTGATCTGGCCTAGTATTTTTCTTCATGACTTTCTTGAAACTGTAAACATATTTGTCAGACATGAGAATGAGTCATAAACAACCACGTGTGCTTATGTTAAATAGATTTGCATGTTACTTGTGTAAATGTATCATCCAAAGCAGATTGAGCTGTAGCATGACAGATGTGTCTAATTTGGGTTTCACTAAAAGACCACTCACATTGTGATTATGACAGTATGGTCTGACTATTTTTGCCTAACAAATAGTAATATGTGCATTAGATTAGATTAGGTATACCATTGTTTTAGCAATGGTATAATGACCATATATAAGTCTCCTTATTAAAATAAAACAAACGTTTACTGGAAATTTGTATGTAATATTAGAAACATAAAATGCCATGTTGATCCTTCTACAGTCTGAAAAAGCTTAATCAGGTATGGTCTCTTTGGAATAGTAGCAGGTAGACAGTGGAAAAGAGTATTATGTGACGTAACCAAGTTTGAAATTTTTGGGTCCAGTCATCGACTATATGTTACATTTGGTCATTATACAATCGCAAAAACAACATACAGTATCTAATGGCGGCCTAAGACTTTTATGTTTGCAAACAAGTTAAGCACTTCCCACAAATATGATGTGGTGACTGATATTTAGGTCATGCTGTGAAGATTTTTGAAGCAGTATGCCATTTTTGAATAGTTAGCACACTCAGAGGTACAATAGAGGAGCTGACATGGCTGATGCTTATGTAGCCATTCGAAGCAAAAACCTGCAGTCCTTATACAGGCAAACATGGCAAGAATACCAAATGCACTTAACTGGAGTTTGGATTCTCCCAGAACTGGTATGCAGTGGGATTTTGCAGTCCAAGAATGAGGCATGAAGTGAACTTGGCCATGTTGTTGTCCATACTGTCTAACAAAATACACAAACCCTAGGTTTCCTATAAACACAAACAATCCTCATGAACTCATCTGAAGTATTGATGCCATGGGTAATACTTTATTTTGAGCACACACTCAAGCATTTTCCACAAGTAAAACACATCTACATAAAGATGGACATTTAATCAGATGTAATAAGACATTCTGGAGAATTTTACACCTCCAAGTTTATATTTAAACACCTTCACACACCTTTTTGCTACGTGCACTTACACGATGCACACACACTCAAACGTGCAGAGACACACACAGATTGAGTGTTAGTACAGCTGGTGGCAGGATCCGGCTGCTCAGTGAGGAGTCTGTGGTCTGCTGTTCTCCACTGCACTATGTGTGTGAACGCTGACAGGCCACTCTGTTTCTTCTGGCACCCATGGGTCAAATTTGTCATTTTGCTTTTATTTGATTTTCTTCTCTGTGGTAGGATGGCTTTGCTCATTATCACCAAGGCTGCCAAAAGGATGGAAAGAAGGAAGGAAAGGAAAGAGAAAGGAAGGAATAAGGGTAGAAAAAAGAAACATAGAAAGAGAGGAATAGAGAGAGCAGTTGGGTTGTTCTGAATGTAACGAACAGAAAAAATATCTTAATTAAGTTTGTGGTGAAGAAAAGAGAAGTTAATGGAAACTCTAACTCTTGCACTTGTCCAACATACAGACGTATTGGACTGTTATTATGGAATATTGCAGGAAACCTCAAACACTGCTTAGTAGCTTACACTCAAAATGCAGCACAATGCTGAAAAAAATAAAACAAAAGGTTTACTGTCTGAACTTAACTAGCCTCAGCCATAATGAATGATCAATTAACATTAAATAAACTGAAAGTACACACTTTCAGAGACATTTAAAGCATTTAGCAGACTTCCTTTTCCAGAGCCAATAACATTTAAACTGAGCAGTTCAGGATTATGAGCCTTGCTCAAGGGCACAGCAGTGTGCCTCGAGACGCCAGGACTTGAACTCATGACATGTGGTGCCGACAGGGTTTATCATTCGTAGCTTGGGCGCTTCAATACACCACACCTATTTAGAGTGGCAAATCACAAGCTATACCAGTTTTAAGTTCAAACTCCTTATTTTGTCTGCTGTATAACTTTACATTGCGGTGGCATGGTGATGCATTTGTCACCTCCCCGGTCCGAGATCCCCGGTTCAATCCTGACTCTGAGCTCCGCCTGTAAGGAGTTTGTATGTCTTCCCTATGTCTGTGTGGGTTTACACTGGGTACTCTGGTTTCCTCCCATGGTTAGTGTGTGTATGAGTATGTGTATATGTACCCAACGATGGATTGGCACCTTGTCTCCATGTCACCAGCTTTTCAGTGACTTTGACTAGGATTAAGCAAATAAGACAAAGAATGAATGAATGAATGAATGAATGAATGAATAATTCTACAGTTTGTACTAGATAATGTGCATGTGAACTCATTTTGTACTTGTAAAATGAAAATAATGTGCTTTTAACAAACTTCATTGTTGTTTGTAATTAACCAGCATTTTTGCAAATGGATTTGGAATAAAGCTCATCAAATACACTGTACAGGGCTGAAGATGTCTTGATGATCAAATTACAAATTGGTGCCATATTTGAGTTGGGTTGGCAGCATTAGAAATGTTATGCTAAAACACCTTTTTATCATTTAATAAAAGAAGCAATAACAACAAGGTTGTTGAAATGTAAAAGTTAAATAATTCAATCCAATAGAATCTTTTTACAATTACAGTGGTGCTTGAAAGATTGTGAACTCTTTAGAATGTTCTATATTTCTGCGTAAATATGACCTAAAACATCATCAGATTTTCGCACAAGTCCTAAAAGTAGATGAAGAGAACCCAGTTAAACAAACGAGACAAAAATATTATACTTGGTCATTTATTTATTGAGGAAAATGATCCAATATCGCATATTAGTGAGTGGCAAAAGTATGTGAACCTCTAGGATTAGCAGTTAATTTGAAGGTGAAATTAGAGTCAGGTGTTTTCAATCAATGGGATGACAAAGAGATGCGAGTGGGGACGCTGTTTCATTTAAAGAACAGGGATCTATCAAAGTCTGCTTTTCACAACACGTCTGTGGAAGTGTATCATGGCATGAACAAAGGAGATTTCTGAGGACCT
>JAJAGP010000097.1:160082-229245 GCA_025084515.1 Ancistrus triradiatus
CTGCAAGGTCTTGTTCTTCTCACCAAGGGAGAATCTCTGATCGACTGGCAGTGGAAGGCCGTCTCGCATCCATCGCAGAAGCACAAACTCCGTGCTGACCTCACATGTCAGGGTCAGAGTGCCATTAGATGAGGAGACAGATATATTTGATACAACTAGAAGGAGTAATACCAAAAACACAATCAGAAAGCTACAGTGTCCAAAAACACCAGCCCAAGAAACCCATACACAAGAAGTACATATTAATTATAATACTTACACAGCAATGATAACGTGATGTTAATAGATGCTTTGCTGCCATTATTAAATAAAGTTCTCTCTCCATAAATACCTTCATCTTTTGCTGTCAAATTATTTAAAATAAGGCTCATTTTCTCTAAATCAAAATATCTATTTCGGCAGGTATCTGGGATGCAATTAGGTCTGTTAGGCTTCTCAAATATGTATATCAAACGTTTTGAGCTTTCATTCACATATTTAACCCATTCTATTTGTTTTACATTTGAAGAATTTCTATGGTGCCAGGAGAGCTTCACCTGCCCATGTAACACTCCTGTCACTCGCTCTGCATCAGTACCCCCGCCTGCGAAACAACATCAGATCAGCACTGTGAGTGTTACAAATAATAGGATGTGACAATATTTAAAACTGTATATTAAGGAAACACACACAGCATCGTAAAAAATGTGTTCATAATGCTGATAAACTGAACGACAGTCTTACCAATAAATGTCCACAGAAGCAGCAAAATGAGAACGTCACCTCCTGGCATAGTTAGTATAATCCTAAACTATTCTGCCTTCCTATCCAGGGAAATCCATTGAGTTACTAAGCAGCAGGTACTTGGTTAGAGCTGAAAGTTATTCAGTGATGAAGCTCTTACAGTCCGCAGTATGTGCCGCCAGAAGGAACACTGTGACGAAAAAAAGGAGTGACCATCTAAATGAAGAGAGACACACTTAAGCACACATAAGGTGAAAATCAGCACCAAATCAGACGATAAAGGGTGGGGTGGGGGTGGGGGTTACACACATGAGGAAAAAATACATATTTGTCAATAAAATTGGGACAACATTGGTGTTCAGCACAGTTTTAGATTAAAATACAACGGTAATGTAAATGGGCAAAATACTCATTTATGCACAAGCTCCAGTTTAGTGCTTTACAAAGCCTCTCAAGCTAATTGTACATCAGTCATAATATATGAAAAGCACAATTAGATAAATAAAATAAAAACAATAACAAGAAGAAAGAAATGCACACAAGCATGCTCAAAGTGAAAAAAATCGGTTATGCCAAACCCATTGCTCCATGGGAGGTGTGGGGGTGGACTGACATTAGTGACTTCATGGCTGATTTATGAAGTCTTTGTGGGCACACATGCCAAAAACAGACAAAGATCACTATCACTCCGGTGTCACTGTCTCTAGGTCTGTAGTAGCAGTGTGTGGAGCAGATGATGCATTCAACACATTCACCACACAACCAGATCCCTAAAGTGCTAAAGACAGGAAGAGGAGGGACATGCAATCATATATAGAGCCAAAACTAGTCTCTTACAAACACAAGCCAAATATGCATATTACATTTCAAACATGCACATTGTAAAGCACATAGGTAAGCATTTCTGTAAAACCTTCCTCTGAGCTGAACATATCATGGGTTTGTTTTAGCTCTGCAAACTTCCAAGTGTAAATGTTAAGATAATTTATTTAAATTAATGTTTCCGTGTTGCTAAGCACATAGGTACAGTAACACTGAGTCTACTGCAGGATAGGAAGTATGTAAGTGCAGTTTCAATCTTCACTTTCTGGTCTTAGTCTTTAGTCACCATATGAAGACAGTAAGAGACTCAGGAATTCAGGCATCCAGTAGAAGGTCATCCCACCACCTGGGTGCCAGTACGGAGAAGAGTCTTGATGTCTGTCTTTCTTTAATTTTGAGTGGTGGGTCCACTGTCCAACAAATGCATTGTTTTCAATATTTAAAAATATAGATTACAGTGATTTTTTCATAATGTTCATTATATATTATATATTAATACATATTAATATTTGTGAAACAGTTATTCTACCTTAGTAAAGAAACAAGGGAGATGCACCTTGCAGTAGTGTTTGTTGTTTAGTGGACCAAGGTGTAATTAATATAAAGATCAATGATAAACGGTATCTATGGAACTCTGTATTACAAAAGGACCTTCCCCATTATAATTATGCGAACAAATGAAGTCCCTGATGATGAACATGAAAATGTTGGTTTATTTCAGCATTAATGACTGTTTAATGACAGGCACAAAGTTACATTGATACACACCTCGAAACTAATCAAACATACACAGATCGGGCCAAGGGAGTTTGAGATCAGGATCAAACCAGGGATGTTGGAGCTGTGAGGCGACTGCACTAACCGAATGACCAATGCGCCACCTTCACAGAAAATGTCATCAGGTTGTGTTAGATAGACCTCAGCTTTATACACATAACAAAGGAGGACGCATGCGTCAGTGTACCATTAGCACGTGATCCAAACCTGCTGCTTTGAGGTCGATGTGGTTTGGGGGGGTCTAACATTTAATACTAGTTACAACCACTTTGGCTATGTAACGTAATTATTATATACTGTCATACATGTTTGTAGTCTGTATCATTTGAAGTAAATAATCATGCATGTAATGCAGTTTAGTAATATTTTTAGATTATACTACATTTAAAGATCATTACTGAAATGACACAATAAGCAGCAGGATCTTTTTAGTATATGCAGTAGGCCTAAATGCTGGACTCTTGTACTGACAAATGTAACTAATTTGAACTAGAGAAAAGAAATGACAAAATTAGTGGTTAAACCAGTGTTATTATTCAACCAAATATACTTACAATAACACTTACAATATACTTACAATAACACCTACACTTGTACAAAATTTACACCATCATCATCTTCCTGGCGCCAGTCCCACCGGATGCGGGGTCCGCCCACCGCCACTTGATGCGACCGAGAATACTCCAGCCGACGCATCGCTCCGTCTGTCCCCAGAGACCACACTCAAACCAGGCCAATTTAGTGTAATCAATTAACCTAACATGCATGTCTTTGTGGGAGGAAACCGGAGTACCTGGAGTAAACCCACGCAGACACGGGGAGGACATGCAGACTCCACACAGAAAGGACCCAGGCCGCTCCACCCTGGGATTGAACCCAGGACCTTTTTGCTGTGAGGCGGCGACGCTACCCACCGAGCCACCGTGCCACCCCTGTACAAAATTTATACTGAACAATCCATTATTAAGCAGTTATTATTAATTTTTACATTCTTAAATCAATTTAGCATTTCCATTTAGCATTGTTTATATACTGTATATCATTGTTTAAATAGTGGCCGTGAAAAGTGTACATGCACAAACACGGTTTAACTATAACATTAACTACATTTACAGCATTTAGCAGACGCCCTTATCCAGAGCGACTTACAATTGATACAGTATTACAATTCAAGCCATTGTGGGTTAAGGGCCTTGCTCAAGGACCCAACAGTGGCAGCTTGGCAGAGGTGGGATTTGAACCCTGGACCTTTTGGTCCATAGTCCAGTACCTTAACCGCTAGGCTACCACATGAAATAGTTGATTTTAACTGAAGTACAAGTGATATTACTAACCTCAGATTAAGTAAAGTGGATCAGTGCAATCTTTAATTGACTAGTTAAGGTAGGCCTATAGTTTCTCAGTCATTCATTCTCTTCATTGCTTAATCCTTTTGCAACGTCACGGGACAGCCGGTGCCTAGTTGGTGACAAAGGCGCAAGGCAGGAAAAACCATAGACAGAGCACCAATCCATCGTAGGACACACGCATTCACACACAAAAACTAGGGGCACTTTAGAGCAACTGCATTTGGGTGTGCCAAAGGCCATATTGTGAAGGAAGTACCTGAACTTGCAGGCATCTCACAGTGTATGGTCATATGGGTCACCTAGCAGTGGCAAAACTCCCAGTCTACAGGAAAGTCTTGTCAGAATTTGTGGGGGTATTACATGTTATTAAGTACGTTTCTGTCACAGGTGACTAATTGTTTGTTTGGTGAGTATATATCTTCAATGTATGTATAAAAAAATGACAGAGTTGAAGCAAAGCGTTCTACCCACATTTACAAGCAGATGCCAGTTTCATTTGAAGTCAGGCGGCACAGCCAGGAACAAAAATCAAGGTACAAATAAATGATCTACTAAACTGTCCAATTGTGTAAGAACTGCACTGGCAATGGCTTATATAAGACATGTGTTTTGGACCTTTTATTTTTCTTCACAAGCAATTCCATGTTCAAACCTTTTCAAACAGGTACACGTTAGAAATATAACATCAACAACAAATACAATATAGATGGCAACGGTTTTATAAATAGTAAATAACTTACTAAATATTGTTATTTATGCTCTAAATGGCAGTAAATTGCATTGATACAAAGTAAAGTATTCAATAATTTGTTTAGTAGTATACATTTAAAGACAGTCTTACCTATAAACATCCACAGAAGAAGCAGCAAAATGAGAAACCACCTTCTGGCATGGTTAAAATAATCCACAGTGATAGAACCTGTAGGCATGTCTATCCAGTACTTGTAGTAATTCACTAGAACCAGTGGAAATTAATCTCAATAAAAGCCATAAAAGATGCAGTGTATGTGGCAAAGACGCTAAGGAAAGCAAAGAAGAGTGACTCATTCTGACATGTCGAGTGGAACAGACTCATTAGGGTGTACTTAAATGAACAAGCTGCGTATGGTAATCGATATGAAGTGGACCAGAAGTAGTACTGGCTTATCATGAAACAGTAAAAGTTTAAGCTGCACTCATAAAACGTGTATCCCACATTTATCTCTGTGCCCGGTAATAATCTGGTGAGGGTTTCGTTTAATCCAGAGAGCTATCGCTAATTCCATATAATCAAAACTGCAATGTGTCAACTGACTGTGATAAGAAACTTAAAACTGTACTTAACAGTAATGAGAGAACAAAGAATTAAAAATGTACTTAAAAATGCTATATAAGGGATATCAGGATAGCAAGCCAGAAGCTGAATGACCCAAACACACGTGTACGCTTTGAAAATGCATGCAAGAAATCCCAGAGTGGCCTAAAATTTCTTTACTGTTGCACAAGGCAGAAAAAGTACAATTGTTAGTGTGTTACTATTTTAGCCATTTTATGAGTAATTAATGAAGAAATCAAAGTATTTCCAAAAGGATGCAAGACTGGTCTGCTTGGGTGATATACAACCACCAAGTGATTACACTAATCCAAAACAGGGGATGATTTAGCTCTTAAGTCTAATTGCATTGCATAAAAAATGAAGAAGTACTGCTCACACTCTATGGTGGTATGATATGAAAGTCCGCCTGGAGAAAACTCTGAGGAGAGGCTTCTGGTGGAGAGCGGCAGTGACGGTTGACCAGGAAGTTTCTCCCATTTGCACACAGGATCTTTGGAGCTCAGTCAGAGTGACCATTGGGTTCTTGGTCTCCTCTCTCACAAAGGATCTTCTCCCCTGATTACTTAGTTTGGTGGGGCGGCCAGCTCTAGAAAGAGTTCTGGATGTTCCAAACGTCTTCCATTTTAGAATTATGGAGGCCACTGTGCTCTTGGAAACTGTCAGTGCACCAGAATGTTTTTGTAGCCTTCTCCAGATCTGGGCCTCCTCACCATCCTGTCTCTGAGCTCTACAGGCAGTTCTTTCCTCCTCATGACTTGGTTTTTGCTCTGATATGCATTGTTAGCTTTGAGACCTTATATAGACAGGTGAGTGTCTTTCTAAATCATGTCCAATCAGCTGAATGTACCACAGGTGAACTCCAATCACGGTGAAGAAACATCTTAAAAATGATCAAAAAAAATGGGAGGCCCCAGAGCAAAATTTCATGTGTCATAGCAAAGGGTCTTAATACTGCTGTCCATGCAAAAGTTGAGTTTTTCCTTTGTCATAATGGGGTATAATGATGAAGAAATGCAAAATGATGTGGAAAAACTTTTTTTTTTTTTAGCACAAGGCCTCAACATAAAAAGTGAAAGGACTGAAGATTTTCCGAATGCATCGTACATGCATTGTACCGTCGAGTGCCAGAGGTGACGTAGTCTAGTGATCACAATCTATAGAATCGGGCTTAGCAGGCAGGATTAGAAAGAATAGAGTTCAGCTTTAAACACTCTCCAAAGTACAATACATGCATCATTGAGGTCATGTGGTTTGTGGGGGCTGTGTCATGTCATTCTCATATACTTCTGCAATAGTGGAGTAGCCAAAATCTTCAGCTTGATCCGTCTGATGGGGGGCTGGCGGCTTTATAAAACTTGAGTAGACGTACGGCAAAAAATGCACATTCTGAGTAGCAGGTTCCTTTAAAGAAACGTAAATAATACATTATGTACATTATATAGTACATTATATACATAACATATACAATATGTGTGCTGAAATATCATTAGAAGGAGAAAAAATAAGCTGTATGTTAAATAAAATGCTTGTTTTGAAAATGATGATATTACCTGGACAAAGCTGGGCTCGTTGTAAACAGGTTCTGTAAAAGGGAAAAAGGTGACACCACTTCAGAAAGGACAGTTCATAACAGGATACAGTATGTGACATTTTTGGGTCGTCATACCTTCCATGTTGATGATGTCTGGTTTGTTTGCAACTACAGAAAAGAAAACAAATGAAACCATCTAATTATCCTGATCAGAATGGGTGAAATGACTTGCAGTTTGTAAAACATTACAGAACTACAGTACCTCTCTGACTCCTGTCGGGTGGATTCGTTCTACAGCAACCTGTCAAGAAAGTTGTTTAAACACATGATAGATTACATTTTTAGAAAAATCCGACATGCTTTAAAAATAACATCAGTCAGCTGACCGCATTTAATGAGATTCATGTTCATATTAATTATTTAGATCACCAAGGTGAATCCTTTGGGTCAAACCTGATGCAAGCAGTTATTATACTAGTTGTTGTAGTCTTTTCATATATGTTTGTAGCCAACAGCAAATTTATGCATATATACACTGTACTGCATTCACAGTGAAGAACAACTGCACTTACCATTTTTGTAGATGCAAAAAACGCAGATGCAAACAAAAGGCAGAACAACGAGGAGTGCAAGTCCAACTAGGATTGGAATCATATAAGCAAACGTGTTCTGACAAACTTCAGTGATGTTACCTATAACAGAAAAAAATCATAATTACTCTTATTGCATTTTATATTTAACTCTCCTGCTGTGTTAGAATCAGTGTTTCTTCATTGGTGTTCATGTTTCGGTTTGGCTAGAAACTGTTTAAGGAGTTTAAAAACCATTTATCCTCACCAACTGTTGTTTTACATCTTTAAAGCAACCTCTATCCTAGTCACAAAACATCTACTTTTATCTCATTCATATTCAATGCCCGCTGAAATCTGACTGGAACAACACACAGGTTACAAATTTGAAAAATGATCATCACATATAACTTGTGTATTTACTGTATATGCACTCTCTGGACAAAGTCAGATCACAGAATAAATAATTATTCTATGTGACATATGAGAACCCATAGTTATGACAGAGCAAAATACCAACTTGTCTGAAACTGAGAACACAAAGTTGTTTTCCTTGCATAAAAATATGCATAAATTAAAAACATAAATAGATTTATGTATTTAACATTTAATGGAATTGCATTGTTTGTGATATTATTTTGATTCCGAATTTAGAATTGGGGAAAAAAAAAGCTCCCACCGTAACACTGTAGCCTTCAGCTTTTACAATGCAAACCCCAAAACAGTATTATTTCTTCATTCATGTACATTCACACATATCTCACCGGTGATGATTAAATGCGCCTCATGTGATGCTCCGTCTTCATTTGAAACGTGGCAGGTGTATGTGGCACAGTCTGAACTGGTGAGCTGCAAGGTCTTGTTCTTCTCACCAAGGGAGAATCTCTGATCGACTGGCAGTGGAAGGCCGTCTCGCATCCATCGCAGAAGCACAAACTCCGTGCTGACCTCACATGTCAGGGTCAGAGTGCCATTAGATGAGGAGACAGATATATTTGATACAACTAGAAGGAGTAATACCAAAAACACAATCAGAAAGCTACAGTGTACTTTCACATCAGAAAAACCAACAAAAACACCAGCCCAAGAAACCCATAAACAAGAAGTACATATTAATTATAATACTTACACAGCAATGATAACGTGAAGTTAATAGATGCTTTGCTGCCATTATTAAATAAAGTTGTCTCTCCATAAATACCTTCATCTTTTGCTGTCAAGTTATTTAAAATAAGGCTCATGTTCTCTAAATCAAAATTCATATTTTGGCAGGTATCTGGGAAGCATGTAGTTCTGTTAGGCTCCTTAAACATGTATATCAAACGTTTTGAGCTTTCATTCACATATTTAACCCATTCTATTCGTGTTACATTAGGAGAATTTCTATGGTGCCAGGAGAGCTTCACCTGCCCATGTAACACTCCTGTCACTCGCTCTGCATCAGTACCCCCGCCTGCGAAACAACATCAGATCAGCACTGTGAGCGTTACAAATAGCAGGATGTGACAATATTTAAAACTGTATATTAAGGAAACACACACAGCATCGTAAAAATGTGTTCATAATGCTGATAAACTAAAAGACAGTCTTACCAATAAATGTCCACAGAAGCAGCAAAATGAGAACGTCACCTCCTGGCATAGTTAGTATAATCCTAAACTATTCTGCCTTCCTATCCAGGGAAATCCATTGAGTTACTAAGCAGCAGGTACTTGGTTAGAGCTGAAAGTTATTCAGTGATGAAGCTCTTACAGTCCGCAGTATGTGCCGACAGAAGGAACACTTGAAGCAAAAACAAAAAACCCGAGTGACGACCTAAAGGAAGAGAGGCACACTGATGCACACTCATGGTGAAAGTCAGCATCACGTGGTTTCACACAGTCACAGAAAATCACATAAAGGGAGGGAAGTTACACATGTAAGAAAATATATTTATTTGTCAATGAAACTGGTTGAATATTAGTGTTCAGCACAGTTTTAAACTGAAATACAACAGTAATGTTAATGGGCAAAATATTCCTGTATGCACAAGCTCCAGTTTAGTGTTTTACGAAGCTTCTCAAGCTAATTGTACGTAAATAATAAAACGAGAAAAGCACAATTAGATAAATAATAAAAAAAATACAAAAAAAGAAAGAAACACACACAAGCATGGTTACTTGTGAAAAAAAGCGGTTATGCCAAACCCATTGCTCCATGGGAGGTGTGGGGGTGGACTGACATTAGTGACTTCATGGCTGTTTTATAAAGTCTTTGTGGGTGCACATGCCAAAAAAAGACAAAGATCACTATCACTCCGGTGTCACTGTCTCTAGGTCTGTAGTAGCAGTGTGTGGAGCAGATGATGCATTCAACCTGCGACCTTCTGCCAGATCCCTAAAGTGCTAAAGACAGGAAGAGGGGGACATTTTCAGTGAATAATAGTTCAAACTAAAGACTTGCCTATTATATTTCAAACGTGCACATAGGAAAGTATATCTGAAAAACATTTCTCTGATCTGAACATGCTGTGGGTTCGTCAGCTCTGAGAAGATCAAGAGCATATGTTCAGATTATTGAGAAATATCTTAAGTGCATATGTGCAGTAACACTGAGTCTACTGCAAGATAGGAGGCTGCATAATGATGTGAAACATTTAAAAGCATTAAACCGACAGTTGATTTGTCAAGCTGAGTGCACTCGATGGGAAAATGTCATGTATTACAAACATTTTAAATACCTGATAAGATACGAAGCATACACTACATTTCACAGGAATACATCTACACAACAGACGTCTCTACTGAGGGTTTCCATGTTTTGTGCCTCTTAAGTTGCACCGACAGGATCAAAACCCCCCAAAAATCTTAAATATCACAATGCCTGCTTGGATGAACTTTATATTTACCAGAATTATCCATAAACCCTTCACAGAAGCACTCTAGAAAACTCTCCGCATTTGATCCTGTTGGTACTAGGTTTCGCCAACACAAACAGTTACACAAACAGTTGTTAACCCTTTGTAATTAACTGAATTTCTGCATTTAAATGGCATTCGATTTTCATCTACGTAAGGTAATGACAAACTATTTATTTTATTCACAGTTCAGGCTTAGAAGCTGAAATAACTCCATAAGCTAACAGGGGTCTGTACAGGATGTTCTGTAAACATCATACCATTGAAAAGGTGAAACAAGGCCAAGTGCAAAATAACTGAAAAAACAACAAGAGATTCACTTTTGATGTGTATAGTGTTCTCTGTGAACAGACAATATCACAGCCAATTTTTTGGTGAAAGTGCATAACAATATGTTTGGACTCAAAGGAACTGCACAGGTGCATGGCAGAGGAAGCTTCAGGGTGGAGAACGCCTTGTTGTTCTAGAGCCAGGGATCTCATTTATAAATTGTGAGTATGCCCAAAAATGGGTCTGGAAAAAAAGAATGGGTACCGTATTTTCCGGGCTATAAAGCGCACCGGGTTATAAGGCGCAATATCAATGATCGGCTGCTAACGGACCTATTTTCATACATAAAGCGCACCGGGTTATAAGGCGCATTAAATGAAACAAAACTCTTAAGTTCCCTCGGAAGCTCAGTTTGGTCTTTACCTGGCGCAGGGCGTCTTCTTGCTTCCTCCACTTCCGTACCATTGATTCGTTAATGTTGAATTCTCTCGCAGCTGCTCTATGTCCGTGTTGTACTGCGTGACTGGTAGGGCTGAGTTTGAAATCCGCTTCGAAAATAAATGAATGAATGCAGGTACCCTAATGCTGAAGCACATACCGTATTACTCCGCTATGCTGCGCACTACGGTTGCCGTGAGCTTCATAACTTACCAAGGCCGTGCTAAAACATTTTGACAGATTTATGAGCGCCGTGTACCATCTACAGTCGGTTCTAGGTCAGAAGGCTCAACCAGAATTAATTCATACATTAGACGCACCGCATTGTAAGGCGCACTGTCGATTTTTGAGAAAGTTAAAGGATTTTAAGTGCGCCTTATGGTCCGAAAAATAGGGTATACAATTGGGAAGCTTTAGCCTATGCATAGAGCCACAAGCAACATTTAAGGTTTGATGAGATGAGTGGGGATTGATGACACTCTGTGGTTATATAGGGAATTGCATTTAAAAGTGTAAATCACTCTTGCAAGCAACCCTTCATATGAAACTACGCAGCTAAAAATAGCTTCACACAGGCTCACCATGAGAAGCTATAAAGTGTAAATAGGATTTCTTTTTTTGTTTTGTTTTTCTGTGTGTACACCCGTTCCTATGTATTGACATATACTGCTCCAAATAACTATTTAAAGCCTACAAATTCTTTATTCTCCACCCATAACTCAAGAACAGCTGTGCAACAACGGCACACATTCACAGATCTATAAATAGGCTACCCTAAATGATACTTTGTGCATGGAACAATTGCCTTTTTAGCATTACTGGAACACCACAGCAACTGAGTGCAACTGGCTAATACTTTTTTGTATGTTTGTATTCTATGATTTTTTTTGTATTTAATACCTCATCACACATCATAAAAATCATAAAATACAACAGAGAACAGTTGCAGAATTAACAGGTAATAATATAAATGATACTAACCTGGGAGTTTTTGAATTCAGAATAGAGTGTGAACAGGACATGGAGAGACTGGACGCGGTTCTTGTAAACTGGGATGTCTAGAATACCTACAGAAATTGATTTTAATAAAGACAGCTATTAATGATCCTACAAAAAATAACATGAGAAGAGTTGAAAAACAGGTAACTGACCACATATTGTGTCTATGTATTCTGCCAAGTCGCAGTTAATATCTGCTGTTGGGAGGTTCACCTAGGCCAGTAACAGAGGAAGAAAATGACAGAAAGTCAGACATTAATCTACAATACACTGACTTAATGCTGTGCTGATTAACTGTACTGAAATCTAACCTTGGCCAAAAGCTCCTCAAACTCAGGTGGCCACTCCTGCATCAGAGTATCAATGTCTGGCATGGGTCTGAAGAAAACACGGATACACCAATTTATAATGGAAATAGACAATATTTTCATCGTTAATCTGCTGCTGCTCAAAGTGGTTACACTATGCGATTTTTAACCCAATTTTAGCCCTGATTCAGTCTGGCTGAGCCTGTGCTGGTTGGCTCTAGTCTGCAGATTTACATTTATGGCATTTAGCAGACGCCCTTACAATCGATACAGTTACAATCCAAGCAATTATGGTTAAGGGTCTTGCTCAAGATCCAACAGTGGTGCCTTGGCAGGGGTGGGATTTGAACCCTGGACCTTCTGGTCCATAGTCCAGTATCTTAACCAATAGACCACTACCGTCCTTTTTCACAGATTTTTTCGCCAGTCTGAGTCGACAGTTGGAGAGAGAATTGGGTGGTATATGAGGGGTGCAGACTCTGATTTTTGGCCTCCTGATCGTGTTTTTTTTACCTGACTCCGAGCATGATCTAGTAGTGTATACTGGTCAGCGATTCAGTCTGAACGGGTCCAGTCAACTGTCAATGAAATGGGTTCTTCATGCGTACAATAGTCCTCTGCAATGGAGGACAAGTTCTTCGAGTTGTGGCAGGAGCACGAGTACAACATGCGTTCCAAGAATGACCACAACCACTCATGAAAGCTGAAGCTGAAGCTTTGAACCAACCAGGTGGGTTAAAATGCTACGACGCTACCTGACTACTACTAGAACAGTATCTAGTGCTGGCTAGATTATGTTTGTGTGTGGAAAAAGGAGAGTGAAATGATACACTGTTATAGCTCTGTATGTGCATTAACAGGTACCTGGTTAGTTATTGCTATAATTGTGTGTGCATGCTGTTGTACATGTTTACTATTGGTCTCCTAGGTGACACGAGGCACGTGGATTGGGGCGTGTTTGGTTCAATTCAGCAGCAAGTCGTTTAGTGTGTGATGGACATTTTTCTAATTCGCCATAATTATCAGCAAAACTCAGTCGGGGAATGAGAGACACCCAGTGTAATCATGACTTTAAAAGTCGTGCAGTGTACCCAAGGCTTGAGCAGACTGCTGCAGGATAACAAAGGAATCAGAGCAGTGTTTTTATTGCTTTGTTATTACTTATTTTTAGAGAGTTCTCCAGACTTTCTCACTCCCTGACATGCCCGGGTTCCTACGCTGATGGCGAGTGGTACGTACGGTTCTCTCTCCCTCACTTGCCGATGCCTGAATATGACCTGCTAGTCAAGCTTATTGTCGAGACTTTGGTTCAGGAATAAGAGAATAATACTTCTTTATATTGCGAGTCTCAACCAAACCGTGCCTGAGAGAGTGCTGCACACTAAAATATGTGCTAATACAGTGGATTATGTTCCGTTAGGGTTCAGTTCTGTTCCATTTAATATTCCCAATTATTATAAATGTCTCAAAAACCTGTTTGTTTGCTAGCTATGTTTCTCTCTGCTCGCCGGCCCAATATAGTATTAATCTTTCTTTTAGTCAAAAAAAATCTGGTTTTAGACCGAAAATCTTCAGTGGCCAACATGTGATGCATCTCTAGTGTCAGCTGTAATTTGCAATGTGTTGGCCAAGTTGAATAAAGTGTGTAAGTGATTTCTTGCCTGGTGTAGTGTACGGTAGCTGGCGGTTTGGAACGGTGTAGTTCGCTGATGCTTTCTATCCAGTTATCTATGGCTTTTGGGTTCTTCTGTGGGTCCTCAATACTCTTCACTTTCACCTCCTGCAAAGGAAACACGGTGCTGCTTAACAAACACTGCACTTGTACACAAAGAAGCATTTCACACACATTCAATAGCAGCAGGCACAAGAGTTCCACATATCCCAGTAATGTGACTTTCTTTGTGATATCAGGTGATTAATGACAGGCATGATATAATTAACTTTTGGAAGGTTTATTGGGGTTCAACTAACATTAGTTAGCTAGCTAGTTTATGGGAGCTCACACTAACACGCTTTAATCTGACAATTGCATTAAATCATACTGAATGTATTAGTTAGTTATTATTTATTTATTATTTATTAGTTATTCAGAAAAAGTAACAGCTCTAAACTGAACAATCGGCACAGATAACCACACACTCTGATTAACTTTGTAATATATTATTTACATTTCTTTAAAAAGCTTCATGTTCCATCACAGACCATCTGATTTTACTCTGATAAGCCACAATTTCAATTCAAAAGTCACCAGGACCAAATCCCATGCTTACCATATTTAGACAGACAAACTCCATCAAATGCTACACACAGAGCTGTCGGTCTGTTCCTAAACTATGGTTTATAAACCATATTAAGTGCTTTAAGCACTAATTATGAGTGCTTTGTTGTGAAGCAAGGTCTCAGACAAGATTATGGACAGATTGCTTCTATTTTGGAGGAACTAAAACAAATAGACAACATTGTTTATTTTTAAATTACTCTACATGTGATATAGTCACTGGCTAAAAACAACTCGGGGACAGTGCGAGACTGTCAGAAACCACTGTGACTGCTGATCTCTGTCCTCTATTTTGTGTCATAGTATTGTGTAGTATAGCTGCCAGCACTTTTTATAGCACGCAGAATAACTGAATTTTAATACTGTGTCAGTTCTGACTGGATTCTTTCAACATGTTCATCTTTCTTTAGGAGAATATAGCTCTGAAGCAAAAAAGCAGTTATCAGCTTCCATAATCATCAAAGCAAGGGATCAAAATCATAAAGGCTACAGGACCAGCTCACTTCTTTCTAATGATTGCGACAAATTTCTAAAATGCACACTAAAAAGCAACTAATTACCTCTTGTTGTGAATTACTGTCTGATTTTTTTACTGACGTTTTCGACAGTGGAAAGAATAATTTATTAAGGCCCCTACATATGTATTTTACACTAGAGGGGTTCAGATAAACTTGTTTTGTCTTGTGTATGCGTGTACTCACAGTGACATTGTGCTGTTTGGTGTTCTCCGAGAGCCACAGAGAGAGAACAGTGGGGTCAGACTGCTTAGCACATGGTTCATCTAGCATCAACAGACCCAGACCGTCGGCCTTTCCATCTGGCCGTGGAACCTGGTCATCAGAGACTACATTTTAGCTGCACATACAAACACACATTCATGCTCTCTCTCTCTCTCTCTCTCACACACACACACACACACACACACCTGTCTTTATATCAATTCCCATTTACATAATATTACTTTACTGTAGCTAATTACTGCTACATCTACAGCTAATTCAATTATTTTCATAATTTTATTTTTAATTCAGTGTTATAGGGAGCTGGGGCCTAACTGAGAGCACAGGTCACAAGGCGGCAACCAACCCTAGACAAGGCACCCATCCAGCACAGGGCACATGTGCACACACACACGCTCACTCACTCAAGGACACTCTAAAGACACCAATTGACATTTACAGCATTTAGCATTTATCCTTATCCAGAGCGACTTACAACTGTTACATTCTTACAATCCAAGCACCTGTGGTTAAGGGCCTTGCTCAAGGACCCAACAGTGGCAGCTTGGCAGGGTGAGATTTGAACCCTGGACCTTTTGCTACATAGTCTAGTATCTTAACCGCTAGACCACCACAATCCAATTGACCTAATGTGTGTCTTTGGCAGAGGAGGAGGAAGAACAGGAAGATAGAGGAAGAACATGCAAACTCCACTCGGACGGAGTCTGAGGTGGGGAATGAACTGGGGATCACCAATCACAGCACAGAAAAATACTTTATAAATAAGAAAGAGATGATCAGCATCATGCCCTAGTATGAGTAAATAGAAGTTTGTGAAGCATGGCATAGTTGATGTAACTGCACTCACTTTGAGAAAAGCATCAATGTCCCCTACTGCTGGGATGAAGTCAGGAATAAAAGGCTTCAACTTATGGTCAAGTTCAATGGTCTGTGGTGTGTATCTGAAAAGAAGGGCCAATTACATCTACAATAAAGATCAGGCACCATGGGAATAATTACAGGTAAAAATGCAGAATAAGGTTTACGCATTAGTTCCCATTTTATGACTTCTTCCATCAGTCTGAGACAAAAATCAGAAGTTAGGTGTGTTTGTGTGGGATTGTGGATGGCCTTATGGGCTCCTTACCGAGTGATGTACTGGAAAAGTTCTTTTATTTCTGCCGTAACACGAAGATGGTCATAATCTGCAGGATCATATGCCCTGTAAGCAAACACATCTCTGTTGAGGAGAGTTCATTAAAAGGTCATCATAATCAGTCAGTGTGGTGCATGCCTGGACTTACTGCAGCTTTCACTAAGTACCCTGACATAGTCAACTGGTATCAGGTAACCACTGCCAGTACTGCTAAACATGTCAAAGGATTTAAATCTAACCAGGATATATAGTGCCACTGTGGCATCATATATCACCTGTCGGTTACGGAGCAGCATGCAAAGCTGTGTAAGGGTTACTGGCACCATTATGTTGGTTACTGGTGCCTTTGTAAATGCAGAACATGCAGTGAGAATGTTTGGTTACTTAGTCAATAGTATCCAGATTATTGCCTTAAATCAATTTCTCAAAGCGTGATGGTAGACAAGGAATTACAGTGGTGCCTGAAAGTTTTTGAACCCTTTAGAATTTCATATATTTCTGCATAAATATGACCTAAAACATCATCAGATTTTCACGCATGTCCTAAAAGTAGATAAAGAGAACCCAGTTAAACAAATGAGACAAAAATATTATACATGATCATTTATTTATTGAGGAAAATGATCCAATATTACATATTAGAGAATGGCAAGAGTATGTGAACCTCTACGATTAGCAGTTAATTTGAAGGTGAATTTAGAGTCAGGTGTTTTCAATCAATGGGATGATAATCAGGTGTGAGTGGACACCATGTTTTATTTAAAGATCAGGGATCTATCAAAGTCTGCTCTTCACAACACATTTGTGGAAGTGTATCATGGCACAAACAAAGGAGATTTCTGAGGACCTCAGAAAAAGAGTTGTTGATGCTCATCAAGCTGGAAAAGGTTACAAAACCAACAAAGATCAACCAACAAAGATCACTCCAAGAGCAAGGTGTGTACTAATTGGCGAGGCCACAAAGGACACCAGGATAACTTCTAAGCAACTGAAGGCCTCTCTCACATTGGCTAATGTTAATGTTCATGACTCCACCATCAGAAGAACACTGAACAACAGTGGTGTGCATGGCAGGGTTGCAAGGAGAAAGCCACTGCTCTCCAAAAAGAACATTGCTGCTCGTCTGCAGTTTGCTAAAGATCATATGGACGAGCCAGAAGGCTATTGGAAGAATGTTTTGTGGACAGATGAGACCAAAATAGAACTTACTGGTTTAGAAGAAAATCGTTATGTTTAAAGAAACTAAAACACTGCATTCCAGCATAAGAACCTTATCCCATCTGTGAAACATGGTGGTGGTATTATCATGGTCTGGGCCTGTTTTGATGCATCTAGGTCAGGACGGCTTGCCATCATTGATGGAACAATGAATTCTGAAATATATCCGAGGATTCTAAAGGAAAAATGTCAGGACATCTGTCCATGAACTGAATCTCAAAAGAAGGTGGGTCATGCAGCAAGACAACGACCCTAAGCACACTTTGGTGGTCGTTCTACCAAAGAATGGTTAAAGAAGAATAAAGTTCATATTTTGGAATGGCCAAGTCAAAGTCCTGACCTTAATCCAATCGAAATGTTGTGGAAGGACCTGAAGCGAGCAGTTAATGTGAGGAAACCCACCAACATCCCAGAGTTGAAGCTGTTCTGCATGGAGGAATGGGCTAAAATTCCTCCAAGCCGGTGTGCAAGACTGATCAACACAGTTACAGGAAATGTTAAGTTTGTCAGTTATAAAATTGCTGCACAGGGGGGGGGGTCACACCAGATACTGAAAGCAAAGGTTCACATACTTTTTTGCCACTCACTAATATTAGATCATTTTTCCTCAATAAATAAATGACCAAGTATGATATTTTTGTCTCATTTGTTTAACTGGGTTCTCTTGATCTACTTTTAGGACTTGTGTGAAAATCTGATGATGTTTTAGGTCATATTTATGCAGAAATATAGAAAATTCTCAAGCACCACTGTAGGTGCACATAGGATTTTGTGACGTTCCTACCCTTCTGGAGCTGAACTTGGCTCCCCTTCATCTTCATCTGATTCTGTCTCGTCTGAATCGTCGTCATCCTCCTCCTCCTCATCCTCGTTATTTTCACTTGCATCGCGAGGACTAGCTGGTGGCCCTTTCTTTCTCTGCTGTTACATTTAAGTTTAAAGCATTTCATGGAAAATGGTCCTGATGTTTTTAAGAGATCTGAGATGCACCGGACTCCCTTACCCTTGCATCATCTCCGAACTCATCCCTGCCGCTGCTCATCATGCTCATCAACTGCTGTCTGCTTGTGTTACCGAAACCTGAAATCACACCATTTATTAATTACTTATTAAAAATGGTGATAATGTTAAAGCAGAAAAAATCTCACCATACCTGTCTGTTGTGGAGTTGGTGTGTATAAACTGGCGACCTCTTCTGAATCGTTGATATCCAGTGTCTCGTCATATGGCTGGTTTGCTATAAGCTGGGTCTGTAAACATTTTAGATGAGGTCATGTTGGAATTGTATAGTACACCTTTTTCATTTAATTAGGTTGTCTTACATGATAGCATGTTTCAGATCTATCCAAATATGTTCTGATATATTGAGGTCTGAACCGTCTAATCATTCGTCTAATCCGCTTGATCCTATGATCCTAGTCAGGGTCGCAGGAATGCCGGTGCCTAGATGACTGCACAGGGTCCAAGGCAGGAACAACCCTACACAGGGCACCAATCCATCGTAGGGCACATACACTCATACACTAAGGGCATTTTAGAAACACCAATTAACCTAAGATGCACATCTTTGGAATGTGGGAGGACATACAGACTCCACACAGACTGAGCCTATAGTCGGGATCGAACCGGGGATCTCAGAGTTGTGAGGCGACAGTGCTAACACTGCAATACAGGGCTGACACTGCACCACCATGCCACCCCAGGAAACAACCAGTGTTTTTCAATTACATATCACCATATAATCAATTCTTAAAGTGTTTCCAGTACTCCAGATTCCAAACTTTCTTATGCTCTCACATGCTCCCAACCCCATTCGTTGGTATAGTGACTCCTTTCTTGTCCCACATTTTCTTAATCACTACATCGTTTCAATCCACTTGGCTAAACGAGTGTTTGTTTTTTTTGTGCGCCGTGTTCAAGCCTTTGTTCCCTGGGCTCTGATCATTTTCTAATTTACATACATCTCCGTTCTCTGGCCCTGTCTGCTATTAAACCATTCAAAACCACATCATTATGTTTTATTTTTGACCATTTCAGTGAACAAAATATCCATCTGTAATCTAATCGTTATATACACTCATTAACAAACAAAAAAGCGCCAAGAAGGAATTTTTGGGATCGAATAAATCTTTATATGCGTCAATGTAATGAAGATATATGGAAGTTATTACAATAATAGAGCAAAAGAATAGGTTTACTGGGGAAAACTGCACAACTGCAAGGAGGCCCTAGTACCCTTTTAGGCTGCCTCTAGCCTGGATACAAGATGAGATATGGTTGGGCAAGGAGGTATACAGGTTCCACAGGGTATCCTGCAGCACATTTGCCCAAAGATGTTGCAGGTGGGCCTGTAGATCCTGCACATTCGCACGTTGACAAAGCTGGCATGCCAGCTGGTCGCATAAATGCTCGACTGACGAAAAATCATCCCTGGGAAACCCTGGCTGTGTGTGGGGGAGCATCATCCTGGTGGAAAATGCCAATCGTATGTCCTGCACATATCACTTATTATGGGTACTGTCATATGCAATGGCTCCTCAGATCATCACACCAGAAAATAGGGCAGTGTGTCCATCCACAGCAAAGGCAGGACTGAAGCGCACACCACGAGGCCTCCATACTCAAACCCGTCTGACACTGGATCCCAAACAGAACCTGTATTCAACACTAAAACAGATACGGGTGTATCCGTAGCAGTCCAGGATTCTGGTTCACTACATCACTGCAAACAAAGGTGACAGTGGCTGTCTGTCAGTGTCAGGATGCCTAAAGGGCACCGTGTCAACAGATTACCTTCTGCTAAGTGCCTGGAAATAGTGCGGGCAGAGACAGGGGTGTGTAGCGAAGGTGCCATCTATGTCTACGTGGTGGACAACAAAACTGTGGGAGCTGCTTGTGCATGTCGGCTGACCAAACGATCCTCCCTACTGGTGGTCTGTCTAAGCCATCCAAAGCCTCTGTGCATGCATGCCCTCATGGAACCACTGCTCCCAACATCTCTGAACAGCTAGGTCAGAACAGACTAGATGTGACCCCTCTCAAAGTGTGTCAACTGGGCAAATGTCTGAATACATCATAGAGACACAGCTAGAAGCTCATGATCTCTCACCAAAAAGTACACTACCCAAAAGTAGCTTCTGAGAGACTTTTCATATGGCAGCAGGGGAAGACCCAGTTTCTAATCAGACCACACCTGTAATCATTTACATTTCTACCTGAGACAGAACTACATGTCGAGTTTTGTGGCAAATCTGACATTTCTATTTGGGTGCGTTTTTTTCTTTTATTTTCTTTGTCACCGAGTATACTTACACTGTTTTGTTTTTAATCTCCCCCCAATTATGTTTCGTTTTCCCCGAACTGTAAAATAATAAATAAAAGTGTTACTGAAATATGTAATTGTCACATTTTTTATTTGGAAATCAGCAAAAGATGTGTACGTTGCGCAGGGGTGCCTAAAGCTTCTGTAATTGTGCAGTGTGTACATCCAGTGTATCTGTTGGAATTACATCGCAGGTCAGCTACGGTAGTCAGGCAGTTGGCTAACGGTAACCCGTATGCTAACTCGCTCGATAACATAGTTGCATAAAAAGTTGAACTTTTTAGCCGCTAAATCGTGTTAACCTCACCTGCCATAGTCCAACACAATAACTCTATAAAGTGTTAAAGCGTGTGCGCGTCGACAAAAATTAGAAGAGCATTAAAAACAAACCTTTTGTCTCTCAGACCGCTCCATGTCAGCAGAAGAGTGTACTGTTACCTATGGAGACAGATCTCGCGATGTTACAGACGAGAGCTTGTCCATGAAGTGTAGTAATATATCAGTCTATGGTGCAGATCAGATGAGATCACACACGAAGTTGTTGCATGTGTGGATGAACGATTCGCGTCCCTGTCCAGTTTTGGACGCAGATCGGGTAATCACTGCATTTCTGCCGGCTCTCACGTTTTTCCTTTCCCTCAGGGGCGTTTCTACACTACTTGTTCTACTGGGGCGCACACAGAATTTAGAGGGGCACAGCCGTACCCCTCTGCTTGGCCATCTGTCATAGAGACACAGCTGTGCACAAAAACAAGACTGTTAAACACTAAATAGATTTTGATTTAACACTAAAGTGGGTGTTACTCTGCCATAGATAAATGAAGAACGAATTAACACTAAAGATTTTTTTATTAATTGCATTAAATTTGTTTGTGCTAACATAACTAACGTGTGACTGTGGTAGCCTAGCGGTTAAGGTACTGGACTATGGACCAGAAGGTCAAGGGTTCAAATCCCACCTCTGCCAAGCTACCACTGTTGGGTCCTTGAGCAAGGCCCTTAACCCACAATTGCTTGGATTGTAAGATTGTATCAACTGTAAGGCGCTCTGGATAAGGGCGTCTGCTAAATGCTGTAAATGTAAATAACTGATGCCTTGCCATTTGTGGTCTATTTGTACACAGTTATAAGTGGCCAGCAAAAACTCTATGAGCTATCATTAACTTGTCTGCAGCGTGACTGACTTTCCTTTAAACATTTGCGAATGTCCATTAATCCATGTGAAAAACTGAAAGAAACTGGCTCTGACTGAAAGCATTAGCCGCTCAAGCCTCTGGAATGGTGCTGGGGAATTATGGGAAATGTAATTATGATGAATGCACGTGCCCCAGTAAATGCACAAGCGCAATAGTCATGTTGCCCAAAACACAACTATTTTGTCACTTATACTTTTTAGCTCTAAATGTATTTTTTCACAACACTGACACTGCAGTTATAACCTAATGCATGTTTATTTCATTGCATATTTATTCGCCAGTGATATAGGAATGCTACATCCTGCACTGTAATTGGTTCATTACTTTATACTTTGCTGGTAATTAGTTTATTACCTTACTATTGTATTCTTCTTACACTTCTTTTTATTAGAGAGAAATGTATAAGGCAGTTTGATTTATGATTGTATTAACTATACTATAATGCATAAACATTAAATGTTGCTTTAATGCAATCACTAACCTTTAATGTTCAAATAATGTTAATGTTATTTCCAAATGTTGATATAACGTTTCATGGTTTTAAAAGGTATTCCTCATTTTATTCCTAATTATGCTTTTTTTTCTTTTCTCACCTCAGACCGAAACTTGAACCTTCTTCCTCAGACTTCTTGTTTTTTCCTCTACAGACCAGCAGCAGCCCAACAACGCCACACCACATGCTTCACACTTCATTTTTTTAAATAAAGAAAATCTTGAAATGAATATTTTCACTATCTATATTTTTGACAAGAGACTTGGGTTGAAGCTAGAACAAATTACCCATGCTGAAAATATAATAAAATATGGCAAATAGAAGCAGAGACTAAAATATCTTGGTCATGCTGTTCGAAGGTCTTATCAATGAAACGTCTTGTGTATTGTATGACTTACTGAAAATCTTTTTTCTTTAGCAATGTAAATATAGTTGGGCGACTGGGTTGCACACACATTGTTGGACATCTTAACAATTTAATTATTATTACATAAGATAATGAAAATGAATGTTTATTGCTTTTAAATGTCAGATATAATAAGTAAAAAATGCATAAGATATAAAACCTTATTCTTATGATAATTTCATTGTAAGATGATCAATAACGTGGGACAAGAGAAACGATCTACTTAACTACATTGTATAATGATTATATCAGTTTATATGTCAGTTAAAATGTTTATAGTATGTGCATGTATTATTTGAAAACTTTTTGGTGGGATAAAAAACATTACTCCAGTAGTTTTATGTTCCACATACAGATGTATTGCTGATTTTATAAATAAGGGAGTGGGAATTATTGTTATTTAACATCGTATCAGCTGCAGTGGCCAGTGGACACAGGGAGGACATGCAAAGTCCATACATGCGGAGTTCGGGATTGAACAGGGGACGCTGGAGCTGTGAGGAGACCTTGCCAACAACTGCGCCACCCTGCCGCCTGCTTTGATAAATGAACAGAAGTTATTACAAAATCTGTAGGGAAGCAACTTACTCACTTTCCATTAATTAATTAATACATCTTTAGATCTGCTGCATTCATTTCAAGGTCACAGGGTGTCCTAGACTTAACCAGTAGCACAGGGCACAAGGTGGGAACCAACCCTGGAAAAGGCACATGTCCATCTTAGAGCATAAGTGCACAGTGACACTTTAGAGACACAATTTCTTTGGAATGTGGGAGGACACTGAAGTACAGTGGCACAAAAAAGTATTTAGTCAGTCACTGATTGGGCAAGTTCTCCTACTTAGAAAGAAGAGAGAGGTCTGTAATTTTCATCATAGGTACACTTCACCTATGAGAGACAAAATGAAAATAAGTATTTGGTCAATAACAAAAGTTCAACTCAATACTTTGTAACATAACCTTTGTTGGCAATGACAGAGGTCAAACGTTTCCTGTAAGTCTTCACCAGGTTTGCACACACTGTAGCTGGTATTTTGGCCCATTCCTCCATGCAGATCTCCTCTAGAGCAGTGATGTTTTGGGGCAACACAGACTTTCAACTCCCTCCACAAATTTTCTATGGGGTTGAGGTCTGGAGACTGGCTAGGCCACTCCAGGACCTTGAAATGCTTTTCACAGAGCCACTCCTTCGTTGTCCGAGCGGTGTGTTTGGGATCATTGTCATGCTGGAAGACCCAGCCACGTTCCATCTTCAATGCTCTCACTGATGGAAGGAGGTTTTGGCTTAAAATCTCAAGATACATGGCCCCGTTCATTCTTCCCTTAACACGAATTGGTCGTCCTGTCCCCTTTGCAGAAAAACAGCCCCAAAGCATGATGTTTCCACCCCCTAACGAGTGGAGGACAGAAGAGCTTCTTAAAGAAGTTACAGGTTTGTGAGAGCCAGAAATATTGCTTGTTTGTGGGTGACCAAATACTTATTTTCCACCATGCTTTACAATTAAATTCTTTAAAAATCCTACAATGTGATTTCCTTTTTTTCTCATTTTGTCTCTCATAGTTGAAGTGTACCTATGATGAAAATTACAGACCTCTCTCATCTTTCTAAGTAGGAGAACTTGCACAATCAGTGGCTGACTAAATACTTTTTTGGCCCACTGTACCTGGAGGAAACTCATGAAGACATGGGGACAGCATGAAGACTCCACACAGAGAGCAGCTGGTCCAAGACTCAAACTTGGGTCTCTGGATTTGTGAGGTGACAACAGTAACCATTATACCACCATACCAACCAGAAACAAGTTTAAATAGGCATATTTTGCACATTTTAATGAACAATTAACAAAGCAATTCATTTCTGAGAAGTGATTTTCATTTAAATTTACCACTGGTGGCCAAACTTCTGCATAAGACTTTTTTGCAATATGTTACTTTATGGTATACAGCTTTACTTTTTCCTCACAGTTTGCTATCTGGTTTTGCATATGAGTAACATTAGTGATACTAACAATGGTGCATGATTTCTTCAGTCTACAGCATAGAGGATGGTAGTGTACAGCTTTAAGTGCAGACTGTAAGATGGACCTGTCAAATAACACTGACAGACCAGCAGAGCATTTGCTATGATGTCTTTACTATTAGCTTAACATGCCATTTAATAGAAGTGCTACTACCTAAAAACAATGGATTTCCAACACCATGCACACCATAACCCATTAGTCAGGGTAGAAAGTTGTCTTGCATGTATGGATTTATCAGATGCAATGATCAGCAATGTTACAGATGAAATATCAGTTATTAGATACTGCTAACGACAAGCACATGAGAAGGTCTGTAATAGTCATAGTCGAGATGTTGCAGACCAAAAAGCAGTTTACCTCAGTGTGAGATTGGTCACAGGAGTATGGATGTCCCTTAGACGCCAGCTCCAAATGTTCAACTGGGCCTGATTCTCCAGACTTAGATCAGATGCTAACACACAAGCAGTCAAACATAATTGCTCAGATGCACATACGTAATATTCTGACGAAATTAAATTTAGATTTGCCCTCTGTTCACTTAAAGGAGGGAAACCACAATAACTAGGACCACTTTTTTTAATCTGACAAGTGGGGGTATTTATACATGTTGTGTAGGACTTGTGCATAAACCGTACACTCATGATCGCAGTGCAGAGCTCAATAAAGAGTCGAAACTGAGATCTAAAAGTATGATGCGAGGTATAAATAAACCGCACGAGTGGAATTAGCACCTTTTTTAAATTGGTAATGCAAAAGGCATGACCACAGTGAGAAAACACTGTTAGATTTGGCTGCATCCAGAGAAAACAGAGATGGGAGGGGGTACTAAAGTCCAAAAAGACTTTTGTTTCGAGTGGTACAAGTATACATTAGAGTAGATTGCATAAGAATTAGTTGTGCTGAATAATTTGTCATTTTTTTTATGAAAGTACATCAAGACATGAGGGGCCTACAAAATACTGATAAGCTACTGTTCTCCACTTTGCAGTGTATACCTTCTATATCGGCATACACTTCTCAATGTTTCAAACAAGTGTTTGAGCAATTATTTTGACCACATGTACAAAACCCATGTCTACAGAATCAGGCCATGGACTTATTAGGCATAGCTGGAACAAGACTTCAAAAAAAGCTTTGCCAAAGAGGACACTGCAATTAAATTAGACTTAACAGGACAAATGGGAAGAGCAATCCAAGTTTGGAGTCTCTCAGGCGTTTCTCTTGGTGTGAATAAGCAGGTCCCTCTGCAGGTCAGCTACCAAATTCCCTTGCCCAGCCTTGCCACCAGGAGGATCGGTTATCAGTGTCAGTTTATTGAAAACCCCACGGCCAAAGTATTCCGCCACCACTGAGAATCCATCGTTAGAACTCCTCAACTGCAAAAGATAAACAGCATAGACATGGTAAGTGCACGACAGAATCACTGCATTTATTTGCACTATATTCAACAAGGAAGATGCTGTAGGTTAAATTTAAAAGCCACAAACAGGGAAAATTCTGTCAATTCGTTGCACTGGGGAGACGTGCTTGTTACCTCACCTGTCCATTAAAGTGCTCATGTAGGTCCCGTTTCTGTTCCTGTGCTCGCAGCATGTCCATCACCTTCCGGTTCTCAGGAGTGCAGGTGGGACACTCTGCCTCACTCTCTGCATAGCTCTCAAAGCAGTGCTGATGGAAGGAGTGACCACACAGGAAATGCACAGATGGCAGCTCTAGGGGGCTGTTACACATGGTGCACTTCGTCTTCTGGAAAATCTTTGCACTGGCAGTTGTGGGGGTGCAAAATGGAAATAACTGACATTAAAGGAATATTCCAGTGGGGTTTTTTTTTTTGTCCAACCTGATCTCTAGCTATGTCTGAGCAAGTACCACATTTCTGAAATTTCTCTGTATAATTATAGGAAAAGCAGTTTACTTAAAACTCATTTATAATGGAACGGAAGTGGCCTCACATTGCAGTGAGCATATCACTTCATTCATCAGCAGCTTAAAGTTTTCAGTCATTCATTTTCATACTCAATCCAATTTAGGGCTTTGGTGAGCCAGGACCTAACCAGCAGCACAGGGAGGGCTCCTTCCCTCCCGGCTGTATTCCTGCAACCTTGTTTGGAAGCGGCTTACTCCATTCTTCATGCTATTTTCAATACTCGTTTTAAACACTAACATGCTTTGACACTCATTTTATCTCTCCTTGGACTTGCTTTGCTCGTTTTGCTTCTTCTCATGTTTGCTTGTGTCCTATTGTGTTTGTCACTTGTGGTGTTACAGGTTTCGTCCCATTCTGACTCTTGACTGTCGTTTCAGCCCTTATATATAGCTGGTTATATATAGCTTGTGTGTCTTCTACTGAATTGTGTGACAAGTACTGTTGCCTGTTTTCTCCCAGTCCCCTTGCTCCTTTCCTATTCTACCACCTTGCCCTGCGCTGCTGGTTAGGCCCCAGCACGAAAAATGAGTGATTAAGTATAGGGTAAAGGACAAAGCCATGTACCGCACCGATTTCAGCGTGTGACCTAATTGTGGTGTGTGTACACCTCGTTCCTAAAATATTCTGGAAAATAATTTCCATCCATCTGCATAAGAAATTATTGGGAAGCTGGATTAAAATGCTGTATGCATGCACTGTAAGAACGGCTGTTGGGTCAAATCGATTACATTTAAGTAAAACATTGTAGAAAGCTTAATAGGAGTCTTTATTTACAGGTGCTTCTAAATTAAGCTCCTTATATTTTTTTTCTTTCACAAATGAAACTAGTTTTTGAAATGTACTCACTCTATTTAGATGTGTACTTCAAATTACTTTTGACCGAATACAAGTAGTGCCATTTATCTTCCATTGCAAGAAATTTCACATTCTTTACCCAAATACAGTGGTGCTTGAAGGTTTGTGAACCCTTTAGAAGTTTCTATATTTCTGCATAAATATGACCTAAAACATCAACAGATTTTCACACAAGTCCTAAAAGTAGATAAAGAGAACCCAGTTAAACAAATGAGACAAAAATATTATGCTTCGTCAGTTATTTATTGAGAAAAACTATCCAATATTACATATTGGTGAGTGGTAAAAGTATGTGAACCTCTAGGATTAGCAGTTAATTTGAAGGTGAAATTAGAGTCAGGTGTTTTCAATGGGATGACAATCAGGTGTGAGTGGGCACCCTGTTTTATTTAAAGAACAGGGATCTATCAAAGTCTGCTCTTCACAACATGTTTGTGAAAGTGTATCATGGCACAAACAAAGGAGATATCTGAGGATCTCAAAAGAATTGTTGATCATCAGACTGGAAAACGTTACAAAACCATCTCTAAAGAGTTTGGACTCCACCAATCCACAGTCAGATTTTTTTATTTTACAAATAGAGGAAATTCAAGACCATTGTTACCCTCCCCAGGAGTGGTCGACCAACAAAGATCACTCCAGGAGCAAGGCGTGTACTAACTGGCGAGGTCACAAAGAACCCCAGGTAAATTCTAAGTAACTGAAAGCCTCTCTCACATTGACTAATGTTAATGTTCATGAGCCCACCATCAGAAGAACACTGAACAACAATGGTGTGCATGGCAGGGTTGCAAGGAGAAAGCCACTGCTCTCCAAAAAGAACATTGCTGCTCGTCTGCAGTTTGCTAAAGATCATGTGGACAAGCCAGAAGGCTATTGGAAGAATGTTTTGTGTCGGATGAGACCAAAATAGAACTTTTTGGTTTAAAAGAAAAGCGTTATGTTAGGAGAAAGGAAAACACTGCATTCCACCATAAGAACCTTATCCCATCTGTGAAACATAGTGGTGGTAGTATCATGGTTTGGGCCTGTTTTGCTGCATCTGGGCCAGGATGGCTTGCCATCATTGATGGAACAAATGAATTCTGAATTATATCAGAATTCTAAAGGAAAGTGTCAGATCATATGTCCATGAACTGAATCTCAAGAGAAGGTGGGTCATGCAGGAAGACAACGACCCTAAGCACACAAGTCGTTCTACCAAAGAATGGTTAAAAAAAGAATAAAGTTAAGGTTTTGGAATGGCCAAGTCAAAGCCCTGACCTTAATCCAATCGAAATGTTGTGGAAGGACCTGAAGTGAGAAGTTAATGTGAGGAAACCCACCAATATCCCAGAGTTGAAGGGGGGGGTCACACCAGATACTGAACGCAAAGGTTCACATACTTTTGCCACTCACTAATATGTAATATTGGATAAGTTTCCTCAATAAATAAATGACCAAGTATAATATTTTTGTCTCCTTTGTTTACTTGGGTTCTATCTACTTTTAGGACTTCTGATGATATCTGATGATATTTTAGGTCATATTTATGTAGAAAAATAGAAAATTCTAAAGGGTTCACAAACTTTCAAGCTCCACTGTAAAGGCATGTGCCGTTTAATAATCATCCAATCAATGAACGTTTGCTTTAATGACCAGGGACTTTTTAATAAAGTTATAAAAAAATGACAAAAAAGAAATTATTTGCTGGTCACCTCAACAGCCAATTAACACTGTGGATTCATGAGCAGAGTGCATCATTCGCTCGCTTGCGCACACACATGTAAGCGTAGCTGCCTTAACGGTCTTGTGCTGGCTTGCTTATTAGCTCACGTTTGGACTAGACACTGTTCCAAGTTGGTTGAAGTGTTTTAGAGACGTTTTTGTGCAAGTTACATGAGTTTTTTAGTTATTTGTAAACAAGCTGCAAATGGCCTGTAAATGAGTATGAGTATGAGTACAAATGAGTATGACGATGGTAATGTCCAATCAATGACCATTTCGGTCAACACCCCATTTCACAGAATGTAACGTGGTCCTTAAATGGTGCATACCTGTACAGAGAACTGGACTTTTATTAAAAGTCTCGTAAACTACCTGGTGCGAAGTTCCTGAATCTCAGCTCGCAGGTGTGCCGTCTCATCGCGGTACTGCTGGATCTTCCTCTCATCTTCTTCAATCTGCTTACTCTCCCTTTGCAGCTTGTTAATCAAGTAATCTTTGATTACTGAAAGCGTCGCCGTGGAGTTATGTGCCAGTGTCTGCACCACTACGATAGAGGAAGCCCATGAGATCTATATCTGAGTCAAAGGTACATTTAGTAAAATGTAAAGAGAAGTGTGAAAATGTCTTTTCTGCTGTAAAGGGCGACTGATTCAAGCAAAAGTTGATTCTTAGATTTGTTTAGTGAGTCTCATAGTTTATGTATACACATCAAAGAATGAGGTAACAAAGCATTTAGAAAGTAACTTGACAAAGTTTTTCTCTAGAACCACTTCAGAGAATAGTTTCCAAAAAGACCCAACAACGTTGTTGCAAATAGGTGGTTCTCACATGAAGGTGTGAAAACCAGAAGTCAAACCACACATCACGAAGTGGCATCTTCTTTCTTGCTTACCCAACAGTGGTGGCATAAGATTGTGCTGGTCGATGTGTTGCAGCACCTCACTGATGTAAGTTTTACAATCTTCTTCTTTCCGTGCAAAGTAGCCCAGAGCCTGCTCCCACAGACAGACCTCCTTACTGCCATAGTCCTTACAAGCCTTCACCACCTTTGAGTACTCCTCATTCTGCATGTGGTAGTGCATAATCTGCTGGTACCTGCATTTGGCACAAGATTTGACTTGTGTTATCTTTTGCACAGTTAAAAGTGACATGGGCACCAACTACAGTGAGGGCCAAAAGTATGAGATCACTAGTGAAAATGCTTCCATTGTCATTACAATCATATATTTTATATTTAAAAAAAAAATACATACACACATATCTATATATATATATATAGAGATATATAGATAATATATATATATATATAGATATCGTATAGATAGGGATACTTATCGGTATATATATCTATATATATATCTATATATATATATACTCTACTATCGATATCATTTTTTTTTTTTTAAGTGTATATAGATATATATATATATATATATATATAGATATACTATATCTATATAGATCTATATCTACACCTACATACACAAAATATATATATATCTATATATTTTGTGTGTTTATGTATGTATGTGTATGTAGTATGTATATATAATATATATATATATATATACACACACATACACACACACACATACACATACATACACACACACACATACATACCATACACACACAAAATATATATATATATATATATATATATATATATTATAGATATATATATATATATATATAATATATATATATATATATAATATATATATTATATATATATAAAATATATATATATATATATAATACACACACACACACACACACACACACACCCTACCCCTCCAAAAAGACCAGTCCTGATCAAGCTTCCTCTGACAGTAGAAGGGTTCACTTGACATCATGAAGCTGCCAGATGCTTTTATTGCTCACCTGTAACACTAAATACTTGCTATTGTAGCCCATAGAACAAGTCTTTTTTCTGATTTCTTTTCAGTTTTTTAATACTGGGTACAGATTTTCTGTATTTTCTGGTAGCATTATAATAAATACACTAAGGCATACGGTCATAATACGGTCATAATACCATTGCTGAAACAATGATTTGTGTATTCTAATGACGGCCTAAGACTTTTGCACAGTAATGTACATTTCAGAATTAATTAGTATTTGGTTTGTTCTCCCTTTTGCTCTAATGGCAGCATGCACTCAAGCTGGTTTGGATGCCACATGTTAATGCAAATCTGATGATCCATGTTATCCCAGTAGTTATTGAATGCTTGGCTTTCTCGGTCTTCAAGTTCACCAGTAAATGCTCCATTTGGTTTAGGTCAGGCGACTGTGGAGGAACGTCCATGACAGTCAGCACTTCTTGATCTTCTTCGGTCTTCAAGTTTGTGTGTTTGCTGCACAATGAATCCTTCTCCATAAAGATCCAAACAAACATTTCACTATCGGTCTCAACTCCCATTATAAGTGACCGGTCAGCCAATTCACACCGTTTCTAACTAAGGGTGGAGATCGACTAATGGCATGCTTTACTTTGAAGCCTTTTTCAGCTGAAGTTTTAATATAAATACATAGAAAAATAGGCCATAGTCAAAATTGGAAAGGCAATTACAATGTAGCTCAACTTCACCAATCAGTATATTTGTGTTTTTTCTGTTTTTCCATGTTGGAATGATATGATTACCTAACAAACTGGATGTCTATCGGGTTGTGTGTGTGCCTGCATTACTGATTGAGGAAGAAAAAAGGTCTGGGGCGTAGAAGAGAGCAGGATATGAACATGAGTCACAGACCTCACAGAGCAGGTGCTTTATATGTGTTTTGCTAAAATGTGCTTCTGAAATGCAATCAGTGATTTTAGCACCGCCAACACCGTAGCTACTGTCATTCATTCGCTAAATTCATTTCAGATTCTATGGCTTTATACATGGCATATATTTGGTAGTGTTTATACAGACTGTTATATTATGAGAGTGGGTAACACTTTACTCTGATGAATTTGGTCATGCTTAACATTCATGTTCTACCTTAATTACTACATGAATTAATATATTGGTCCTGCATTAACCCACTCACTTTATACATATCCATGATGATTTGTGATCTATTACATGTATCAGTTCATGATTACTCACTCAAGAAATACTGCATGAATTAATGCCATTTCATGTAGCCTTATGGTTAAGTATTACCCAAGAGTGTTCTTCCACTTTCATTTTCCAGTCTCTAGATCAGATTGTAGTAGTTGCTGCGGTGTAAAGGGTGAAAATGTTTCACCAGTAGGGTTTTTCCAAACCGGTCTCTGAGGTTGCTTTCAGTGTAGTAATCTTTTCTTATGTAACTCACTCCAGGACAGTCTAAATGTCTGTGTTTAATCATCAACATTATGTTGCTTCTTTGCCCGTCAAGAAATATTTTTGTGAAATCTTCCAATGATGAACATCGTATACACTACTTAATCCAAGCAATTTTAGACCTGCATAGATAAAGGGGATGACTTGGTAGAATTTATTATTCGATTCTTCAGTCTATAATTCTTTCTACAGTCCAGTGATTTAAGTGTTTATAAGAGGTTTGAGGTCTGACAGCAGCTGGTGATTTTTTATAAATATTTGCTACTTCTGTTCTGAAGATAGAGTACTGGTTTGGTTGCACAACCAGTCATTTTTACTAGTTGACTAGTCACTTTAAAAAACTAGTCGCCTAGTCACGGTGTCCATAGCTAATGCAAAACGAAACTCAGAAGGGTATTTTTTTTTATTAGCTCAATTAACGCTGATTGATAGAATGCGTCAAATCTGATTTCAAATAACAGACATACACAGGCCCTAAATTAAAATTCCAGCTTCAGAGTTTCCTTAGGCTACATTTTTAAAGATGACAGTAAATAAATGTGCAAAATAATACAACAGTGCAGAGCTTACTTTGAGCTGGATCCTGCCCGAAACAAGATCCAGTGATACACCTCTCATATTTATAGCACATCTCCAATACCAGCACCTCTGTGTTTTTATATCTGAGATAAAATGATGAAAATAAGTACCAGATTCTAATTAAAAGGTACTTCGTGTGTAACATCCTTTCCAAAAACCCAAATGGCTCATTTTATATATATATATATGAATAAAAGGTTTTTTTGTTTTTTTGTTTTTTGCTTTTGCATTTCCAAACAGAGATATATATATATATATCTATCTATCTCTCAAAAAAACAAAAAGGACAACTGACAATTAAGAAAATCTTTTTCATATTTTTCATTGATACAGATACTCTATTTTGAAAGCTACAGTATTTCATGTTGTATTAAATGCGTTCTTTAATTCCTAGTCTTAGAAAGGGGTTATAGTCAATTGTAACCACCTTTCTAATGATGGTACAAGTTTTCCGCTGTGGCAAATGCAAAGGTCGTTGACATTTAGGCTGCAGGGTACATCCTACCCAATCACCTAGGTGGTACTGGTAACGGTTATGCTAAACAGCCTTACAGATAGCATACTTGCCTATTGTGCTAACATTTCCTGCATGACTGTATATGATAGGGTATTATTTATAACTAAGAGCCTGTTTGACAATGAATTTGACATATAGATGGGCAATCATCCCCATTACACCCATCTGGTGCATGTCTTTTAAGAGGTGTAGCAGGCTTTTTCTCAATAAAAAACACAGCTACTGCATGTTCTGTATTTATAAAAACATCTTAGAGGTTTCCATTCTTAAGATTATGGCTGCCATTCTTTCACTGTTTGTTTCTAAACCATTGATATACACTGATATTTACCGTATTTTTCAGACCATAAGGCGCACTTAAAATCCTTTCATTTTCTCAAAAATCGACAGCGCGCCTTAAAATGCGGTGCGCCTAATGTATGAATTAATTCTGGTTGTGCTTTCTGACCTAGAACCGATTGTAGATGGTACACGGCGCTCATAAATCTGTCAAAATGTTTTAGCACGGCCTTGGTAAATTACGAAGCTTACGGCCACCGTAGTGCGCAGCATAGCGGAGTAATACGGTATGTGCTTCAGCATTAGGGTACGTGCATTCATTCATTCATTCTCGAAGCGGATTTCAAACTCAACGCTATCAGTCACGCAGTACAACATGGACATAGAGCAGCTGTGAGAGAATTCAACTTTAACGAGTCAACGGTACGGAAGTGGAGGAAGCAAGAAGACGCCCTGCGCCAGGTAAAGACCAAACTGAGCTTCCGACGGAACTTAAGAGTTTTGTTTCATTTCATGCGTCTTATAACCCGGTGCGCTTTATGTATGAACATAGATCCGTTAGCAGTCGATCATTGATATTGCGCCTTATAACCCGGTGTGCTTTATAGCCAGAAAAATACGGTACTTACATGACTATTTTCCTCTAGTACAAGGCAGTTGGTTACCATACTCTCAATTGTTTAACATAGATGACATGCTAGAGGTATGGGACAGTAATTATTAGTGTACTATGATCTTCCCCTGGTTTTGGAATTGGAATAATTATTGAGCTGGAATGATTCCAGCCTAACATATAGTGTTCATATTTGTGAGTAGTAAAGCCATGGAGTTATATGGAACCCCTAGTTACTAGTTCTACCATGACTATTACAGTGGGGCAAAAAAGTATTTAGTCAGCCACTGACTGTGCAAGTTCTCCTACTTAGAACGATGAGAGAGGTCTGTAATTTTCATCACAGGTACACTTCAGCTATGAGAGACATTTGACCTCTGTCATTGCCAACAAAGGTTATGTCACAAAGTATTGAGTTGAACTTCTGTTATTGACCAAATACTTATTTTCCACCATGATTTACAATTAAATTCTTCAAAAATCCTACAATGTGATTTACTGGATTTTTTTTCTCATTTTTTCTCTCATAGTTGAAGTGTACCTATGATGAAAATTACAGACTTCTCTCTTCTTTCTAAGTAGGAGAACTTGCACAATCAGTGGCTGACTAAATACATTTTGCCCCACTGTATTTAGTGGGGGGAAGGGTGAATAAAAGGAAATAAAGAAAATCCATGTGACTTTTGTTATGACTGAAGCTGCTGACCCATTGTGACATACTTATGCCAAACAAAGTAGCTGTAGTGTGTTTTAAGAGTACTCACAGTTTGCCCTTCTCATAGAGGTAAAGCACGCCCTCTTTAAAATTGTGCATTTGGCACAGCACCAGAGCCTTATCAAAGACAGTATTTTCACGCCTCAGCAGTGACAATGCTGCCTCCTGCAGGACTTTCTTCCTCTGAAAAATAAGTGGGTATTAGAAAGATGTCATAAAAATAACAAGCTCTTTGCTTTTTACATTTAGATTTTTTTGTTATTCTTCTCTTTTCTCCAAGTTTCCTCACAGCCAGATTCCATCTTGGTCTCTACTGTAACACAACAACTACCAACCCAGAGGTAGGGGCTAGGGACCTTTACTTTGTGACATGGGTTATTTGCATGCTGAAAGAAGCCATTGGTAAATTGTGGCCATGAAAAGATGCAGGTCAGCAACAATATGGGTATGCACCACGTAACGTCCTTCTGATCAACATCCGTTTGCTTTAGGAAATAAAAGTCTCTCTGATACACATCTAATTTATGTCTGAATGACAGAAAACTAGAACGACTGAACCCTTGCAACTTTGGCTGACAGACAAGAGAATTGCAGTCTTGAAATGCTTATAAAAAACCTGGCATTGTTCTACAGTTCTAAGTGTTACAAAAGATAAGAGTTACTGGGTTATACAGTACAATACTACAGTGGTGCTTGAAAGTTAAAAAAGTTCCATTTTGGTCTCATCCGTCCACAAAACATTCTTCCAATAGCCTTCTGGCTTGTCCAAGTGATCTTTAACAAACTGCAGACAAGCAGCAATGTTCTTCTTGGAGAGCAGTGGCTTTCTCCTTGCAACCCTGCCATACACACCATTGTTGTTCAGTGTTCTTCTGATGGTGGACTCATGAACATTAACATTAGCCAATGAGAGAGAGGCCTTCTTAGAAGTTTCCCTGGTGTCCTTTGTGACCTCGCCAACTATTACACGCCTTGCTCTTGGAGTGATCTTTGTTGTTCGACCACTCCTGGGGAGGCTAACAATGGTCTTGAATTTCCTCCATTTGCACAGCATCTGTCTGACTGTGGATTGGTGGAGTCCAAACTCTTTAGAGATGGTTTTGTAACCTTTTCCAGCCTGATGAGCTTCAACAACTCTTTTTCTGAGCTCCTCAGAAATCTCCTTTGTTCGTGCCATGATACACTTCCCCAAACGTGTTGTGAAGAGCAGACTTTGATAGATCCCTGTTCTTTAAATAAAACAGGGTGCCCACTCACACCTGATTGAAAACACCTGACTCTAATTTCGCCTTCAAATTAACTGCCAATCCTAGAGGTTCACATACTTTAGCCACTCACCAATATGTAATATTGGATCATTTTCCTCAATACATAAATGACCAAGTATACCCATTTGTTTAACTGGGTTCTCTTCATCTACTTTTAGGACTTGTTGAAAATCTGATGATGTTTTAGGTCATATTTATGCAGAAATACAGAAAATTCTAAGAGTGTCACAAACTTTCAAGCACCACTGTAAATGTTTTGCTATTATATTTTAATTGAAATTATTGCTTAAAATAAAACACTATGTGCAAGGTACTAAACCACTGTGTGAACCATGGTAATAGTCAGGTTTCGCAGAACGGAATGCGGACCTTAAACGAAACATACCTGTACTTAAATAGGCTATAGCACTTAAGCAATGACTATTGGTATTAATGGGCTCATGGTGTGCCAAGAAAACATTGCCCTACTCCACCAGTCTGGACAATTGTGTCTGCATGATTCTCTGCATTGCACTTCTGCCACACAGTGGCCTGATTAGATAACTGCATTAATGAGTAGGTATACACATGTTCCTAGTAAAGTGCTCAGTGTATCCTGGTGGTTATCCTTTCCCTTTAACACAATGTGTTATATTTACCTGGGGATCCTCTTCATGGGCCCATTCCTGCAGACGAAGCTCCAACAGTGTGTCATACACACCTTGTGGGGAATCTGGTTCCACATTGATCATGTGCTCAAGGAATTCTCGTAACTCTCGTGGGTTATTTGCAAAGATGGGGATGAACTCTTCTGAGCTGGCCTGCAAAAAACGAGAAGAACTATATAAACTGGTTCACGTTCACTCGTTGAGTCTCTGTTTCATGGCTGATCTTCCATGTTGTTTGTAATCCTGTCGAATGCATTTTTGGCTTCCGTCAAACAAAAGTATCAGGTCCATTAGGTCCTTTCCCCTAGACAGGGTCATAACAGCACATTACAGCACATAACTATTGTGACTTTCCATAATTAAAAAAGTTGTGGCATTAGGGATGGTGTGTAGATGGTAGCGTTCCACCCATGTTTTCAGTGGCATCTCTGACTCATCTACGTATTGTCTGTACGCAGTTCTTGTGAAATTACCCTTAATATTTACATAACAGTACCATAAAAAGACTGTGACCAGGGTACAATCCGCCCAATGCCCTGTTTCACAGAACATAATGTGGTCATTAAAAGGCACCTGTATGCAAGTTCAACTTCCAGCATGGAAATCTGTCCTTAACATGCAATTACTGTTCACATATCAAATTCCCTGGGCTTGTCACCTTATCTGGTGCTGATCTATCCACACTGTCCCGGTCAGCGGAGTCTGGGCTGTGTCTGTAGTCAGTACACAGCCTCTTGAGCAGCACAGTGGTACTCTCAGGAACGTGGTGCATCAGAGTTTTCCCATAGTGCTTCATATTGGTTTCAGCCTGCTCAAATGGGAGCCTTCCAATATAGCGCAGAGCCTCCTGATAGTTCTACATATAACAGTAAAAGGAAAAAATAACTTTATATTAAAACAACATTTAACTCATTAATGAAAACATTTATGTGAGCTTCATTGCTGTGGTTAACTTGGTTCTCTTCTGATTAGACTACAAAAATCAGCCAAAACATCAACACCACACAGACTGAATAAATAATGTTGATTATCTTGAAAAAACATCACATATTAAGCTCTGGGATAGATAAGCCCTCAGGCGAACAGTCGGTGCTCATAGTTGACGTGTTGAATATGGGAGCACTGATCAGGAGTAAGGACCTGAGTGACTAACAAGGGAAAACTGGATATGTCCAGACAGCTGTGGAAAGAAGACAGTCAGTGAAGGGAGTGTGATGCTCTGGGTAATGATCAAGAGGGAAACCCTGGGTCCAGGAACCATCACTACGGACCAGGTGTTTTTAATGTTTTGGTTGATCTGTGACAATACTGTATCTAAGAAAAGCAAAGCATTACAGGTAAGGACTCAACACTATCAAAACTCCAGTGAAAGACTACAGTTCTCCGTGAGCGTTCCTCACCTTCAAATCCTCCAGCTGGATCTTCAGGTACCACTCATGGTGGGAGTGTTTTTCTGCCAGGAACACGGCATGGCTATGGTAACCAGCCTGGCGCAGCACCTTTATGGCTATCTCCACATCGAAATGCACTTCGCTCTCACTGCTCTGAAGACGACAGAAATGCAAATTGTTGTCAGCCTGATCTTGCTCTTATCCAGTACACTTTCAAATTTTTCTTCTTGACCAAAATGAAGAAACTGGTTTTTACTAAACAACAAAGATTTGGGTTCCTGAACAATTCTGGGTTATTTTGCGGATTTTGTCCTGCAGATTAGAAAAATCACCTTAATTTTCTCATCACATAATATTTTGTATATTTTAAGTATACTTGTACTGTATTTTCCATGGGTGTAACAATGAATCATGACAATGCATTGCGATGCAAAAATGTGCATCGCACAGATCGACAATGTCACATGCATTCTGTTTATTACGCCATCTGAAGCTATTGCATTTTTTTGTCATAAGTCATGCTCCCTTATGCATTTAAAACTCCTAAAATTTTTTTAATTGCAGCAGACTAAGGATTATTTTTAATTTACATTTTCATACAAGAAAAGTACACATTATTTGGGATTGTTACTCTACAGAAATAAAAAACAAATGTTTTCACTCTGTTATTTAATATATGGTGAAACTACAGTACAGCATTTTATTTACAATTTAAAACCTCTATTTTTAGTCATTTATTGTCATTTGTTTTTTTATTTAAAAGCTTATTCAATAAAATCATTTTTGGCATTATTCATACAACAGAAATAACAAAAAAAAAATCGAATCATGAACCAAATGAAACTGTGAGTAGTGCATCATTAACACCCTATCTGCATACAAAGCAAGCTGCCTTGGTCAGTCCAAGCACACCTGAACATGCACTCAGTGTAGGTGACATGCAAATGGTGTCTCGGGCATGCCTGAAAGATTAGATGTTGGCAAACAGGCTATAAAACCTGCTCAAATCTGCAGATGCTGTTTGTACGCATGCCGACACACATGTTCTTCAGATAATATGGTGAGAATACTTAACAATAGGCTTTACAGTCTTCAGGAAGTGTTAATACAGCAGAAATATCTCATCAACATCATAACCATTGCAATACAAACTGTTCAATCTGTGAGGAGTGTATGCCTTCAGCTCAAAGACACAGAATTAATGGTAGGATAATCGCATCAACAGGACCGAAAGAGTTAATGGCTATTAACTGAATGATATAAATGCCCACGGAAGAGCAGTACACCAACTGTGATTTGTTGTTGTCCATATTTTTCCCCCACTTACTTGATCTGGAAAATAATCCATAAATTAAAATCAAGGCACTCCTCAGAATATAATGTTTCGGTTTACGATATTTTAACTTTGCAATGGGAATCTGATAACACCCATAAATAAACATTCAGCAGAAACTACATTTGGAATTTGGATTTCTCCCAGGCAACCGATATGCAGTATGATACCGGTGACACCGATCTCCTGCAGATGCTGGGCATCCGGGCAGCAGCAGCTAACCATTTTGTTTTTGCTTTTCACTGACAATACATTATTCAATAAATTACAAGAGATATTAAACTTATTTTGTTAACTGATTTTGTCCAACTTTAGGTTAATATAAGTGTTTTAAGCGTGTTTAAGGTAGGCTCCGCTATGACATACACAGTATACCTTAAACTCCTCGATTTACCATACATTCAACTTACGATGTGTTTATTAGTGTGCATCTCATTCATAAATCAAGGAGCACCTGTATTAGAACTCAGTTTGTTTGAGATATGCTTTTCCAAGCCAGAATGTTCAGCTATTAAATAAAAATGGATTGGTATCATATCTTTTGTACATGTTTATTTGTAACAAAAACAAAAAACAAAAACTGGGTTCTGTTAAAAAGTGTAGTGACTCCATCATTTCTGTAGTGTCCCTTTCCACGCTGCCTGAGATGCAAATCAATTCCATGCATTGCAACAAACCTTAATGAATTCCTCCAGTTTGGAACTGTCCTTTAGTTTGGTGTAGCAGTTGAGCAGTAGCGTGGTGTGATCTGCATTGGCCAGGGACTGTCTGTGGAGAGCCTGCAGGTAGGCAGTCAAGTTGTGTATTCTCTGAGCATCAAGGAACTTTCGGATGACATAAGAGGGCTCCAGTTTCCCGATAGTTCTACAAGAAACAAATGAGAACATGTATTTTAGAACAATGAAAAGCACTTCTATATGCAACTTACACAATGAAATGCAAACACTACACAGTGGTACCTCGGTTCTCGTCATTAATTCGTTCCAGATGTGTTGTCGAGAACCGAAAACTGAGTACCGAGCAACTTTTTCCCATAAGGAATAATGTAAATTTAATTAATCCTTTCCAGACCCCCAGAAAATCCACACTGTATAAGGCATTATATGCATTAATGGAGTTATACTGTACAGGTGCTCCCTGATTTACTAAGGGGATATGTTCCTACAAATCCATCAGAAGTTAAATGTAACAAACTGAAGAGTTTAACGAGTGTTTAGTAGAGCGATGTATACGGTATCATAGCGCAGTCTATGATAAATAACGATAAGTAACTTAATGTTTAAAACACTTACATTAACCTACAGTTGGCCAAAATCATTAACACAAAGCTCATTTTATAATAGTGTTGAAAAATCTCATGTAATTTAGTGAGTAATGGATTGAAAGTGAAAAGTAAAAGCAAAACACTTACTCTACTGATGAACTCCGGGCGCTAGCATAGCCGCTAATGCTAACTGCAGCCTGTGTTGTGGAGTATTCACAGGCTTCCTTTCCTTTTGGTTGGCTCTTAAAACTAACCTTTTTAGGACCCATGGAGACTTATTTTCACTAACAATACAGTACTGTAGATGTAAAAATAAAGAATCTTTATATAATAAGGAAAAATACAAATATAGAAAAATAAAGAAATAAAGATCTTCACTTAGCAAGGGCTATTGTGAACCTGAATCACTGTGTACTGAATCGTGAATTGAGTTTCAGCTGAAACGAGTCACGTGGCTCGACTCATAAGTTTAAGTTCGCCGAGTATCAGGCAAACAACGAGAACCGAGACAAATTTTTCCAGTAAAAAGGTGTCCACAACCGAAATGTTGGTCAAGAACTGAAGTCCCACTGTATATTACAAAAACAATCCATCTTGGGTGGGGTTTCTCACTCACTGGCATTCCATACCCACAGCAGCACACAGTACAATTTAGGACCAACCTTAGACAGCGTTCCAGTCCACTGAAGAGCATTAACATACACATATATTCTTATTCTGTCTGTCGCTGTCTCTCTAATGTACACACATGTACACACACAGCCGTGTACTCTCTCGCCCCCACACAGGCAAGCATTTAAAAATCAGGCAAAAATGGCAAATTTTCCTATTGCTGAGAGGACATTTGGTCCTCACAAGTAAAAGCAGGTTGACCAACACATCCACCCACTCACCCCACTAGCTCGCAATCCAATTCAGGGTCAGAGTGGTGCCAGGGCCTAGCCATCAACACCGGGCTCAAGGCAAGAACCAACCCTAGACCAGTCCATCACAAGGCAGACTTGCATGAACTCACACTTTATAAACACCAATTAACAAAACGGATTTAGATTGGTGGAAGAAACCAGAATAACAGAAGAAAACCCACGCAGACATGGGGAGAACATCTAAAATCCACACATGCAGCAAGCTCTCTTGATAACATTCCATTCTGAAATAGATTCTGCTTTCTGTACTTTATCTAGTAAAATCTGGGCATGAACTTTGCTCTTGATGCCTCAGTTCAGAAGGTTTTACACTTTGCTTCCTGATATCTCACCACACAAAGCATGTTGTAGTTTCAGTCCTTAATGTAACTCCATAACCATGTAAATAAACTCTTCCATGTGTCTGTGACAACTGCTCCTACCCATGCACACTTTCGAGACATGACCCATCAGTTAAGAACCGATGTTTTCCATTACAATAAACTCCCCTCACATAACCACAAACTTATGTTCTTGATAATTAGAGCTCTTGCCGAATATATTGTTGAATAGCTCCATCATGATCTCCTTTGACGTAGAGATGGTCTCCATATTGTCTGAATATCTCAGACAGACCATCATTATCCAGATGATGACTCTTTGCAAGGTTAATCGCCATCACAAACAGATTCTTCTTAAACAGCATCTGTAAGGACAAAGTTGCAATAGTTTTTAATAAACGTATCGTGTGACCTCAATAAGAGAATACATCTCTGGAGAAAGCTGTGAGGAAGTAAGGTTTAAAGATGACCAAGAACATGGACATTCTGAGGTATGAATGTGTAGCCTATAGCAATGACAGTGACTGAAACAGGTTACAAGCTAAACCACATACTAGAAAGAAATTCAGATTACAGCCCCAAATCAGAGAAAAGATGGAACAGTATGGAAAATGCAAATGTAAAACAAAGCGCAGCGTTTCTTACATTTACTTTGACTTTTATTTCACTGCAGACAGTATGAACCCAAGATATGTCATGTTTATCTGGTCAACTTCCTTTCATTTGTTAATAAACATCCATTCCTGCATATCAGGCCTGTAACACATTCCAATTAAAGCTGAGATGGGGCAAATAATAATAATAATAAGCTTTATTTATATAGCACTTTTTCAAACAACGTTTTACAAGCAGAAGAAAAACTAACAAATACACAAAAAAAACTATAGAATGGTATAAAATAATACATAAAAGAATAGTAAAAAAAAATAGAATGAAATAAAATAGAAATATTAAAAAAATGGACTTAAAATATAAACAAATAAAACATTAGTAAAAAGCCAACCTGAACATGTGTGTCTTAACCCTCCTCTTAAATATGTTAAGATCGTCCAGATCCCTCAGGTCATCAGGAAGAGAGTTCCAAAGGTTGGGGCTGTCATAAGAAAACGCCGCCTTTCCACTCTTTTACATTTACAGCATTTAGCAGACGCCCTTATCCAGAGCGACTTACAATTGGTACAGTCTTACAATTCAAGCAATTGTGGGTTAAGGGTCTTGCTCAAGGGCCCAACGGTGGCAGCTTGGCAGAGGTGGGATTTGAACCCTGGACCTTTGAGTCCAGTACCTTAACCGCTAGGCTACCACAGCTCTTTTGCCGGTTGGTGTTCCTGTTAGCTGATCTGAGGGCCCTCAGTGGAACGTACCTAACAATCATGTCACTGAGGTACTGGGAAGCCAAACCATGGAGGCATTTAAAAACCAGTAAAAGATTCTTAAAATCAATTCTAAGTGATACTGGTAACCAGTGTAGCTGTTTGAGGACCGGTGTGATGTGATCCCTCATTTTTTTACCACTCAGGATTCTTGCTGCCGCATTTTGCACCCTCTGTAGGTTAGAAATGGAGCTCTTTGGTAGGTCAGAAAGAAGAGCATTACAATAATCCAGGTGTGATGATATAAAGGCGTGTTTAAGTTTCTCACTGTCAGCCAGTGAGAGCATGTTACAAACCCTGGATATATTTCTGAGATGGAAAAACGCAGTTTTACAAACGTTGCTAATATGGATCTTACAACTAAGACCACTGTCAGTGACACCCAGGTTTTTGACCGTGCTTTGTGAGTGTAAAGAACAAGATTTTAACCATGTCAGTGCCTCTGCCTTCACTTCACCCAACAATTATCTCAGTTTTGTCCTTATTTAGCTGCAGATAATTATGACAATCAGGCAATTAGGGCTAGTAATGAGGTAAAAAAAAGCTCATGATGTGATTTCAAACAGGTGATATCAACAAAGTGATTGTAATTATGATTTGGTACAAAGACAGTATCCACGAAGGGCTGAGTCATTGAGCAGCAAAGATGACCGGAGGATCTCCGGGTTGTTAACAAATGCATGAGAAAATGATTGAAATATTCAAAAACAAATGTTCCTCAAATAAACATAAACTTCCTTTTTTGTTAAGTAATATTAGTAATATAAGTAAATGCTTTTTTTTATTTGCATTTTCCATACTGTCCTTACTTTTCCTGATTTGGGGTTGTGGTACACTACAACTCAGCAATATATACTATAGTGTGCAAGTTGCCGTTTGGGACACAACCAGCACATGACTCGCATTTGCTCATCAACAATTTCTGAGAAACACACAGAAGTGTGTATGCTGTGAGTGTGGAGGACGGATTACTTCTGGTCAAAAACTAACATACATCACATGGCATATGTTGCTCAGTGAAACTGAATAGGGTTTAAAATAAATAACATCAGCCATCTGTAGCACCTGCTGTTCACAATGAAATCTATATAATCAGAGTAAGATATTCACACAGTTATATTTGGATTAAGGCTAAACGTTGTGTTCTCACCCACTGAAATGAATATGTAAAGAACAATAGTAAGCTGATTTAAGTGGGTATATGCCATTGATTGTACAAGTACCTCCTAGTACCCCACTGAATGGTGGTAGTACTTCCAGTACTTATTTTTCCTTTAGATTTTTTCAAGTTTAATGTTGTATATTGAGCTTATATTGTCCCTGTACACTATATAGACAAACGTTTGTGGACTCCCAAAACATGGGTATTAGTATGGAGTTTGTCCCCACCTTTGGTATTCTGTACAGCCCATGCTACCGCCACTGTTTATCTAAGGACAATCCAGCAACGTATGCGTCATGTTATGAATGTGTTACAAGTGAGTGTTGCTGAAATGGCAGAGCTCAATAATTAGAAGGGGTGTCCACAAACTTTTGTCCCTATAGCGTATGCATGCAGTTGTTGTTACCAAATCAAATTCTTCATAAAAGCTGAGTAATTATACAGTGATTCAATGACTAACAGGTTTAGGCAGTGGAATTGCTAACCTCTAGCTTAGTTTGGGTGTCCTTCTCTTGCAGCATAAACATCCTTCCGTCTCTTGTCAGGACATAGAACGAGCCCCACTCTGCCAGGACGTCAATGATGTCGTCAAATACTGCGCTGTAGGCGATGAACTTGTTGTCCAAGTCATAAATTGTTAAGACATGTTTCTCTGTCGGGGATGTCTCCCTACTTCCAAATTCCGGCCTGTGCAATGGAGAGCACAGCAGAAAACGAAATGTCAAATCTATCCTACAGCAAAGCTAATCACCGATTTCCACAAGGACATTTTGTTCCATTCCATTTTGACACACAAACTCTGTTACCACCTCTTTTCTAACAGCAAACATCAACTCAATATTGACTCACTAGGCAAAGCAGACAAAGCATTGGCTAGTATTGACTTGAAACATAGGGATGCAATCCTTTTACCTCACAGATATCAAGACAAATTATGCTCTTCAGGACTGCAAGTGGTTGGCCATGTACGTAAGCCAAAAAGCTACCAGAATGTACCTATGCCTGTAGCTGACATTCTTAATAAAATGCATTGTGTATCTTTATTATGCATCTTTTTCATTGGAAAATAAATGTACTGCACCACTTTTGGACTTGAAATGTGGTACACGTTATTCCCTTACTTAAAAAAACACCTTCAGGATACCAGTCTGGCGATAAGCAATGGGCAAAACCTTAAGTGAACTCAAGTCACAATTTTAATGCCTCTACAATCTTAAAAGTACACAAGATGTAAAGTTGGTTGTTTAATTTAACCAGCTGATTTGCATATTATGTGACGCAGCAAGCATTTTTCAGTCTATCGAAGGAGAGTGCATTTTTCTAAATGTCTAAGCGCATGCTTTCATGGCACAAGTTGGATACAAATTAAATTACTAGGTCCTACATCACCATTTTTAAGCAATCATGATTATTGGTTTTTAAGTCTAATTTGCAACTGAAAACAGCAGCCAAAATTTCTACTAATAAAATTTCTCTCCACTGAAGACCAAAAGTAATAAAGAAAACTACAGCCTAGCAGAACCTTTTAAATCAAACTTCAAGGAACGTAAACAGCTTTTAAAGGTAAATATCACCACCATGTTCTAGGTATCCATGAACAATACTGTAATTCTATTTCAAGAATACAAATTCTAGAATACAAAAAGGAGCTGTTTTTCATTTCAGATTAATTGTCTTTGCATTTTGCATACATCTGATTAAATGCGGTGTTACAAGACTATTAACAACGTGCTAAGCAGTAATAAGGATCAACTATTAATGGACAATGAATATTTTTGACCGTTGTGTTGGGCATCACATCCTTATGTAAAAAGTAACTGCATCAGTGATGTCTTTCCAGTGCACTTGTTATTGTTATTCAAATCTGTGTACCCACAAGTACTCCCCATGCCATCTGACTTGTGGCATAATCTTTGGAGTGCTAAGAAAATAAATGTTCTTCTTTTGACATGATTGAACAGGCTTGCTGTTTCTCCACCACATGTTGCCAATTTAATTTTTGCATATTTTGCAAAAAGCTGTTTAACATGCAGTAACATGCAGACACGTTCCATACAATCTGACGGTTTTTTCCATTCATAGCTCCTCCATGTCATCAGCCATGTTACTGTGTTGCAAAAACTAATTCTAGACTCACCCACTCCGAGCTCGTAATTGATTTAACTGTGCAACTTTCATGGAAAATGTAAGCTAGTCCAGGAAATAAATTACTGCATTTTGTATGAATGTTCTCACATTCTTATTGTGGCAGAAACATTAAATCTGTTCACAATCTTAAAATCAACGTAAAACCCACTGTTTGTTTGCTATCACTGAAGATCAAGCACATTATTTAAAAAAGCTTTTCTTAGACCAATGGAATCATACTTAAAAGGTAGTTTTAGAGGGTAAACCAGTTAAATATTTATACGCAATGTTATAGACATAATAAATTATAAACAACCATTATTAAGTGAGTTAAGAAATACTTCCAACTCACTTGTATATAATCCTATTTAACTTCTTCACCACAAGTCTTCTGCAGTGATGGGCTAGCATTTTAGACTGCTGCACCACCTGTGTGCCACCTCCAATTCGTTCTTTGACGGTTCCCAAAGTATCACAGCTTCATTACACTTTCTACTTTTAATCAGAACAACCCAACAATAAAGCATTCTAAGTGCACTGTATGTAGGGCTGCAACAACAAATCGATAATATTCAATTATTAAAAGTGTCGACAACGTATTTCATTATCGATTCGTTGTGTCGCATGATTTATGTGTCCCCCGCCTCATCATATCCGCTTACGTTACTTGCGGCACTTCGTCAACGCTGGAAAAAAAACACACGAGCGATTAAATGGAGCGAGGCGTAGCCGGCGCAGAATCTTCAAAACAAGTTAGCGTTAAGAATGAAATAAATTCTACAAATGAAACATGACCGGTGCAGAGAAGAAGGTTCGGCTTACGTCCTCAAAAGTGTAGGAGCACTTCACGCTTCACACAACAAAAAATGTGTAACATGCAAGCTTTGCAAAAGTGATCTGACCTGGCACGGGAGCACCACGATGCTGATACAGCCCTCGAAACGAAAACATGTTGGGAGTCACCGATGAGGATGAAAGGAACTCAACAACAGCGTAAGTCACCACAATATCCCGAGTTTGTTCTGATTTGAAGTGAGGAAACGTAACGGCGCACTCACACTATGCGAACGGGAATAGCACGGTTGATGCTGGTTAGCTGGATAATGACAATTATGGAGTTCAGAGACAGATATCCTATATTGGCCAAACTAGCCAACTCCTATTTATGCATTCCTGCTACTTCAACACTGTCTGAGCGTTTATTTTCTGCGGCAGGAAATATAGTCTCTAAAAAGAGAGCCAGCTTTAGCCAGGAGCATGTTGACATGCTAACAATTTTGGATTGCAATGCAAGTTCCTAAAGAAAGGGAGTGAATGAGTTTGTATGTAGTGTTTGCATCAGGGATGCACTTATTTTTCTTTATTATTTAATTTGTTATTTTAATTTATTAATAAATTTAATTTATTATTATTCATTTATTGTAAGCACTTATTTGCTCTGTTATTTAATGTTATATTTCTGAATAAAGACATGGAAAGGTTGTTTTTTTTTTAAACCCGATTCATTGATTAATCGAAAAAATAATCGACCGATTAATCGATTATTAAAATAATAGTTAGTTGGAGCCCTAACTGTATGTGTATAAATGGCTCATACTTGTTAGGTGACTTGGTGTCTCTGGAAACCAGCAGTAAGTAACCCCTGTGCCAATGGGCGAGGATCTTATGTCCCTCAAAGGCAAAGCAGGGTCCCCTTTCATCAGGCTGGTACAGATACACACAGTCATCTCCTGCTACAATGAACTGCGAGTCCTGAGAGGGATCGGTGAGAGCAGAACAGCGTAGAGCGCAGCCGTGTGTGTCCAGCTCAAAGCGAGGGTACTCTTTCGTGGACAGGGTGTAACACTGACAACACAACAAAACAATGGAACAAGGTTTACACATGTTTAAATGGAACAAGGACACACTCTCAAACAACTAAAACATACCTGCACTTTTTCGAGGGTGGCTACAAACAGGTGGGTGACTTTTCCTGCTTGGCGGAAAGCCAGACCTGTGACGGGACAGCTTCCCTCGTGAAGGGTCAGGGTTTTGCTGTGTCTGTCTCGGGTTATGTCACCTTTCGTCAAAACTACACTGCCATCTGTAAAGCCTGAAAACAACAGTATTACTGGATAGCTAGGATTATAATTTGCATGGCTTATATAGTGAATTACAGGGGGAGAGGGGGAGGGAGAAATAGGAAGACTTATCAAATAAGTCTGTACCTATAGCCATGAAGTTGAGGTTCTCATGTACACTGATACAGGACACTTCTGCAGGTTTGTTCCCCGGGATGGCTGGAAATATTCGAGTGCACAAAGGACTGCCACTGTCTCTCTTATCCGTGTTCCACACCTTCACCTAGTGGAGTACAAATTTGGCACAACAGAAATTTGCTAGCCCACCACTGCAGAGACATGGGTTCAAGTTCCAGTGATATGTTTGGGGTGAAGCAGACATCACAAATGCAAGCACAATCTGTAACCGAGAAAGAGTAGATCGGACGAAGGGATCCATGCCCCAGTACAGCAACAGCTGTCAACAACTTTGAGATACAGTGGTACTTGAAAATTTTTGAAGAATTTTCTAAATTTCTACATAAAAATGACCTAAAACATCATCAGATTTTCACATAAGTCCTAAAAGTAGATAAACAGAACCCAGTTAAACAAATGACATAAAAATATTATACTTTGTCATTTATGTATTGAGGAAAATGATCAAATATTACATATTAGTGAGTGGCAAAAGAATGTGAACCTTTGCTTTCAGTATCTGGTGTGACCCCCCTGTGCAGCAATAACTGCAACTAAACATTTCCTGTAACTGTAACTCACTTCAGGTCCTTCCACAACATTTCGATTGGATTAAGGTCAGGACTTTGACTTGGTCATTCCAAAACATTAACTTTATTCTTCTTTAACCATTCTTTGGTAGAACGACTTGTGTGCTTAGGCTTGTTGTTTTGCTGCATGACCCACCTTCTCTTGAGTTTATTCAGCTCATGGACAGATGATCTGACATTTTCCTTTAGAATTCTCTGATATAATTTAAAATTAATTGTTCCATCAATGATGGCAAGCCCTCCTGGCCCAGATGCAGCAAAACAGGCCCAAACCATGATACTACCACCACCATGTTTCACAGATGGGATAAGGTTCTTATGCTGGAATGCAGTGATTTCCTTTCTCCAAACATAACGCTTTTCTTTCAAACCAAAGAGTTCTATTTTGGTCTCATCTGTCCACAAAACATTCTTCCAATAGCCTTCGGCTTGTACATGTGATCTTTAGCAAACTGCAGACGAGCAGCAATGTTCTTTTTGGAGAGCAGTGGCCTTCTCCTCGCAACCCTGCCATGCACACCATTGTTGTTCAGTGTTCTTCTCATGGTGGACTCATGAATATTAACATTAGCCAATGTGAGAGGCCTTCAGTTGCTTAGAAGTTATCCTGGGTTCCTTTGTGACCTCGCCAGTTAGTACACGCCTTGCTCTTGGAGTGATCTTTGTTGTTCGACCACTCCTGGGGAGGGTAACAATGGTCTTGAATTTCCTCCATTTGTACACAATCTGTCTGTGGATTGGTGGAGTCCAAACTGTTTAGAGATGGTTTTGTAACCTTTTCCAGCCTGATGAGCTTCAACAACTCTTTTTCTGGGGTCCTCAGAAATCTCCTTTGTTCGTGCCATGATACACTTCCACAAACATGTTGTGAAGAGCAGACTTTGATAGATCCCTGTTCTTTAAATAAAACAGGGTAGCCCCTCACACCTAATTATCATCCCATTGATTGAAAACACCTGACTGCTAATTTCACCTTCAAATTAACTGCTAAACCAAGATGTTTACATACTTTTGCCACTCACTAATATGTAATATTGGATCATTTTCCTCAATAAATAAATGGCCAAGTATAATAAATAGGATTTGCGTGAAAATCTGATGATGTTTTAGGTCATATTTATGCAGAAATATAGACAATTCTAAAGGGTTCGCAAACTTTCAAGCACCACTGTATGTCACATCCACAGCCCTGTTTTTCCATGCTACACCCAGCATGACATATAAATTCAATTAAAATGGAATGTAGACTAAAACAGAGTAAAAACTGCAAATTAACTAAAGGACGTACCAGCGGGTTGATTCCTTGCTCGTCCTGACCCACTGACACCAGGATGCTGTGCTGCTTCAACTGGTACAGGTGTGTTACTCGCTGCTTATAGGCTTGGAAGGAGCTCAGCTGCAAAGATCGGGTCAAAAACCAAATCTGACCATCCATATGTAAAATTGAGCTCAGGAAAAACAAACACAACGAACCGATTCATTTGAACTAACACAGCTTACAAACGCTAGCGGTGTGCTAGCTGATCAGCTGCAGGCTATTTCATAAACAACTGGTCACCTTAATCCACACATCTAATAATAAAGATACAAAAAAAAACAGTAAACAGACTAAACCTAGGTGGGATTTAATTACCGTCACCATAATTAAACCTAATTTATTACTACACTGCTAGCTCTTCGTAAAATGTTATCTGAGTATCGAATGAATAGAAAGGATATCTCCAAGCACAATTTGCCCACGGCCCGAATCACAAGCCGATATTCGGACCGGCAAAGCCAAGTTTTTCCCATTTTCACTCGGATCCTTTACTGGTTCTTTATCAAAAAACACAAATCGCCTCCACTGCAAGAACGCAGCCATTTTGTCAACACTTCTGCTCTGGCTCTATCATGTGACACAGCAAAGTCATGTGAAGAGGTTGAGCCGCACAATCGTTCTGCACGTCCGAAATCACACCTTGTCTACTACATAGTGCACTAGTTATAGAGATGTTTTTCAGCTATCGATTTTCATGTATTAGGCCTAAACATCCAAAATACTGCTGAAAACCTCAGAATGCGTACATTATGTCAGTGCATAAGCATTGTATGGAGGAGGATACAGATCATGCACGGTGTAGTGTGTAGGGGATAGGGGGCACGGAATTATTTAAAAGCTTCCAAAACAAAGGCAAATAAAGCCAAAACGTTAAACACACTTTCGAAATTAAGCTAACGTTTGACAACTGGATTTTGTTAGCCCCATGGCCTGAATTACTGCAAATTATAAAAGGTGCAAATGTAAAATAATGTTCAGGTTCGGTTATTAATAGCTTTTAGAAAAGATGGGCTCAATTTAAATTGATATACCAATTATGTTACATACATTGATGCGGACTGGCAAAAAAAAGCAGCTGCTGTCAAAAGGAATCAATTTGCAACAGCAGATTCAAAATGATACAACATCAGCGGAATAGATAGCAAATCTGTTTATTAATCTATTCATTTGTATGTTTTTTTTGTTAGACTAATATGTGACACAACCTAATTTTCCGACTAAGTTTCCTCCCCACTTTTGTGTGAACCAGAGTAAGCATTTAACAAGCAATTTTATTGCTGAGCAGGCTATCAAATATATAATATGCCTTATAGGCTATAATGTGATAAATTATTATTTGGAATCATCATTTTACCATTTACAGTCAACTGTGACCATGTTTAACCACTTTAGAGACCCAAACAATGTTTACTGAAAGTATTTATATTTGTATAAAATATTATACATTTAAATATGTGTGCACTGTCTGGCTAAAATATTTAAACGTGTAGCAGGACCATAGCATTGAAACTCCAGCATTACAAAAATCATTTTGTTCTTTAGTTTATTTAGCTAGTTCCCAGCACTTAGCATGTAAGCACAACAAATCTAAATGCTCACTACCTCATTTTGATATTCTATTACAGTTTTTTAACCACACCATCCAACCATAGTCAAACCCGACTGCCATCAGATCCCATCCAAAACCTGGATTCGTCACTAAAGACAATACAGTTCCAGTCCGTAGCAGTCCAGGTTTCTTGTTCAAGATACCACTGCAAAGAAGGCAACGATGGCTGGCTGTCAATGGCAGGACACATATTGGGCTCTGTAACAACAAATTTCCTTCTGCTAAGCACCTGGAATTGGTCCGGGCAGAGACATGGGTGTATAGTGAAGGTGTCATCTGTGTCTGCATGTTGGACAATGAAACTGTTAGCTGTGAGTATGTGTGCCCTCACAAAACCACTGCTCCCATCACCTCCTCACAGCTAAGTCAGAATGGCCTAAAAGGTGGGCAGTTCATCAAAATGACCATCCTGATTCTCTTAGTCCAAAGATGCACCCTCTCTCAAAGTCTGTCAACTGGGTAAAATGCCTTTGAGTGTGTTATAGAGGCATGTCTAGCAGTCAACGATCTTTCACCAAGAGGTATAATACCCAAAAGTAGCTTCTGAGAGCCTTTTTATAGGGCAGTGGGGGAAGAACTTTTACATCATCTTGTGGCCCATTGTCCAATCAGACCACACCTGTAATTATTTATATTTCTGCCTGAGAAATAACTGTATAACCAAGTTTTGCAGTATCTCCAACTCATACTCATTTTGGTAGTGTCTGATTTCTCGATGAAGAAGCTTGGGCACCAGTGTTGATAAAGAAAAAAATGTCAACAAATACTTTGTGGTTTTCATTTGATGGGAGTGATTCACACAGCTTTACCACAACATAAACATACCCTTACCAGTGCCACCTTGGCCCCAAATGTCAGTTTGTTTGGTTGTTTATTTGGTTTTTATTTAACTATCAGCGTCATGGCTATTTCTGCAACAAAAGGTTATATCTATACACAAGGTTATTTATATCAAAACTAGTCAGTCAATGCCTACTCTAGTCAATGCCAATTAAGAGTAATCAATTAATCTAACAAGAATGTATTTTGACTGTGGAAGGAAACCAGAGTACCCAGAGTAAACCCACACAGACACAGGGAGGACATTCAGACTCCATACAGAAAGAACCCAGGCCAGTCCACTATGGTATTGAACCCAGCACTTTCTGGCTGTGAGGAAACAGTTCTACCCACCGAGCCACCCAAAATTTCAGTTAAATTAATTGAGTAGCGCATTATCTTTGTTCTTATTGTGACAGAGAAGTCACAGTGCGTCTCTTGTAAATGTTTTAAGGTTAAAATCATGACGCAACATATATGTAACAACAACATTTCGTACCTTAAATGTAATTATTTTATTCTAAATTGGGTCAAACTTAGTTATGTGTAATACAGAGCATGTTATTAAACCGTAGAAAATTTTAAATGGGTTGGAACATACTTTTTAGAAACAAAAACATGCTATACAAATTTCCGGTTGTATCGTCTACTCTAACCAGGCACACCGTCGTTTTGTAAATGAGGTCACGTGATCACAAATAGTCATGTGACTGCATTAGGGACGTTCATTTCTATGTGTCACTAAGGGATTTCATTAGTTGCTTGGAAGGTGAAAGCTGTAAAATGATCCATACAGACCTTTTAAAGTTGGCTTCTTAGATAAAATGGCTTGCTGTTGAATATGTAGTGCACTACGGTGTAAAGACTTTTTTCCACCTGCCTTAGTGCACTACATAGGGAGTACAGACATTTTACATTCCTCCCATTCGTTGCTGATCACTGATTGGCCGTTCAGAACAGGATTTGGAGTGGTGAACCTGCACAACATGTACCGTTAACTCATATAAGAGCAGCTATGAGGAGAGTTGTGTAGAGAACAGAACTATATTGTCTACTTAAGTCGCTTGTAATGTGCCATAAAGTCGTTAAAGCGGTCTAAAACGACAAAGACTTTAAACTAGTAATACTAGGGGATTCGGTAATTGTAGGCCAAAGCATGTGAACGACGCAAACTTTCGAATCTTAATTGATTTGCCTTTACAATTGGCATAATTACTAATTAATTCAAGTGCGTACTATTATATTATTTAAATGATATACTTATGTTTACAATCATATATTGAGGGGGGGACAATCCTTTGTTTTCCCCTGGAAAGGGGGTCAAGCTCCCAAGACCCCCCGATAATTTTCCTCATAGTTCCGCCTCTGGGCAGTACATGATACTACAGCTTGTTAGTGATGTGTCGGTCGCGACCGATCCGGCTCTAAGAGCCGGCTCTTTGAGATGAACGACAGGAGCCGGTTCCTGATTGTGAGCCGGTTTATATATTTTTAAATTTATTGTACATTCCGACACATTGCTGCTTATTGCACTTCTTGTTAGATGCTAAACTACATTTCGTTGCGTTGTACGTGTACACGTGTAATGACAAGAAAGATGACAATATAGTAGAATCTAATATATATATATATATATATATATATATATATATATTATATTAAGAACCGGCTCTCTGAAAAGAGCCGAAATTCTCAGCACTACAGCTTGTCGCAGAAATATTAGGTAGGACGGTTCTGCACGCCCATTTATTTAACGTGGACTAATCCGATACGAGTGTGTGTGCACAACTTTGACTGTTTAATAAACGCTGGCACGTGGACCAATCAGCTGGCGTAATTTAGTCCTAAAGGGGCGGGGCCAGCAGTCTAGCGGATCATAGCTTAACAGGCGGAACAGAGAGCAGCGTGGATCCAATGAGATGCCGCCGCGTCCAGGGCCTGGTGTTCTGAGCTGCCGGTGATCGTTGTCGCTCAGCTGTATACATAGCTGTGTAACGTGCGTGTAAGGCATCTCCTGCTCATAAATCTGACATTTACCAGCAGTTAATCTGCTGCTCTCTGAAGTGCACGATTGGCTTTGGTCATAGTAGATCTCATCACTGTTCAGTCATTCAAGTCTGGTAGAAAACTTCTGCCATTGACGGTAAGTTTCACACATTTCAGTTTCTGGATCTGTAGCCATGTGTCTGTTCACTTTTCGCTGTGTATAGGCATGTCTGTAACGCCGAACCTAAACTATAAGCGTTGTTAGAGTTACAGGATGTTAGTTAGCTAGCGTTAGCTTGCATGTGCTTTTTGTGTGTGAATCTGATAGCCTGGTGATCTGCTTCCCGGTCTGGTTCACATGCCGTCATGCCATAATTGTCTTTGTGTAACACTGAACATTTGCTGTGCACCAGAAGTTGTCACACCAGCATGTGCTCCTCTCAGCACAAGTGTACATGTTTACAGGGCACAAACCTTCAGGATCGTTGTGTGCGTCATCAGACAAAGGCGACAGGACCAGAAGTTTCCACGCTCCTGTGTTTACCTGTGACAGATGTACTACAAAAAACAACAAGAAAAAAACTTAAATCAATCAGTTGTGCTGAGTTACAGTGAGACTGAGGTCTGTCTCTTATAGTGACATATATGAATTATTAGGACAAGATGTTATTGTATGTGTATGTACGATAAAACATACCCCGTTATCCTGGTCTACCAAATCTTTACTATTCATTAGATGCAGGAAGCTGATCTTGCATACTCATGAAAGCACGTTCTGTGTATTAGAGTGTACTTGCATCACCTTCACTCTTTCAGGTTTTGCATATGGTGCTCAGGTTTGGCCCAGAAGGCTGTAGTGATTTTCCTACTTTAATACACTTTTAAGTCAGGTACTGATAGGTTTACTATGGTGAATTCTGGGCTTTCAGTATTCTTGGGTTAGACGCTGCAATAACCATGTCTGCGTTTGACCAGGTCCGAGTTAAAGGACGAGGTGTTTTTGTTTATTCAAACTCATGCCACTTTGTATGACGCGAATACCCTCCACCACATAGAATACCTCAGCTAAAATGCGTGCTAACTGCAGTCGTGGTTTTCCTTTCTTGCAGGTAATGATGAGGGAGAAGCTGCCGTTATGGGCTGTGTTCTGCCTCGCTATAGCGCTGCTTCCTTCTCCGACAGGTGAAACATTGACAGCATACGTTGGGTGCCTACATTTTCAAGCACTGAACATGGACCAGATAGTTGGGTAGCTGGGAACATACTTGAGCATTGTCAAGGGGTTCTTGTGAAAATGTAATGTGAAATGATTAGGTTGAGATAGGGTTGGAGATAGGGCAATTAGGTCTTCAGGCAGCGCAGTGGTGTAACATTAGCCCACCTCTGCAATAACCAGGGTACATGTCCTGGCAGTGTCTTCTAGCTGGGTTGGGTGTTGCTTATAGTCATGATTGCTTGCATCATCCCCTGACTCTGCAATCGACTGTCATGTCAAAGGATATGATAAATATTTTGTCAGTAAAACATAAGTACTGGATTTAGAGAAAATATCCAGTGAGCGGCAGTTTTCTGGGCAAAAAATGCCTTGTTGATGTCAGAGGAGAATGGCCAGACCGATTTGAGCTAATATAAAGGCAATAGCAACTCAAACAACCACTCATTATGGCCAAATTATGCAGAATATCATCTCTGAATAAACCACATGTCAACCGTTGAAGCAGAAGACCACACCAGGTACCACTCCTGTCAGCTAAGACAAGGGAACTGAAAATTGCACAAAAGAAGATGGAAAAAAGTTGCCTGGTTTGATGAGTGTTGATTTTTGTTGCAACATCTGCATGGTAGGGTCAGAATTTGGCATAAACTAGATTAAAGCATGGATCCATCCTTCCTTGTATCAACAGTTCAGGCTGCTGGTAGTGGTATAATTGTGTAGGGATATATTCTTGGCACACTTTGGGCCCTTAATACCAACTGAACATCGTTTAATTGCCACAACCTTCCTGAGTATTGTTGCTGACCATGTACATCCCTTTTTGACCACAGTGTACCATTTTCTGATGGCAGAATGATGTGCCATGTCACAAATCTCAAATCTCAAACTGATTTTTTGAACATGACAGTGTACTCAAATGGCCTCTACAGCCGCAAGATCCCATTCCAATAGAGCGTGCTTTGGATGTGCTGGAATGGGAGATTGGGATCATGGATGTGGAGCCAACAATTCTGCATGATGTGGTCTTGTCACTACGGACCAAAATCTCTGAGGATTATGTCCAGCACCTTGTTGAATCAGTGCCACAGAATTAAGGCAGTTCTGAAGGCAAAATTGGTCCAACTTGGTACTAGCAAGGTGTACCTAATAAAGTGTCCAGTGAGGGTGTAGTGTTTATTTAAATAAGCAAAACATATATTAAGTAATATAGAAAAGAGTAACAGATGAGTCATTATTGTCATAAAAGCACTAATGACACTGTGGGATACAACATCAGTATTGTGTGTATTTTCATTTAGCCCTTTTTAGCAAACGTCCTTATACAGAGCAACACAAATGGGAGCTTGGTACAGGTGGGATTTGAACCATAGACCTATGAGCCAAAGTCCAGTACCTTAACCACTAAGCCAAGACCGTCATACTAATGACTGGAAGCATTTCTTCCAGTCTTGGGGCAAGAATTGTTTTAGAATGACTGTAGAGCCAAAACTGTGCTGAATTCTGACTGTCACCCTCTTCTGGTTCACAGCTTCAGTCGCTGTGATGTCAGTAGACGTGGGAAGCGAATGGATGAAAGTAGCTCTAGTTAAGCCTGGTGTGCCGATGGAAATTGTCCTGAACAAGTATGGAACATATTTAAAGACTTTTATCATTGTTTTAGGCTTTCACTCTGTCTTCCTGCTTCTCTCTCTGAAACTCTGTAATTTCTTCCGATGGTTTTCAGAGAGTCCAGAAGGAAAACTCCAGTAGCTGTCTGCTTAAAAGAAAATGAAAGACTTTTTGGGGATGGTGCCTTGGGAATGGTGAGTCCATCTCTGCCTGCTAGGATGTAAAATATTGCATTCTGACTGCAGTTTCAGTTATTCAGATTTTAATTACTTACATATTCTTGCATGTCTTTACAGTCTTTGAAGAATCCAAAGGTGGTCTACAGATATCTGCAAGGCCTCTTGGGGAAGACTGCTGATAATCCACAGGTTGCTGAGTATCAGAGAAACTTTCCTGAACACCAGATCCAGAAGGATGAAAAAAGAGGAACTGTGTATTTCAAATATTCTGAGTGAGTATTCTATTCATGGTGCACAACACTAACCAGGTCTGAATTTTAGAGGCAGACTGCTCAATTTACCTAGTTATGATTATACAGTACTGTGCAAAAGTCTTAGGCATCATTAGATCAGATATTACCATTGTTTTAGCAGCGGTATAATGACCATACATAATTAATTCTCAGTTTCTATTAGAATACAACCAGAAAATTAGATTGCAGTATTTAAAAATAAAAAATGATTTAGTGTGACCTCCAATTACACTTGAGCAACAGCAGCATCTGGCTTCATCGGAATGCCAAGTTGACCCTTCTACAGTTGGAAGAAGCTTGATCAGGAATGAACTTTTTGGAAGGGTAACAGCCAAGAAACCAGTTATTTGAAAGGAAAACAGGGTGAGAAGGCTAAGATATGTTAAAGCTCACAAAGATTGGAATGAAAATCAGTGGAAAGGATTATGGAGGGACAAATCCGTATTTTTTTGGGTTATCAAATTCTATATGATCATTATACTACTGCTAAAACATCATATTTAATGGTGACTTTTGCACAGTACTGCATGTATGACAATTAATTGTCTGTTAAATTCATAAGAGAAAGACTGATGGAATGAGAAAAATCCAGATTTAATCACTTAGAACATCTAAGAATTAGATCTTATGTGTTTAATTTACATCATCCTCTCACCAAGGCCATGTATGTGTAAGCTGTAGCCTCTTGGTGGCCCTAAACCTGATTTGAAGTGTTCGTCCAAATACCTTTTTTGATGTGGGAGAAAACAGTTAAATATTTGAGTCTCTTGCCTTTGTTTAATAGTCCCAAAACCACAGTGGGTGACAATGGCTATACCACTTCTTGCTTCAAAAAAATCTTCCTCTGTGTGTAGAAAAGACTTCAGGGAATGAAGAAATCTGGAACATTGTGCTCCCAGGGGACTTTGTTTGTTTTTACTTTTATTACTGAAGCGCACTGCAGCTGATGAATGAATACTTACAAGCAAGTACTTTTATCAACAGGAAATTGTGCTCTAACTGACAAAGTTCCTCTAGTGTGGTGTGTGTCAGTTTTAATAGAAAAATGGTGAATTAAAATACTGATTTATTAACTGAACACTACCTTGATACAATGTATTTCTTACTATTACTACTCAGGCATGGTAAACTGGTGCTAGATTATTAAGTCATGATTTGCTGGTTGGAAATCATCAGTCCTCCAACACTTACTCGGCACTGCAATGGACTGGTGTCCATTCAGACATGTTTATGGAGATGTTTTCCAGGGACACCCTGAACTGAACAAGCAAGAAAAAACCATAAATGGATATTGCCACACTGCAGCAGGAAATTTATCGGTGACCTAAATATTTTTTTGTCTCATAGAGATGTGCAGTATACTCCTGAGGAAATCCTAGGCATGGTTTTGAATTACTCACGAGGCCTGGCTCAGGACTTTGCAGGTTTGCCTATTCAAATTCATCTCGTCTCTCTGACTACCATTGTGTGTTAGGCTCTTATGTTCTCAAAGGGAAACCCATGGATTGTGTGTGTTTGTGTATTTGTCTTCACAGAACAGCCCGTTAAAGATGTAGTCATCACCGTCCCAGCCTTTTTTAACCAGGCAGAACGTAGGGCAGTTCTGCAGGCTGCTCAGATAGCAGGACTGAAGGTCCTACAGCTAATTAATGACAATACAGCTGTGGCTTTGAATTATGGAGTCTTCAGGAGGAAAGACATCAACTCAACTGCACAGGTACTTGTAAACTAAGGACATATTGAAAACACAATGGTTTATATACACAATACAGTGGAAAAGTTTTAGGTACAGAAGAGTTTTCCAGAATTTCTGTACAAGTTTTTGTCTTTTACATTAGAGTATCGGAGGGAAACTCTTCAATATAGAAAGATTTATTTTGCAGAAGGTGAATCCTACAGTGTGAATTTATTTTATTTTTTTCCCCTTCTCTCTGTTGGTAAAGAAAGTAACATCGTTAACGTAGCACTTTCAAGTTACAAAAAACTCTGTGGGCATATAGCTCAATGCATAGTTATACAAATTTAACAGCCGGGTGTTACTGATCAATAACAATATGTGCAGACTGATTAACTGAAACAGAAGCAGCTGTATAAAGGTAATAGACCTGGGAGAGGTGCAACCATCATAAAAGGAAAGACTATGGTAGATTGTAGCAGGTTAATACATAAAGGTAAGAGTGAGTATAGCAGCAAAATACAAGGTGATTATACTGCATGGGCAAGGTCTCTCCCAAGCTATAATTGTGGCATATCACGGTTTCAAAGCTGAGGACAAGAAACAGTGATCTGCCATAAACTGTGTGCAGAAGACTTGAAGTACCTCAAGCTTAATTGTGTTCAGAATTGTAAGATGTCCAGCACCACTCTCAGCTCAGAGCTAGCAAAAAACCGTTGGGACCCTGGCACACCCATCTGTAGTCTGGGGAAGTCTTGTCAAAAGTGGTCTTCATGGACGAGTTGTGACTAAACCGCCATTGCTCAGAGGGAGAAATGGTCACACAACTCACATATGCACAAAAACACAAGGACTGGGGTGCAGTACAGTGGCAGTGGGTGCTGTGGACTGGTGAGGCAAAATTTGGGATTTCAAACAGAAGGTAGTTTGATCCATGTAGTGCTCTCCAGCCCCTCGGTGGACAGTGTCTGCATTCAACAGCAGAGCACGTTGGATGTTACCTGCCGGACTGGGGTTGTATTTCTCCACATACATACAGAGTATACTGCTGAGAGGTGTAGGCAGATTCTTACCCATCAGTTCAATCAGGTCTGATTGGTCTCGAATTAATTCTCCAGTGTCACTATGACCCCAAGCACACAGACAAGATCATAAAGAACTGTCTCCAGCCAAAAAAAAAAAAAAACAGCAGATTGCATGGCCCCCTCAGAGCCCCAGTGTCAACATCAGTGAGTCAGTCTTGGAGAGAAGCGAGACAGCCAGAGTCTGCACAAGATCCATGGTAGGTTCTTGCCAAGAGTCTTGAGAAACATACCAGCTGAATCAAGAGAGACCATAGCAGCTGAGTACTTTCTAGTACTAAGTACTAAGAGAACTAATGCTGTTTTAAAAAGCAATACGAAAATATTAATTTAACTTCTGTTTGTCAAGGTAATTTTTTGCAAAGGAAATCTTTGTAAATCTACAATACAATGTTTCAAACTGATTTACTAATGCAGCTTACTGTATTTGTATGTTATCTCCTTTCTTTCTTTGGCAGAATGTGATGTTTTATGATATGGGCTCAGGTAGTACAACAGCCACTATCGTGACTTACCAGACCATAAAGACCAAAGAATTTGGCACACAGCCTCAGCTGCAGATCCGTGGAGTCGGGTGAGTGCCTCACATTACTGCAGTGTGCCACTTGTCATATATAGCTGTGCATTAGGTTTATTCCTGGTGACAGATTGCATTTCCATCACCACAGAATCTGTCCTGTCTGGCAATGCTTCGCTTGTACCGTGTAGTTTAGCCCAAAACCAAAGTATTTTGAATTGTACATTTACATTTGCAGCATTTAGCAGACGCCCTTATCCAGAGCGACTTACAATTGGTACAGTCTTACAATCCAAGCAATTGTGGGTTAAGGGTCTTGCTCAAGGACCCAACAGTGGCAGCTTGGCAGAGGTGGGATTTGAACCCTGGACCTTCTGGTCCAGAGTCCAGTACCTTAACCGCTACGCTACCACATTTACAGAATAAAGGATTAGATCGGTGATTCAACAAGAGTAATGTATGGTAGTGTGTAATGTTTTTCTCAGTATTACGTTTTATATTGCACACTAGTTCATGTTTTGTACAGGTATACGCCTATTAACAACCGCATTACCTTCTGTGAAACAGGATGGTGACTGAATGCTATCGCAGTTACATAGCCCTGTTTTATGCTACTGTAATGTATTTTCACAAGAAAAATGTGTGCAAAAGATGCTCAAACGCGTCAGAGATGTCGCCAAGGACACACAAGTGGAACGCTACCGTCTGCACAGCATCTGTAATGCCGCTGCATTTTTAATTTATGGAAATTTACAGTAATTATAGCAAATACAGGAATGTACTGCTGCAACCCTGTACAGGGGAAAACTGTACCACTTAAGAGCATTACTTTTGTTTAACACAAGCCAAAAATGCATTGATATACAGCATTACGGACAACATGAAAGATCAACCAGATGAAACAAACTCAGTGAGTGAATGTGAACCAGTTTATATAGTTACAGGTTCGAGAGAACATGCAGGTAGTGAGGGGACAAAGGCGTACTACTTACAATGGGACAGGCACAAAGACTTACGAACGGCATTTGCAGTTTGTTGCAAATAAGCAACAGAAAGTCACACACACGCACAAAAATGTCTCTAAAGACATCAACAGCATTTGAACAGTCTCTATTCCAAACATGAGCTAACGTAGTCACACATTAAACACCGCTCTAACCATTAAACACATTCTAATAGAAATCCCAGCGGTGACTGTTGTGAGACGGACATTCTTTAAAGAAACAAATGTAAAGGACTTATGAACACTTCATCAGGAAATGATGAAGCTTTTTATCTCACATAAATGTGATACGTTTGCTATACAATTAAAACATGGATGGAAATGGAACTGGTAGCTTGCCGTAATGATGGCTATAAATGCGCTGATTCACCAATAAAAAATAACCAACCAACACACGCAAACAAATTCGGGACCTGCGCATTTTAACGCCTGCCTCTGTTCATGGATCAGCAGCGTTGATTGGCTGTTAAGGGTCCAAACATCTGGAGTTGAGACATTTTTTTTTTATATATATTAACGTGAACAGAAGTTGATCAGATGGTCATTAAATGGCTTATAAGCATTGTACATTGTTTTTTCAATTAACAATACATTTGATTTGGCTGTAATGGATAGGACGTTTCTGGGAGGCCTGGGTTCGAACCCTGGGCAGGGCCTGCAAAATGAAGGTTGGGTGGTACATCTGCGAAAACATGGGATGGACTTGAGCCCTGGTCAGGGTGTATCTCTGCTTTGCTAGGAGTGCCCTATGAATTCCAGTTTATGCTCCAGATCCTCCTCTGCAGCCCTGACCAGGATGAGCGGGGGTGAAACTGGGTGCTTATGATAGATGGGGTTGTTTTAGGGGGGAAAAATGTCCACCAGCAATAATCTGACACGTTTCGCTGTGAGGAATCGCTGCAGCACACAGCCCTCTAATAACTGAGCTGTAATAGACATTTGTACAGTTTTATGGCTTCAAAACTAACATCCTTGTCACAAAATAATAAATCATGATGCTGTGGTGTATGCAGGCTACATGGGTTCAAGGTTTCTGCAAGATCAGTATAAAACACAGTTGTATTTTGTCGTATCCTGCAGCAGAGCTTACTGGATAGCAAACTACACTGTATTATATAAATTATGTAGACACCCCTTGTTTTATCAGTGATCTACTGTCAGTCATTCACTGCTAACAGGTTTGTAATATGAACCATGAAGTCATGGGTCCTTCATGTGCAAACAGTGGCAGTAGAATGGGTTGTGCTGAACCCTCAGTGACTCTCAGTATGACTCTCTCATAGGTTTCCATCTCCCCAACAAGTCAGTTAAATGACAAGTCTTCCTTGCCAAGTGCATAAAGGAATAGTTTGCCAACTCGGTCAAACATGAGATGAATTGGAATGCCAAACGTGTGACAGAACTTCGGTGCCTGACCTCACAGTTCCAAAATGTAATGAGTTAACCCAGGATCTTCTGTCTGATGCTGCTGAATTGCCTTTAGTCAGGCCACATAGCTTTGGTAACTTATCCTACAGGAGAATGGGTCATGAATGCTTGAAAAATTTCATGCCTTCCTTTTCTCAAAATCATGTGGATTTTATGGACAATATTGCGTTTAAAAAATCTCAGCCACTCTGCTGTTTTGGCTGATCACTCCAGTAAGATGCGTTTATGTGCATGCTCACTGGGATTGTTCATAGCCTGCCTGTTTAAGCTGGTTTAACAACCAATCGACAGTGTTCCCTATAGCTATGATACCAGTCAGCTGTGGCTGTTCTAGGCTTTATTTAACAGGAACTTGTTCAGGAGCCTAAATTAAGCCTGCTTCTTGAGAAGTCCTTATAAGGGACTGTGGTGGCCTAGTGGTTAAGGTGCAGGACTATGAACCAGAAGGTCCAGGGTTCAAATCCCTTCTCAGCCAAGCTGCCACTGTTGCTCCTTGAGCAAGACCCTTAACCCACAATTGATTGGATTGTAAGACTGTATATACTAACATACTAACAAGTTGCTCTGGATAAGGGCATCTGCTAAATGCTGTAAATGTCCTTGCTTTGTATGATCCATCTTTTTATTATTATTTTTTTAATGCACCAAATAATTTAACGTAGCTTAATGACAGTAATACGAACATGATAATTTAACTGATCAGTGGTAATAATTTGACTACAACTTTGAAAATCCTTGATATTTAAGAACTAGTGTCTATTTTGAGCTTGTCGATCTCAAATAGTATAACAGAAGTCATGAGAAAGGAATCCAAGAATTGGTGGCTATAAGGGTACTTGGTTTGTCTGTTCAACTCAGCACACCTAACTGATTTTCTTGGTTTTCAGATTTGATAGGACACTCGGAGGATTTGAGATGGAGCTGAGACTAAGGAACCACCTGGCTAAAATCTTTAATGAGCAGAAGAAAACCAAAAAGGATGTAAGGGAGAACGTACGTGCCATGGCCAAGCTGCTGAAGGAGGCTCAGAGACTGAAAACAGTTCTTAGTGCCAACGCTGAGCACATGGCTCAGGTAGGACAGAGCTCTACTTCTGCCACTACATGATTTTATCTGGGGTTAGTTCTGGGGTTATGGAGGTGTGTGTGTTAGAAATATTTGATGGTCAGTGGCAATCAGCACCAGCCAATATGGAAATGTGGACCTGGTCATTACTCGGAAATAAAATTCAAATATTAAAAAATGGCAGAATTAAACTCAGTTGCCAGGTCTGCTTATTCTAAGAGACTTCGCTTCTTGGCCTCTTGCAGGATCTGGCAACCCTGGAATAAAATGCAGCACCTGTGAAATGGCTATCAAACACATTTATGGAGACTCTGAAATGCAGGATTTGCTTGAGAAAATTAAGAGTTTCATTATTTAATGAATGAAATTTGGAGTTTAGGTCACATCTATCACATTCTGTAAGGTTGCTGGCTGGTTGTAAAGCAGAAATCTGATTGTAGCCCGAGTCGAGTAAACCCAGAACGACTCAGTCGAGTACACTCATTTATCGCATTACTGATTTGTAGCTGATTTTACTGCAGTTATCAGATTAAGTGCTTGTGAACACACTGATTGATAATCCTAATAAAAGAGGTATGGTGCTTAACATTGGCTCCGTTTCCTTTGTGCATTGAAGCTTTGTGAAAGCGTGAATTTGCTCTATCACTTCTCAAATCCACTTTTCCTGGATGGATTTGATTATATAGAGAAACTAGCAGTGAAATGCAAAAGTGGAGCATTCAGGCCCATTCTCTGACTCTCTCTCTGCTCTCCCTTACAGATTGAAGGGCTGCTGGATGATATCGACTTCAAAGCCAAGGTGAGCCGTGCTGAGTTTGAGCATCTGTGTGCTGATCTGTTTGACAGAGTGCCCGGACCAGTGCATCAAGCACTCGCTGCTTCGGAGATGTCCATGGTAAGAGCCTCTACATGTATTAGGTTTGGTGTCAGTGCAAGCATTTCAGCTTGATATGTTTTTGATGCATGGTGTCCTCCAACCTTTTTTTTTTTTTTCTTCCAGGATGAAATTGAGCAGGTCATTCTGGTTGGAGGAGCAACTCGAGTACCCAAAGTTCAGGAAGTCCTCAGTAAAGCAGTGGGAAGGTAGGTGTTTCTTTTTTTACACTTGGGGATTTGTTTGTGTAGGTTGCTAAATATCAAATAATCCGAAAAAAAATCTTTAATGTCCCTGACATCTCACTGAAATCATCTGTTCTGTACAGGGAGGACCTGGGAAAGAACATTAATGCTGACGAGGCAGCAGCTATGGGTGCAGTGTACCAGGCTGCAGCTCTGAGTAAAGCGTTTAAGGTCAAACCCTTCCTCGTCCGAGATGCAGCCCTCTTTCCAATACAGGTGAGAGGTTTGTTGAAGCACAGCTTAAAGATGCATCTACTTCATTAGGTACACCTGCTTGTTTTTACATGAATTGTCCATTTTAAGTTCCACTTACCATATGGAAGCACTTTGTAGTTCTGCAGTTACAGGTTGTAGTCTCTGTTTCTCTTGACTCTGTTCTGTAATGGTCAGGACCTTCACAGAAAAGGTACTATTTTAGATGCTGGACCATTCTTTCCGTTGCAGAGGCACTGTGTTGGGGTGTGTTGTACTGGTACAAGTGGATCAGGCACACATCTGGAGTTTTTAACACCTCGGCATCATTGCTGGACTGAAAATAGTCCACCTACCAAAAATGTTCAGCCACCAGCATCCTGTGTCTAATACAGTGAACAGCGAGTAATCACTGTGTATAAAAACTCCAGCAGCACTGCTGTGTCTGATCCAGTTGTACTAGCACAACACGCACTAACCACATCAGTGTCACTGCAGTCCTGAGAATGATCCACCACCCAAATGGTACCTGATCTGTGGTGGTCCTGTGGGGCTCCTAACCATTAGAGAACAGAGTAAAGGGGACTAAAAGTATGAGAAACAGATGGACTACGGTTTATAAATCTAGAACTATGAAGTGGTTCTATATGGTAAGTGGAACTGATCAAAAGGACAGCACGTGTAGAAGTAAGGAGGTGTAGCTAATAAAGCAACCAGTGAGTGTATAATGGTCATAATATGAAATGGATTGCTGGTCCTCCACTCGGTGCTTGCAGTACCGGGGGGGGGGGGGGGGGGATGTTCCCTCGTCCAGCCTCAAGTGTCCGGGTGAGTCCTGACCAGGCCACAATGCACGGACCACTGCACCACCCGATTGCCTATTATGCATTTGTTTCAGTAAACTACAAATGGCAATTTCTTTTAACACCTCTGTTCAGGTGGAGTTCAGCCGCGAGACGGAGGAAGAGGATGGCGTTAAGGGTATCAAGCACAACAAGCGCGTTTTGTTCCAGAGGATGGCACCATATCCCCAGCGTAAGGTCATCACCTTCAACCGCTACACAGATGACTTTGTTTTTAACATCAACTACGGAGACCTCAGCTACCTCAGTGAGAGTGACCTGAAGTGAGTCAACTACAGGAGTAATATTTACTGTGATTCCAAAAAGCTTGATTCTGTCTTATCTGGCTATAGAATCTGATTCCAGCCAAAGTACCAGCCAAATATAGGCTATAAAGTTTGTGTCTAGATAAATGTATATCTAGTTTGGTATCTATTTCAATATGGAGAGTTGCTCGAAACAATGCCATACTGGATATCTGGGAGTCTCCAACACTGGTCCTTTGAAGAATTTACCCCTCTGATAATCCTCATCACGGTGTGTGGGGGCACCAGTTATTTTAAACTTGGTGGATATGGGAATTTTAAGGCTGATTTACATTTAGTCATTTAGCAGATGCACTTCTCCAGAGCGACAACTGATAGTCTTACAATTCAAGTAATTGTGGTTTAAGGGCCTTGCTCAAGGACCCAACAGTGGCAGTTTGGCAGAGGTGGGATTTTAATGTGTAATGTCCATCGGGGTTTTTGAATGACTAATGCTCTGTCTGACAATCACCGTTCTCTACACTCAGAAATCTGGATCACTATAAGTTGCACTGTTATAGAGAACAGAAATTGTGACAGCAGTCAATGATTTCACGCACTTGTCAGGAACTTATAGTGCATTGTACACTCGCGGCTCACTTTATTAGCTACACCTCCTTGTTTCTTCACTCACTGACAATTTTACCAGTTCCACTAACAAAGATGCACTTTGTATTTCTACAATTACAGACTGTAATCAATCTGTTTGTCTGTATACTTTGTTTCTCCCCATGAAATCTATTTATACTGAATAGTCCACCAGCCAGCATCCTATGATGCTGTGATTAGAGGATGACTAACACAAACTGCAACAATACAGTCGTATGAAAAAGTTTGGGCACCCCTGATAATTTTCATGATTTTAGTTTATAAATCATTGGTTGATCAGATCAGCAACTTAAGGTAAATATATCATATAGCAGATGAACACCGTGATATTTGAGAAGTGAAATGAAG
>JAJAGP010000097.1:229345-274345 GCA_025084515.1 Ancistrus triradiatus
TAATTTCACTTCTCAAATATCACGGTGTTCATCTGCTATATGATATATTTACCTGAAATTGCTGAGCTGGACAACCAATGATTTATAAAGAAAAATCATGAAAATTATCAGGGGTGCCCAAACTTTTTCATACGACTGTAGCTCCACTAAGGAATAAGGTAGATGTATCTAATAGAGTTCACAGTAAGTGAACAGTGTTAACATCAGCAGCACTGTGGTATCTGATCAACCCATACCAGCAAACACACTAACACAGCACCCCCACGTCAGTGTCTCTGCAGTGCTGAGAATGATCCACCACCCAAACAGTACCTGATCTGTGGGTGTCCTGACCATTAGAGAACAGAGTGAAGGGGCCTAACAAAGTATTTAGATAAACAGATGGACTACAGTCTGTAATTGTAGAACTACAACATGCTTCCGTATGGTAACTGGAACTGATGAAATGTACAGAGTGAAGAAACAAGGTGTGCCTAATAAAGTGATCGGTGAGTGTGTAGTGAATAGGGCACAGTTTTGGACAGATGATGGTCCATGTTATCCCAGCATATTCCACAAAGCGTCTTGTGATGTCACTGAATGCTTGGCTTTCTCTTGGTGTCCTCATAAATGTTTTGAGGGTGGTTTAGTCAGTCAGATTTACTGAAATTGCTGTAATGGGTATATGATTTGTATTGAAAAGCATAGTATTAAAGCCGAGAAAAGGCAAAATGGAAGCATTTTCACTAGTACTCTCAGACCTTTACCCTCACTGTTTTCAGTGTTAGAGTTGGTTACTTAACCTCAATATTTTTTTTTCGATGGCAATTTTATGTCATCAGCAAGGGTGCCAATTCTGGAATGGAATACAGAGGCAATGACACTTTTTCCTTCTCTCTCTCTTGTCAGGATGTTTGGTTCTCAGAACTTGACCACAGTGAAGTTGTCAGGAGTGGGCGCAAGCTTCAAGAAGCATTCTGATGCTGAGTCCAAAGGCATTAAGGCCCATTTCAACATGGATGAGAGCGGTGTGCTTGTTCTCGACAGGGTAAGATAAATTATACATCCTTTTTATACTCTGTTCATAAATATATTATTATGCAGATTCACAAAGCTTGATGGAGAAAAATGCTAAACCTGTTGCAGGTGGAGTCTGTATTTGAGACTATTGTAGAAGAGAAGGAGGAAGAATCAACACTTACTAGTAGGTTAAAACTTTTGGCTGTTCTCGTGTGTTCCTTGTCTCACCACCTTCCCACTTTCTTGTGAACCTGTAAAACTCCTTTACTTTGGTGATCTGTTGTTGTACAGTCTAGCCTCGTTATCTCGCCAAACTCCTCGCTCGCCCCCTGTGATGCCAGGACTCATTTCCCTCCATGCACTTTACATCAAAGCCGCCAACATCAGCTCTCGACCTCGGCATTCCTGAAATGTGACATGTCTTGCCAGCAATGAAATTCTACCCGCTAAGCCGCCAAGTTTTTAGCCCACCGATCTGTGGGTGTTCCTTTAATCCTACTGACAGGGAGAATCCTACTCAGCTGACGGCTCACCTTGCCAGAAGATCTTGACCCTGCTCTCCCTGCTGATGCCTCGCTGCTAGTTGTTATTGCTCTGTTGATGCGTTAATCACATGTTTATGTACATTGTTTGTGTGATTGTATGATCATAAGACCTGCTTAGTTAACGCATTGCCAGCATCAGGTATGGATGTCTTGTTTGTAACCTTGTTGCAAACTCTCCTTCTTACCAAAAAATAGCCATGAATCAGACATGGGTGAGATAATGAGGTTAGACTGTATTTGTGGTTATGGTAAAATGTGTTGTTTTTAATGATGCATGTTTTGATTACATTTGCATGTATTAATGATTTTTCTTTCCAACTCCTCTCTGTAAAGAACTGGGCAACACCATTTCCAGCCTGTTTGGAGGCGGGACCTCTGAGGATAGTGCCAACGTGACTGAACCAGTGCAGGTATAGCAGTTTATTATTGGGACCAAACGTGTGCGAGTCTGCACTTGTGTCTAGGCTAGATCAAAAGTAACGTGTTGTTTCAGGATGAAGAGGAGGTGCTTCCTGAAGCTGGTAAAGACCAAGAGGAACCAGTGGAGAAGTCCGATGAGACTGCCAAGGGGAAATCTGAGACTGAGGAGAAAAGCCAAGGAGAGGAAAGCAAAGATGAGCCTGAGACGGATGAGAAGAAACCCGAAGGGAAGTCTGACAAAGAGAAACCTCAGGTTAGAAGAGCTCATGGACCTTGGTTAAGGCAACATGTAGGCATATAGACTTCTGGTTATCTTCACTTCAATGGTGATACAGGTGCTCCCCAATATACAGTATGTTCCAATAAATCCATTGTAAGCTGAATGTATTGTAAAGCAATCAGTTTAGATGTACTGTATATACACTCATTGACTAAAAAGTAACGCACCCGGATAGAAATGTCAGATTGCTGCAAAACTTGGCAGGGAGATCTGTAAATGATTACAGGTGAGGCTGATAAGTAACTGGGTCTTGCCACAAGAGGGCGTAAAAGTGCTTTTCTCGCTGCTCTATAGAAGGGCTCGGAGTCTACTTTTAGGTAATTTACCTTTTGGTGAGAGATTATTGACTGCTGGACATGCCTTAACAACACTTACTTTAACCTACAGTTGGGCGAAATTATTAATATACAGTATTTTATAGTGTAGAACAGGGGTGTCAAACTAATTTTCACAGAGGGCCACATCACCATAATGGTTTCCCTCAAAGGGCCAGATGTAACTAAGACAGTATAAATATAACTCAATGTAACCAAATGTAGAATTAATTTAAGTACTCCTTAAATAACTCTTATTTATTACTTATTCAACTTATAAATATTTGCGTAGATGTAAAAATGTTGCTCTGTTAACTAAACATAAATCCTGTTAATTTGTCAGTTTAAGAAACTCGTATTATTCCATCAATCAACATTCAAACTATCCAAGTGAATAAAGAAAAATATCATCAAACACAAGTTATGACATGAACTAACTATATACTTAGTCTATAACTCTATAATACTATAATATAATGGTCAATAACTCTATAATACTAGAAGTCTAAAAGCGTGCATTGACCATAAACTCCATTTTCCACAATTCATGCCGATTATGTCACCCATGAAGCGACGGCATTAAGCCACTAGATTGCAGTCAATCAGATTGTTAAGCTCTTACGGGCCACATCAAATGACAGGCCTTGAGTTTGACACGGTGTAGAATCTCATGTAATTTATTAAATAATGTATCAAAAGTGAAAAACAATGAGTTCATTGGTGGACTGGGGATACTATTACTCAAGCATCTGCAGGAGAGAATCGTACTGTGTACTGCTTGCCTGTGGAAAAATTTAAATTGAAAATTCAGAATACTGTTACTAACGATGTGTATTATTGGATTCCCATCGTAAATTTGAAATATCATAAACTGGACCATCATCAAGAGCACTTGTAGTAATAATCATTCTGGTTCTCCTATATAGATATGGCTTTTGTTAACATGGTGCTAAATTGACATTTCTTTTCTATTAGAACTGAGAATTTAGTTTAGCTACAGTTCAAGAATTTTTCAGCTAAAGTTTTGTTTCTCATTGACGGGTGTGCATACATTTGGCCATATTTTCAGGTAATAACCCTAACATGGTCTATCTGAAATGTATAGTTTTTTGATGTCTCTGGGATGATGTAGCATAAATATTTGCTTAGGAAGCAAAATTTTGAACTCAAAGCTTGTGTGTAAGGCATTTTAAATAACATCTTTCTCTTTGGGAAAGATCAAAGTTTCAAAGTTTTGATTTTTATATCCGACTAATGGAAATGGTAAACAACTATAAACACATTGTATATTGTTGCATCCACAGTATATCTAGTAATACAATATAACTTCTTATTTGCCAAGGACACACAAACCAGCAAGGACAAAGCCTGGGTTCTCCTAAATAATTGTTTAGAAATGACACATCCAGGGTTGCCCAAACACCCAAATGAAGGTGTTCTAAGGAAGACTGCTTAAAGCAGTAGCCTTTGTTTGCCTAATAAGCAAATCTAAAATGTATTCATTTTAAAATGTATTATACTCATTAAACAGGTAGAGAAGGAGGCAGAAAAGTCTGGTGAAGGGAAAACCGCTGGTGCAAAGGAAGTAGAGAAGGAAGCAGAGAATGCCCCCAAATCTCAGAAAAAGAGCAAAATCTCTGAAGATATTGGAGTGGAACTGGAGGTTAATGACATTCCTAATCCCAGCGCAGAAGACATTGGCACCTCTACAAAGAAGTGAGTTTGTTTCTGGTTTTATGCATCAGACATGGAAAAGAAAAGTATGTAATCAGATGATTTAGAGCTTCACAGATGACCAAGTCTCCTGCTGTTTCTCCTCAGGCTGCAGGATTTGACAAACCGTGATCTGGAGAAACAGGAGCGAGAGAAGGCCCTCAACACGCTGGAGGCTTTTATCTTCGAGACACAAGTATGGCCTATTGTACTCACTATGTCTGTTCTCTCACCAAGCGTTTATGCATGTATAATACTATGCTGTAACAAAGCTGGTCTGAATTTAATTATTGCCCTAAAAATCCAGTTGTCTGTCTGGCCTGGTTAAAGCTCTTAATAACCTAGAAGATGATAACCCTTCTGCTCTGCCTGTACAGGATAAGCTGTACCAGGAGGAGTACTTGGCTGTAGTCACTGGAGAGGAGAAAGAAGAGCTCTCCACCAAGCTGAGGGAAGCCTCAGCATGGCTCGATGATGAGGGCTACTCTGCAGAAACCAAACAACTGAAGGAAAAGTTAACCGAGCTTAAGAAGCTGTGTAGGCCTATGTTCTTCCGAGTGGATGAGAGGAAGAAATGGCCGGACAGGCTAGCAGCACTCGATACCTTGCTCAACCACTCTAGCATATTCCTCAAGTGAGTGTTCCAACTAAGCTTGGACAATTTTTTTTTTTTAGTTCCATCTTTGGTCCTCTGCCTAAACATGTTGTACAAGACTGATGGCTTAGTGGTTAAGGTACTGGAATATGGACCACAAGGTCCAAGATTCAAATCCCAACTCTACCAAGCTTCCGCTGTTGGGTCCCTGAGCAAGGCAATCAAACTTGTAGTTGCTTGGATAGTAATATTGTACGAGTTGTAAGTCGCTCTGGATCAGGGCACCTGCTAAATGACTAAAATTGAAATATGGAGTTCTGGGAGGGTTCTCACTTTCCATCCATTGAAGAGTTCCAACTGAAGAGTTCTAACAGCCTCTAATTATATCAAATGAATGTTCTACATTAAGGTCCTTATGCATTTGGAAGACACATCATCTAATCAAGCATGTTGTTTTTCTGAACATAGGGGTGCTAAATTAATTGCGGGAGATGACCAGATTTTTACTGAAGTTGAACTAAAGACGTTGGAAAAAGTCATCAATGAGACCATGGTAGGTCATTTCTAATATTAGTGTTTGAAATGTACTTCATGGAGCATAGCTTATGCTTTGTCAGTGCTTACAAGATGTTACATGTACGCATTGCAGCTAATTCATTTAATTGTAAATCATGGTGGAAATCCTGCTTGTTTGTGGGTGACCAAATACTTATTTTCCACCATGATTTACAATTAAATTCTTTAAAATCCTACAAAATTCCCTGGATTTTTTTTCCCTCATTTTGTCTCTCATAGTTGAAGTGTGCCTATGATGAAAATTACAGACCTCTCTCATCTTTCTAAGTAGGAGAACTTGCACAATCAGTGGCTGACTAAATACTTTTTTGCCCCACTGTATGTAATGGTGTTTGAACCGCTTCTGTAGGTTAAGTGGGTCGAGCTGTATTAATCGCAGAAATGTGTGGAAGAAGAACCGCCAATGCGAAACGATAAGAAGTATGAGAGATACCATAAAGACGCCTCCAAAATGGAGTTTACCCGTGACCTAATCCCGATAATATACAGCCACTCTCATTCTTATTGGTTATATAAATACCAACAAGTGTACCTTCTTAAAATAATACTCACAATAAAACATTCTTCTGCCGGTCTTGTCTGGGACTATCCATTTTATAAATAAATCATAACCATGGTGATGACTGATGTGGCTTAACAGCGTGGTAGGCATCCCATAACCTCAGTATTGTGGTAATATGGTTATGGTCACAGCCAATGGTGGATGTGGTTTGTTTATGCCGTTACTAGAGTAACGTGTAGTCGCCAAATGCAACAGCCCGCGTCGGCACGGTTGGAAGACTCGACCAACCAACCTGTTTGCTCTCTCTTTGTAGACATGGAAAAATGAAACTGTGGCTGACCAAGAGAAGCGTGCTCCTACTGAGAAACCAGTCCTTTTGTCTAAAGACATTGAGGCTAAACTCGCACTCCTGGACCGGGAAGTCAACTACCTGCTTAACAAAGCCAAGTTTCACAAGCCCAAGCCAAAACCTAAAGACAAGAACTCAACCAGCACTGAGAACAGCAAAGCCAACAGCACGGACTCTGAGAAGGTCATTACACCTGAAAATGAAACCGGTAAGATGTAGACTGGAATAATGTTCTAATCTTCTGGAGTGTGTATTGGTGCTACCTCTTGCCAGATATATGGTGTTTTTTTACTGTTTCATTTTGCAGAGATCGCTGAGGAGGTGAAACCAGCAGAAGAGCCCCCCACCTTGGAAAATAATGAGTCACAGACTGAACCGACAGTAGCTACAGATACAAAAGACACGGGTAATTACGTATGAATTACTGAATATGAAATACTAAGATATTTCACTTATAATTCAGGTTATCATTACCAAATATAATTGTACAACTGTTTTGGGTACCAGTTTGTAGGACATGGTACCCTTGGCAAAAGTATGGCATCACCACACTTACAATGTTCACCCAGCTTTTTTGTTGCTTTGTAGCAAATAAACAATCACAGATGACAGGTTTAGATTAATTCTGCAATTTAGTTCGTGCTATCTCCAAACACATGGGTAACTGTGTTCATGTCTTTTTCAGAAACGCCGGATGAGAGTGATTCACAAAACCACATAGAGGATGAATTATAACAACTGGAACATCTGTATTGTGTTGTCATATTTATTGAATGTGTTCAAAAGGTTCAGATGTGTTTATCAGTTTTCCCCACAACACAGCGACACACTTCAACCCACCTAAAATTAGATCTGAATTTGTCAACAGTTCTCCATTTAAGGTTCTAATATTCAAACTGACTAAAGGCTGTAGGGCAGGCCAGGAAATTGGGAATTGCAGAGAAGTCGTGTAGTTTCCCTGTAATGTGTACGCAGATTTTTTTGTTTGTTTACAAACCCACTGAATGATCTCACTCCTTAGAATGTTCTCCTTGTCTCTCACTTTGTGTTGGGTTTGTGTGGGGCTTTGTCATTTTTAAATTTCCAGTTATTCAGAAGTCTGATGAATTTTTGGGAGGATAATCAGATGAGCCATAACCTCAACGTCTTAAAAGGATACAGCTTTGTCTTTTTAAAATGCCATTGTCTAAAAATGCAAGTGTTCATCAGTAAGACAGTGGGCACAAACGTGTGCATTCACTTTCTGTGCATGGCTCGTGCCACTTCAGTGTTCAGTCCCATGATGATCATGCACTTGGCCCATTACATGTCAACAGCGCTGTTTTACACAACCCATAAGCTGTGATTTGTTACAGCATTATCAGTGAATCCTAAGGACTCATTGCCTGCACTGATGGAATTTAAAGAATTTCTTTTTTTTTTTTTTTTCCCCCCCCTATGAAACCTTTTTCTGTTGCAAGAAGGAAAATCCTTTGTTTCTCCACCTTCATTTGTAGTTTTGTCCGTTTCAGTTTCTTAGTGTCCTTATGGTGCCAGTCTGGGAAAGAGAGAGAGTTTGTTTCTAAGCTGTTAATAAAATCTTTTTTAAACCTCTCATGTCATGTACTGTCTTTGAATACTTATTCTTTAAACGTAATATGTAAACATATTTGGATACTGGTTATGTTTAAACGTGCAGTGTTAATACCCTTTTTAGATGTACAGGTAGAAACTACAGTGGGTTTTGGTGCACAGCCATCGAGTCTGTAAGCTCAGTACCAAAGGCTGTTTACAGTGGTATGAAAAAGTTTGGGCACCCCTGATAATTTTCATGATTTTAGTTTATAAATCATTGGTTGTTCAGATCAGCAACTTGAGTTAAATATATCATATAGCAGATGAACACAGTGATATTTGAGAAGTGAAATGAAAAGTTTTATAGGATTTACAGAAAGTGTGCAGTAATTATTCAAACAAAATTAGGCAGGTGCATAAATTTGGGCACCCCAACAGAAAAATGACATCAATATTTAGTAGATCCTCCTTTTTGTAGAAATAACAGTCGCTAAACGCTTCCTACAGCTTCCAGTCTGGATTCTGGTTGAAGGTGCTGTGGACCATTCTTCTTTAGAAACATCTCCAGTTCAGTCAGGTTTGATGGTTTCCGAGCATGGAACATGGCCCACATTTTCAGTAATATTCATGTCTGGGGACTGAGATGGCCATTCCAGAACGTTGTACTGGTTTCCTCTGCATGAATGCCTTAGTAGATTTTGAGCAGGGTTTGGGGTCGTTGGCCTCGGTGCAACTTTGTCACTGATTCTTGAACATTGTTCTCAAGAATCTGGAGATATTAACTGGAATCCATGCGACCCTCAACTTTAACAAGATTCCTAGTTACCTGCACTGGCCACACAGTCCCACAGCATGATGGAACCGCCCACCAAATTTTACTGTGGGTAGCAAGTGTTTGTCTTGGGATGCTGTGTTCTTTTCCGCTCCTTGTTATGTCCAAATAACTCAATTTTAGTTCATCAGTACACAGCACTTTATTCCAAAATGAAGCTGGCTTGTCCAAATGTGCTGTAGCACACCTCAAGTGACACTGTTTGTGGCGTGTCTGCAGAAAAGGCTTCTTCTGCATTACTCTCCCATACAGCCTCTCCTTGTGCAAAGTGCGCTGTATAGTTGAACGATGAACAGTGACACCATCTGCAGCAAGATGAGGTTTGTAGGTCTTTGGAGGTGGTGGTCTGTGGCTTGACTATGACTGTTCTCACCATCCTTGGCCTCTGCCTATCTGAGATTTTTCTTGGTCTGCCACTTCGGGAGTTCCTTAACTAGAACTGTGCCTGTGGTCTTCCATTGCCTCACTATGTTCCTCACAGTGGAAACTGACAGCTGAAATCTCTGAGAGAGCTTTTCCCTTTCCCTGAACCATGATGTTGAACAGCCTTTGTTTTCAGGCCATTTGAGAGTTGTTTTGAGGCTCCCATGTTGCCACTCTTCAGAGAAGATACAAAGAGGAGAAAAACTTCCAATTGGCCACCTTAACACTTTCTCATAGTTGGATTCACTTGTGTATGTAGATCAAGGGTCAATGAGCTTACAAAACAAATTTTGTGTTCTCATAATTAGTGCTAAAGGTATTCAAATGACAAGGGTGCCCAAATTTATGCACCTGCCTAATTTAGTTTGAATAATTACTGCACACTTTCTGTAAACCTATCAACTTAATTTCACTTCTCAAATATCACGGTGTTCATCTGCTATATGATATATTTACCTGAAATTGCTGAGCTGGACAACCAATGATTTATAAAGAAAAATCATGAAAATTATCAGGGGTGCCCAAACTTTTTCATACCACTGTACTAGACATTCTTGGTTGCCAGCCCAGCAGTGATACTGAGGTATCCAAAAACCCCATCAAAAGGTAGTTTCATACCTGTCACTACACTTCCCATAATGCCTCAGCACCTTGCCAAAAGCTTTAGTGGCTAATGCTTTCAGTCAGAGCCAGTTTGTTTCGGTTTTTCCATGGAGTAATGGACATGTGCACATATTTAAAAGAAAGTCAAGGTAATGGTGGCTCATAGCTATGGCCACTTAAAACCATGTAACCTATCAAAAGTACATATTGGACCACTAATGCAAAGGCATTCTTTAAACTAGCAAGGGTTTCGGTTACGTTAGTGTAAAACATAATGCAATGCATACAAAAAAATCCTTAAGTGTTTATTTTATTTTTTTTATTGTTTGAAGGCTTTTAAGCACAGTTGTGCCCCTACGACTGAAGTGCTAGTGGAGGGTGGTAGTAGTACAGCCCTGCCCCTCTACATTCTGTGTATGCTCCAGAACAACAAATAGTCTGGAAAGTGACCCTGCGTGAACTAAAACTAAAATGTAATGTATAACATCAGAACATGCTTCACACATTTTAGAGCTGTGGTAAGTTTGTTGAAGACTATCATTTGTAAGTCGCCCTGGATAAGAGTGTCTGCTAAATGATGTCAATGTGAATGCTCTGTAACATCTACCTTCAGAGTTTGAGTACTTTCTGCGTCTGTGGTAGCTGCAGAAGATCAGTGGTGCCACTGTGTATCTGAGAAGAGATACTGTTTGTGTGTAGCTGAAACAAGACTATCAATAGTATTAATTGAGGTAATCAGAAGAAAGTTATTTTGGTATTACAACCTCAAATCAGAGAAAGTTGGGACAGTATGGAAACTGCATAAAAAAGTGTTTCTTGCATTTATTTTGACATGTATTTGATTGCAGACGGTATGAACCTGAGCTATTCAGCTTTTTTCTGGTCAACTTCTTTTCATTTGTCAATAACCATCCATGTCTGCATTTCAGTCCAGCAACACGTTCCAAGCGACTTAATGTTTCAGGTGTTATTTTGTCTCATTCCTCCTGCAAACACATCTTAAGACAGTATGGGGTTGTTGTTGTCACATTTTATGTTTCAAAATTCTCCACACATTCTCTATTGGGGACAGGTCAGGACTGCAGGCAGGCCATTTCAGTACCCGTACCCTCTTCTTCCACAGTCATGCCTTTGTAATGTGTGCAGCATGTGGTTTTGCCTGAACTGCACGAATGGTTGTTTATTAACAAATGAAATGAAGTTGACTCAACCTTGGACTACTTCAGGTTCATACTTTCTGCAATAAAATAAATGTCAAAGTAAAAGTAAGAAACACTGTGTTTTTTTTTAATGCATTTTCCATACTGTCCAAATATTCTGACTGGAGTTGTACTAAATGTATGAGATTAGTGTTTTATTTACACTATTAGTGTCTTATGAGTCAAGCAAATGAAAGTTTTTGAATGCAGTTATAATGCTGCCTATAAGCTTACCTTACTTGTTAGTTACAGTAGCCTTGTAGCTCCAATGCAAACCAAATAAATCTTTTGAACAAGACCACTTTATGGGGCTACAGGAACTGGAGCAGATTGATTTTTGGGGGTGCAGCACTAGTGGATATATGGAAAGCACATTACTTTGGCATAAAAGTTTCACTAGCCTTACATTCAAACCAACATTGTCCAGTGAGACAACAATTTTTCCATCTCTGTGTTTATGACTTGTCCTCTAAGGCTTTTAGTTTTGATAGCTACACCCACACGGATGTTAATCTCCATACTAGAGCAACTGCTCCAGGTAAAATAATGACTAAGTGGGGTGTGTTCTAATAAGCCATTCATTAACTGAATCACTGGAAGGTGAAGTGCAGGTGCTGTAATTGTAAAACTGAGCTGGAGTTCCTTGGAGACAGGTTTAGGAACCTGAGATGCTCCAGTCATGAATCGTAATGTAAGTCATTATTATTTCGTTTAAAATCATAAAAACACAAGCTGCCCATGTAAACCACTGACCTATGACGTGGCTGAAGAACTATAGCCCCAGAGCTGTGCTGCACCCACACAACCTGATGATATGCTTGCTGTCCTTGATCAACTTATTTTCCATTTTTTTGTAAATGTTATATTAGAAAATAACTGATAGTAATACTAGCTACAACTTCAGCTAGCTAGTTAACAGTCTCTTTTTGCACACAAAAATATCCTGAATGTAGGTAAATAAGAGTAGGTTAACAGGCTATTTGGCAGTTTGAAGACTGTTATAAGGCTCAAGACTTTTATAATGATTTTAGTTTAGGTATAAGTATGAAGTGTGAGCAAAGCTTAGCCTAACAAGCTAGCTAGTTCTGACAAGTAGGACCATTACTTATATTATCTGGATTGTTCAATATGATCACAATTCAGTTAAATGTTAAATATAGTTTATTAGTTCTAAATAATATGCTCAACTAATGTGTGTATGTGTATGACTTGCTTCCATGTACTGGAAAAGAAGGTAAAAGGTAAAATGTATATCTATGAAAGTAACAGTTGGGATGTTTCATCTTTATCTGCGTTCTTCTACTTTTTTTTTTATTAATCATCTGAGTTTAGGTGAACCCTGAATGCACTCGGTATACTAATAGCGTACTGTATTAGCATGTAGCGAATAATGGAATTTAACATATTACCGTATAGTGTGTATTATTTGAGTCCGAAAGCTTGACTGCAATTTACAACCCAGGAAAGGCAATGAACATTTCCTTAAAGACGAATTAATTACCAAATGTCCTTGGCAAGACTGCAGACAAGGAAATGTAAGTATTTTAAATCATTTTAAAGCAGTTCTTCTGGTTCTTCTGTAATCAGTTCCACAGTCATCAGTCCTCATACCATTACTCAGACCACATCAGAGAGCAATAACTCCCCCTTCCCTCCTCCGGTTCACTGAGCCTGTCATGCCACCAACATTTCCTGCTGAACACACGAGAACCTACTGTGACTTTTTACTGGACTAAATAATGCCGACACTCACTCATATTCTCTACGTTATTAAATGTATTCTTTTATTTATTATATATACCATTGTATTCTGTTCTATATACAGTGCATCCGGAAAGTATTCACAGCGCTTCACTTTTTCCACATTTTGTTACGTTACAGCCTTATTCCAAATTGTATTAAATTAATCTCTTTCCTCAAAATTCTACACAAAATACCCCATTATGACCATGTGAAGAAAGTTTTCTTGAAGTTCTGAAAATGTATTAAAAATAAAAAACTAAGAAATCACATTTACGCGAGTATTCACAGCCTTCGCCATGAAGCTCAAAATTGAGCTCAGGTGCATCCTGTTTCCACTGATCATCCTTGAGATGTTTCTACAGCTTAAATGGAGTCCACCTGTGGTAAATCCAGTTGATTGGAAATAATTTGGATAGGCATACACCTGTCTATATAAGGTCCCACAGTTGACTGCATGTCAGAGCGCAAACACCAAGCATGAAGTCAAAGGAATTGTCTGTAGACCGCCGAGACAAAATTGTCTCGAGGCACAAATCTGGGGAAGGATACAGAAAAATTTCTGCTGCTTTGAAGGTTCCAATGAGCACAGTGGCCTCCATCATTCGTAAATGGAAGAAGTTTGGAACCAGCAGGACTCTTCCTAGAGCTGGCCGGCCGTTTAAATTGAGCGATAAGGGGAGAAGGGCCTTGGTCAGGGAGGTGACCAAGAACCCGATGGTCACTCTGTCAGAGCTCCAGCGTTCCTCCGTGAAGAGAGGAGAACCTTGCAGAAGGACAACCATCTCTGCAATCCACCAATCAGGCCTGTATGGCAGAGTGGTCAGGCGAAAGCCACTCCTTTAGTAAAAGGCACAAGGCAGCCCGTCTGGAATTTGCCAAAAGGCACCTGAAGGACTCTCAGACCATGAGAAACAAAATTCTCTGGTCTGATGAGACAAAGATTGAACTCTTTGGTGTGAATGCCAGGCGTCATGTTTGGAGAAAACCAGGCATTGCTCATCACGAGGCCAATACCATTCCTACAGTCAAGCATGGTGGTGGCAGCATCATGCTATGGGGATGTTTTTCAGCAGCAGGAACCGGCAGACTAGTCAGGATAGAGGAAAAGATGAATGCAGCAATGTACAGAGACGTCCTGGATGAAAACCTGCTCCAGAGCGCTCTTGACCTCAGACTGGGGCGACGATTCATTTTTCAGCAGGACAACGACCCGATGCACACAGCCAAGATCTCAAAGGAGTGGCTTCAGGACCACTCTGTGAATGTCCTGGAGTGGCCCAGCCAGAGCCCAGACTTGAATCCGATTGAACATCTCTGGAGAGATCTGAAAATGGCTGTGCACAGACGTTTCCCATCCAACCTCATGGAGCTTCAGAGGTACTGCAAAGAAGAATGGGCAAAACTGCCTAAAGATAGGTGTGCCAAGCTTGTGGCATCATATTCAAAAAGACTTGAGGCTGTAGTTGCTGCCAAAGGTGGTTCTACAAAGTATTAAGCAAAGGCTGTGAATACTTATGTAAATATGATGTCTTTGTTTTTTAATTTTAATACATTTTCAGAACTCTCAAGAAAACTTTTTTCACATGGTCATAATGGGGTATTTTGTGTAGAATTTTGAGGAAAGAGATTAATTTAATACAATTTGGAATAAGGCTGTAACGTAACAAAATGTGGAAAAAGTGAAGCGCTGTGAATACTTTCCGGATGCACTGTATTTTTTTTAATAATTTTGTATTATTATATGGGCGGCACAGTGGCACGGTGGGTAGCATCGCCGCCTCACAGAAAGAAGGTCCTGGGTTCAATCCCAGGTTGGAGCGGCCTGGGTCCTTTCTTTGTGGAGTCTGCATGTCCTCCCCATGTCCGCGTGGACTTACTCCGGGTACTCCGGTTTCCTCCCACTGGTATCGACTTGAGTGTTTGAGTGACTTGTCTTGAGATAACCTTGTGTATGGATGTAACCTTGTGTGTGTCGCTGAACATGGCCACTGATGCTGATAGTGACGTTAAATAAATGAATAAACGTATTATTATACTATTCAAAAAATTGCATTCTCTTCAATTTATCATAGTTTATAGATTGTTGTATTTTATAGTATTTCTTTACATATGTTCTCTCTTTTATTTTACATATTTAGCTTCTGTTTATTTAAACTATTACTAAAATGCATTAATTACATAACTAACTTAGTTTAGTTCTTATTTATTACATTTAGGCTGCCCAACTAGACTGCATCCCTTTTTGAGTCTGTTCTCCCTTATAACATTTAAAACGTTTTCCTTGCCACTGTCGCCCTAGGGTTGCTCAGTTCGGGCCAGGGGCCTAGATATTTATAAAGCTGCACTGAGACAAATATAAATAAATCTGACTTGACCTGAATTATGCTGTGTGTTTTGTGGATTATTTAGCACTAGCTAATGCTTACAGAACATTTGTTAACTGCTGCAGGATACAGAATCCTGTTGAAGATACTCATTGGTAATCACCTATTAATCAGTGAGTGCTAGAGTGACTCCAGAGTGTTTCATGCTGCTGACTTTATAGAGATTAAAGTGTATGCCTTGGATTACCTTGGGTTGGTGGTGAGGAGAGGGTGGGAGATTGATTTATGGCTCATTATCATTTAATGCAACAGCTGCTCAAAACTGATCATTCTGAAAAGAACTCTTGACAGGATGAGAAAGGTGCTGTTGATGCCTGATCCATGTTGTGCTTTGATCAAAGGTTGTCACAGACATTTTATTAAGACCCCAAGGAACTCTCTAAACGTGTGGAAAAGGGGTATAATATGTGAACTTTAAAGGAAACAATCCCCTTAAACTGTAGGAAACAGGCCCCTTTTGTTAAAACTGAAAAATTGTACTAATACCATATGTCTTCAAATAATTTTACTGATAATTTATTAAGGAGTAATAAAGAAGAGGAGTTTATGTGCATTTTAAGCACTGTATCCTGAATCTCACTAACAGAACTTCACAGTGTATAACATCTGTGACAAATACTGTATTGTTTTCTTTATGAATCTGAAATTTGTGTAAGGAAAATAACACTAAACAACAATGAATAAAACAACTCTTTTTTGACATTAAGGTATTTCATCATCAAAAGGAATAGGAAAGCAAAGCCAACCAATCAGAGGCAGGTTGGAATAAGGCACCTGACAACAGGCTGAACCTGAATAATTGTGTAGAAGGTTATGATAAAACATTATCATGCTTGAATCCGAACGACCGGGTCTAAATTCTGATATCTCACCTTGCAGTAGAGTTCTTGGCTGAATTAATTTTAACTATAAATGTGCTGTTTTTGTTAGGGCACTGGACCAATCCAACAGATTAACTTTACTGTTAGGGAAAATGTAGATAATGTTTAAAGAACTCAGACCTATAGAACAGAAAATGATCCAAAATTTCAGTGATTTTGTTTTGTCTACACAGGGCAACATGGTTATCTACTTAACAGCTGGTATCAGTCTCTAATTGTTTGTAAATGAGCTTCCCAACATCTAGTTAACCTAACTGAATATTGTGTAGAGAACCTAGGACGACTTATTTGGGAATTAAGAACACTGTTTCCATCATCTGATGCATTTTTCTTACAAAGGCATAGAATGATAAATGTGGAATGGCAAAATGTATGGCATGATAAGCATACCAAAAATATAGCAGATTTTGAAATCTAGTTATTGTGTCTGCTTTTAGAAATATGAACCATATTTTATGAAAGATGCCACACCTTTAAATGCCTTTCTTCATCATTATCTATACTGAATGTCAGCAGTAGAACTACTGCAGATGTAATCACATATAGGCTACACTATACATGATAACAACACAATAATAACATACTAACACGGTGTTAACATGAATCAACATGTTTATTTGCTGGATTCCACAAAGATCATTTTGAATTAACGTTCATGAATAAAACACAGTCTAATTTTCAGTTGGTACAGTACAGCAGATTATTTGCCAGCTGTTCTTAGTATTTCTGGCTGGAACCACACTGGTGTTACTAAGTGCATTCAGTCAGCTCCAGCATTGTGAAGCTTCAGAGCACCCGAGCTGTTACACGTGAGAAACCATAAGCACGTCTTCAAACATGCAAACATTCAACAGAAATCTGGCAGTACAGTCGAAATCAATGATGAAAGAAACAAAACAGACCAATGGTTGCAATATACAGTATTCCTAACGTCTTATCAAGAAGACCAGGACGCATTTTGTGCAGGACGGAGAGGAATGCCGGACTAAACATGCGATATCAAACGGCAGAAATCACTTCAGTTTAGTCCATGTTGTCCTTCCACTTTCACTTAGAGCTGGTGTACTTGGTCACAGCCTTGGTGCCCTCAGACACGGCGTGCTTGGCCAGTTCTCCGGGCAACAGCAGGCGCACAGCGGTCTGAATCTCTCGTGACGTGATCGTGGAGCGCTTGTTGTAGTGAGCCAGACGAGAAGCTTCTCCAGCGATTCGCTCGAAGATGTCATTCACAAAGGAATTCATAATGCCCATCGCCTTGGAGGAAATTCCAGTGTCCGGGTGGACTTGTTTCAACACTTTGTACACGTAAATGGCATAGCTTTCCTTTCTGGTCTTGCGCCTTTTCTTGTCTCCCTTCTTCTGCGTCTTGGTAACAGCCTTTTTAGATCCCTTTTTGGGAGCAGGGGCAGATTTCGCAGGTTCAGGCATCTCTCTTTATATCAAACAAACGTCAGCTGTGTCGATCCGGGTCGGTCGTCTGTCCTTTATTTATAGAGTTCGTGTGCAAATTAGAGTCGGGCGAAAACATGCTGTGATAGGATATCCTTGTCGTGGCGCACTACGCATATCGCGTTAGGATTGGTCGCATGTTAGAGAAACGCTGCGTCCAATCAGAAGCAGGATCGGGGTATAAATACCAAACCCTGCTTACATCATAGCAGAAAGCGTTTAGTGGTGTTGAAACGAAAGGCGGAGGTGTTGAACACTAGCGTTTGACATTGTTGTAATTGAACCATGTCTGGCAGAGGGAAAACCGGAGGGAAGGCCAGGGCAAAGGCGAAATCCCGTTCATCCAGAGCTGGACTTCAGTTTCCAGTCGGCCGTGTGCACAGACTGTTACGCAAAGGGAACTATGCGGAGCGCGTTGGCGCGGGGGCGCCCGTCTATCTGGCCGCAGTGCTGGAGTATCTGACCGCTGAAATCCTGGAGTTGGCTGGAAACGCGGCCAGAGACAATAAGAAGACCAGGATCATCCCCCGCCATCTTCAGCTCGCCGTCCGGAACGACGAGGAGCTCAATAAACTTTTGGGTGGCGTTACCATCGCCCAGGGCGGAGTGCTGCCAAACATCCAGGCCGTGCTGCTGCCCAAGAAAACTGAGAAACCTGCCAAGAGCAAGTAAACGGACTCCGTGACCGTGGACATTGACATCGCAGCTCCTAGAGCCACCATTTTGAGTCTGTATTCCTTGTTCTCGATTTACTCTGCTTTGTGTGTTCATGGTGTGTTTTGCTGTTGATGTTTTCGGACGTTTGTAGAAAAAGGCAACGCGGTTCCACTTCGGGATGAACAACAATAACCATCACTGACGAGAAGCAGACATGTTCAGCCTGGATTTTAATGGAGGTGGACTGTGTGGAAGAACAACAGGATGGTTCCTCTACATACTTTCTCATTTCTGGACCAATATTGGTCGTTGTTGTCTCGGCTTTTAAATAACATAAGAAACGTTGTTTTGTTCCTTCGTTTTATTTCAATAAATGTTAAACGCCTGACTAAAGGCACAAAGACGCGCAGTGTGTTTTTCCAAAGCTGCATAAACCAAACGGCACCTGTCAGTGCTCTTATTGTGTAGAAGTCAGTATAATAGAGTAATTACATGTAGTTATTATTAGACCCGAGTTTGCAGTGGACTCATTATCTACAATTTAACATGAAGATTACACCTTTATATGTATCTAGTAAGCATCTACTGGTGAACAGGGATAACCTACTTTCATACAATAGATATCACTGTTTTGGAAATGGATTATTAGTATGCAAGTTAAATATAAATACATTTGCATACTTCAAATAATGAATCTATCATTTAGATAATATTAGAAGATACATTACTCTATTGGGAATAATTAAGTGTACCAATGTGCTTTATATATTTCTTGAAGAATGGATTCATACTGTAATATAACATCTAGCATAGGAGCAGCAATTAACAGGTATAGTGAAGAATTACTTTGATTCTGAATCATCATGATGGGACTTTCATTTGGTTCTGAATCTTATCAGTGGGATTTTGTGGGATTTTGAACCTTATTTGGTATTTCACGTGATTCTGGATCATTTTGGTGGGGTTTCATTTGGGTAAGAACATTACTAGTGGAATTTTATTTGATTCTGAATCTTTTCGGTGGGATTTCATTTGGTTCTGTATTTCATTGGACTCTGAATCTTACTGGTAGAATTTCAATTGGTTTTAAATATTACTAGTGGAACTTCTGATTCTGAACCTTATTTGTGATTTCATGTCATTCTGAATCCATTTGGTTGGACCTCATTTGGCTCTAAACATTAGTGGAATTTAATTTGGTTCTGAATATTATTAGTGGAATTGCATTTGCTTCTGAATCTCATCCAAAGTCAGATTTATTTCTTTTGGTGCTTTTTACAATGGAGCACTGTCTCAAAGCAGCTTTATTGGGATTTTATTTGGTGCTGACTATTATTTGTAGGATTTCATGTGGTTCGGTGTCATTATTGGTGGGATTTCATTTGATCCTAAATAATGTTTAGTGGTACTTCGTTTGGTCCTGTATATTTTACTGGGACTTGGTTTTAGTGAGATTTTATTTGGCTTTGAATATTTTAGTAAGATTTCATTTGACCTTGAATAATTTTTGTTCAAAATCATTTTAGTGGTATCTCATTTTGGCTTGTTATGAATGAAACAAAAACATTTCTCTAAATTCAAACCAGATCTTTCCAAACATGAAGGTTATGGGTATATTATCATTACAAAGTACATATATACTACCATAATAGGTTAGGTCAGTTATACACTCATTGCCCATTACCATACCATACAGAACCAGTCCCTCTGTTACTCTGCATACATTGTTAGGCCCCTTCACTCTGCGACTGGTCAAGTCCACCACAGATCAGGTCCTATTGGTGGTCGATCATTCCCATCACTGCAGTGACACTGATGTGGTGGTGTGCTAGTGTGCGTCTTACTGCTACGACTGGATCAGACACGTCGGAGCTGTTTTTGAGTTTTTAAACAACATAATTACTCACTGTGCACTGTAGACACATCATCCATATTGCTCCACCTTGTAGATGTAGAGACAGTCGCTCATCTGTTGTTGCAGTTTGTGTTAGTCGTCCTCTAATCGCTCATCAGAGCTCACAAGATGCTCTCTACAGGATGCTCGTGGACACTTTTGGTTGATTGGATAGTTTCAATCCAGCAGTGACACTGAGATGTTTAAAAACTCCAGCAGCACTGCTGTCTGATCCACTCATACCAGCACAACACACACCAACACACCACCACATCAGGGTCACTGCAGTGCTAAGAATGATCCACCATCCAAATAGTATCTGAGCTGTGCTGGTCCTGATCATTAAAGGTGTAGGGACTAAAAGTCTGTAGAAAAACATTCGGACTACAGTCTGTACCTGTAGAACTACAAAGAGCATCTATACAGTAAGTTGAAATGATAAAATAGACAATGAGTATAGAAACATTAAGTGAACCTAATAAAGTGATCAATACATACACACACAAACAACCCAATTATATTCATATTTTATTTATATTATTCTGATTATTCGAATACTCATCTAAACAGCTGTGATATCCTAAACAGAAATCCCCCACCTTGATATTTTCCTAGTACTCAGGGTATTCAGTATCTGCATTTACTTAATCAGATCTGTTTATGAACTGAGCATGTGCAACAATACTGAGCAGACAAAAACATTAGCAATGGTTAAGCTTGGACTTTTTATTCTTACAGAGATGGAATAGATACAGATACAATTGATTTAAATATGTGAAAAATAACTGCCTTAGTAAAACAGCTACATCACTTAGCTTAGATTATTTTTATTGTACAAACAAAATATCCGTTATGTACAGTTATTTTTTGCGCAGTTTAAAGAAAATCTATGCATTTGGCATTCATCTTCATAAGACAATCCATGTAGAAACAAATTAAGTGCTATTTAAATATTCCTGTAGTTTATCACATAATTTGGAAACTTTGGTACAATATATGTACCACCCAAGGGCATTCTATACCTCATACCAAATGCAAAATACCTGCTATACAGCATCCTGAAACGGCCACTGTACATTAACTTAAAAAGGTTAAACTCATACTGACATGGCTGTTTGTAACGACACTTTCTGCTGTGTTAGTGACTGACTAAATAAGACCTCCGTTCCTGGCTCCTGGTTTATATCACAATCAGTTCTCCTCTTCACCATAACCTTCTGTCTTCATGTCATTTAATCCCAGGTCTTCATTCTGCTGGAATGTTCGATGGTACTTCTCAATCTTCATCTCAGGGTCAGGGTCTGGAGCGTAAATATTCTACAGACAGGAAACTTAAAGGTTAATCTGACTGAAATAACTTCTGATCCTGACTTGTATTACAGTCATTTCCATGTAAGGAATGTACTTACCTGGAGGTAGCTATTCCCTGCTGGGTCATCAAGGATGATGTGGACGTTCATTTCTCCTGACATGACCTTGACAGTTCACACAGACAGGCAAAACATGGGACAGTTCAGAGCAAAACCAAAAAAAAAAAAAAAAAAATCACAAGTAGTGTGTCAGTAGTTCCAAATCTATATACATTGCCTATATACGTGGCCTAGATCAGTTTTAGCGATAACGAAATTTAGACAAATAATTACTGTCTGGTTTAGTGCTAGGCAGTATGACCAAACATTTGTACCATGTTTTGTTTTTGTAAGATTCTGGCATTTTCACAGTATAGCATTTTTGTTTTTTTATTTTTTGCATGACTGGGCTCTTGTATAGGTTTGTGGCTTATTCTACTGTCAGACGTACATAGTGTATATATACAGTGGTGCTTGAAAGTTTGTGAACCCTTTAGAATTTTCTATATTTTTGCATAAATGACCTAAAACATCATCAGATTTTCACACAAGTCCTAAAAGTAGATAAAGAGAACCCAGTTAAACAAATGAGACAAAAATATTACACTGTTTCATTTATTTATTGAGGAAAATGATCCAATTTCACATATTAGTGAGTGGCAAAAGTATGTGAACGTTGCTTTCAGTATCTGGTGTGACCCCCCTGTGCAGCAATAACTGCAGCTAAACGTTTCCAGTAACTGTTGATCAGTCCTGCACACCGGCTTGAAGGAATTTTAGCCCATTCCTCCGTACAGAACAGCTTCAACTCTGGGATGTTGGTGGGTTTCCTCACATTAACTGCTCGCTTCAGGTCCTTCCACAACATTTCGATTGGATTAAGCTCAGGCCTTTGACTTGGCCATTCCAAAACATGAACTTTATTCTTCATTAACCATTCTTTGGTAGAACGACTTGTATGCTTAGGGTCATTGTCTTGCTGCATGACCCACCTTCTCTTGAGATTCAGTTCATGGACAGATGTCCTGAATTTTCCTTTAGATCTCTGATATAATTCAGAATTCATTGTTCCATCAATGATGGCAAGCTGTCCTGGCCCAGATGCAGCAAAACAGGCCCAAACCATGATACTACCACCACCATGTTTCACAGATGGGATAAGGGTCTTATGGTGGAATGTAGTGTTTTCCTTTCTCCAACCACTGAGTTGAGTGATCTTTGTTGGTCGACCACTCCTAGGGAGGAGAACAATGGTCTTGAATTTCCTCCATTCCTACACAATCTCTCTGACTGTGGATTGGTGAAGCCCAAACTCTTTAGTGGTGGTTTTGTAGCCATTTCCAGACTGATGCACTTCCATAAACATGTCTTGTGAAGAGAAGACTTTGATAGATCCCTGTCCTTTAAATAAAATAGGGTGCCCACTCATACCTGACAGGGTGCCCACTCATCCCATTGATTGAAAACACCTGACTCTAATTTCACCTTCAAATTAACTGCTAATACTAGAGTAGAATAAGCCAAACATACTTAAGAACCCAGTCATGCAAAAAACTAAAAAACAAAAATGGTATAATATGACATAATACTATAATTTATATTTATATTTATATTTATATATATATATATACACACACACACACACACACACACACACACACACACTCACTTTTTTTTTACCCACTGCATTATGGGGCATTGAGTGCAGATTGATAGGGGAATTTTTTTTCTTTTAATTTAACAAGGCCTCAACATAAAAAAATGAAAAAGCTGAAAGGGTCTGAAGACTTTCCAAATGCATTGAATGTGTAGTTAATCAGATGATGTCCTTTTTGTAGAGTGTATCAAATCCTATAAAGACACACCACTCGACATTCATGTTGCAAGTTCCACCAAGAACTGAAACCGAGAACACCATGAGTGTTTTTTTTAGCAGCTGAGCTCTACCCACTTAGCTACCATATGTTTCTTAGGCATCTGTTTATAATAGTCAATATTGGTGCAACAATACACTCTGCTCACGAATACTGAGTTTACATTTGACAAAAGACAATCATTTTTTTATTTCTGTAGTGTAAACAATGGACAGTTTCTTTTTTAACAATTAGGTTTAAACATTAGGTTTAAAATTGTAAACAAAATGCCCTATTCCATCAGTGCAATACCTCTGTACAATGTATGTTCAATATGTATTTTTATTCTGTTAGGGCAATACTAATCAAAAGTCTTTGTGTGTTTGACTGACTTAATCTGTCTGTGTCACTGTCTTATTCTGTTTTTTGTGAGTCTGACTAGTGTTAGGAAATGGAATTGCATCAGATGCAAAAATCAAGGATTTATAATCCTTAATTAATTGAACCGTTTTACTGGATTTCTTATACAGTAATAACAATATTGTATACTAACAATAGACTAGAATGATTGTATAAAAACAAAAATTTGAAAGAAAAAAACTGCTCTGAATAGTACTGGTGCTTATTTCTTTTATCATGATATTCAATAATATTATCAGACCAAGTCTAGCCTAAACAAACCTGCACACACTAGTAGTTGTTTCAGAAATGCTGCGGGTTCATTTCCATTAGATCTCTGATATAATTCAGAATTCATTTGTTCCATCAATTATAGCAAGCCGTCCTGGCCCAGATGCAGCAAAACAGGCCCAAACCATGATACCACCACCACCATGTTTCACAGATGGGATAAGGTTCTAATGCTGGAATGCAGAGTTTTCCTTTCTCCAAACATAACACTTTTCTTTTAAACCAGAATGTTCTATTTTGGTCTCATCTGTCCACAAAACATTCTTCCAATAGCCTACTGGCTTGTCCACATGATCTTTAGCAAACTGCAGACGAGCAGCAATGTTCTTTTTGGATAGCAGTGGCAAACTCTCAAACACACATTGACAGTATTACTGGGTTTCCATGTACCGAGTGTATGACCAGAAAAAGTTCAAACCTGGTCAATCTTTTGCCCAAACTGCTGCAGTTTCTCAGCCGTGTCGGTGGTCGAGCTGTCTCCACACAAGAATGGGTTTTTCGTGACAATCTACAACGATTCAGAATGGCACAATTAAGAATATAACTACATTCTACAGCTCTAAACATCTTAAAATGAGTGAGCAGAGTACTGCTAATGCTGACCAGTTCTTTGATGTCCTTGAGGAGTCCTTCCACTGTGGTGAACTTGCCTCCCAGTGCTGCCATGCCAAGCTCGAACTCCAACTCTGGTATCAATATGCTACACGTCTCTGACTGCCCCACACACACACACACACACACACACACACACACACACACACACACACACACACACACACACACACGTTGTGGTTTCACTAGAAGGTACACAAAGCTTCACACGGCTTCTTTGGTATCGAGTGCTTGCAGATGGTGCACGGCTTGGTCGGTGGAGTGCTAAGGAGTGACAGAGTCTGAAGGACACTTTACATATAATTTTAATGGTAATGAAAATGAGAAAATCATTAAAACACTGCTTTTCTTCACTCCCCTGCACCGGTCAACACAGATGCATTCCGTTTGAGCAGCAGCAGCTCAACAGTGAGAGTGTTGGCTGTGTCTAGAGACATTTGACAAGTGACCTGTAATCACTGCTCAAGTGAGGCATCATTCATTCAGTTTCTTATTCGCTTAATCCTAGTCAGGGTCGTGGGAAATAAAGTGCCTAGCCAGCAGCACAGGGCACAAGGCAAAGACAGGGCACCACTCCATTGTAGAGTGAGGTATCAAGAATAAATTTTTTAATGTGTTTTTTGAAAAATTCAAATCTAGTGAAAAAGTTTTTTTTGTTCATACTTTAGAGATTCACCGAATGCTCCATTAAAAAAGATAGCAGGGGCTGCCGACTTGTGTCTGAATATTTTTGTTATCCTTCACGCCTTATTTTCGCCATGTATGTAATCCACACAGCACGCTGCAAAACTTTCCGTGCCAGAAACATGGTTGTGTTCAAAATGGATAACTAAGCCCTTAGTAGTGTCCCTATGCAGTATTTAGGAAGACTATCTAGTTGACTATTTAAGTAGCACTAAAAACAAAGCCGAAACCTGTAACGCTTCCTTCTCATCGTGTCAGCAAACAAACCCTCAAACATGACTCTTAAACAAACCATCGAGTGCCTGAAAATTAGACTTATGAACTGACCTGAACTGAATTATGAATTGTAATTACTAAAGGCACTGTGCTGTTCATGTGTGGTTGACCGACACAGAAACGGTTATATGAGACCACCTGAAGCTGGTCACGCTAAAACCGGCCGAATCCATTGTATAGAATGAAGGCTTTCATTACTACAAGGTTTACTTCACCCCACAAAATTATTTAAATCAGAATGCATGAAACAGTTGCTGAATGAAGAGAGATTTTATTGTGCAATCTGTAACGTCTTATAAACAGGGCTTAAAAGAAGGAGGTGACTATTTTTGGCTGAAGTATTTTCGTTAAAGTATTTTTGTAAGACATACCCCGAATTCAGTGGGGTAATCATTGCCCTGAATCAGTCTCCAGAGTTACTGTGTTCATAATGTGGTTCTTCTTTTGCATTGCCGATCTCACTTTATAAACCAGTCCTGTGTTCTGTTCTTTAATCTGACGGAGCCTTTCCCAGCTGGAGCCTTTAACAGACTGTTTCTAGCCTGTGATGTACGTTATGCTACCTGGCTAGCGAGCTTTACCCAGCATGCTGTTGGGTGATGTAGTTCTACTCAGAGCTCAGCAGTGCTTGTAGCGGCGATAAATATTATTTAATTTGCTGCCTATTTGTCAGAGCTGTGTTTCTGCTATGCACCAGTATGGAGGTATATGAAAAATGTGTACCGTACGGAATTAAACACCGGTGTGCCGGTTGAACCCGTACACCGCCCAGCCCTATATATAGTGCATCTTTTGGTCTAGCTGCACATGCAACCACAAACATGGGGACTGCTGACTTGACAATTGTCTAGATGATGATCTGACACCCTCCATTAGGAGGGCAAGACCGAGAAGGTCACTGCTGAAAAGGCTGGCTGTATACAGTGTGCTGTATCAAAAGTATACTAATGGAAGCTGACAGTAAGGAAAAAATGTGTCTGGAAAAGGTGCATGAGCAACAAAAATGACTGCAGCCTTGAGATAACTTAAGAAAGGTCAATTGAAGAACTTGGGAGAGCCTCACAAAGAGTGGACTGAGGCTGCTGTCATGCGCAGATGTCTCTAGGAAAGAAGCTACTGCCGCAGTCCTAATTTCAAGCCACTCCTGAACCAGAGCCAACATCGGAAGGGTCTTAGCTGGGTTAAGGAGGACAAATCCTCTTTTCAGATTAAAGTAAATGTTGCATATCATCACTAAATCAATGTCCTAGAGTCTGGAGGAAAACTGGAGAGGCAGAGAATTCAAGGAGTTTGAAGGCCAGTGCAGTTTCTACAGTCTGTGATTGTTTGGGATGCCACATTGTGTGCTGGTGTTGGTCCACAGTATTGAGTTGAACTTTTGTTATTGACCAAATACTTATTTTCCACCATAACTTACAATTAAATTTTTTTTTAAATCCTACAATGTGATTTCCTGGATTTTTTTTCTCATTTTGCCTCTCATAGTTGAAGTGTATATATATATATATATATATATATATATATATATATATATATATATATACACACAGATATCCGCCACTTAACGGCCACGGTCCAACAACATTAGGAAGCTTATTAATATAGATGACCCATGGATTACATTGCCACATACATCAGCTGAAGAGCAGTTGTAATGACACGAATAGTGCAGACTCTGGTGCAGAAAGTTTTATGACTGTGTAATATTGTATGTTAAGCGATGCATACCTGTGTGTAGGTGCAGACATACAAAACTGAAAAACTGACGTGAATATAAGAATACCTTCAGCAAGTCACGGGTCATGTCTGAGGGATCTGTCAGATGAAGAGTAATTTTTGTTCCCAAGTCTTCCGTGGCACCACCTGATTTCACCTGTTAATTAAAAGCAGTGGTACACATGATTAACGTGATCCATTCTAAGGAAGCCTCAAATTAGTCATTTTCACCACCATTTTCTTCAGTTATGCTTTAGGCTATGTCCACACGTACACGGGTATTTTCTAAAACAGGGGTTTTCAAATTCGTTTATAAAAAACCTTGCGTCCACACAAGCACTGTTTAAACAAAAAACTTCGTCCACATGAAAACGCAAAAACGCACAAAGTCGCTGTCAAGAGCAGAGCCAAACCAGCAGTCCTATATGCCGGCGAAGTAGCTCACTCAACGACAACAGCAACGTCCTATGCATACGAACATTGTCTCGCCATTGTTCTTCAACAACCACTTCGTTTTCAAAGCTGTCCCACCAATGAGAGGTCCGATATATAATGTATATATATTTTTTAGATTAGATTCAACTGTATTGTCATTACACATGTACAAATACAACGCAACGAAATGTAGTTGAACATCTAACAAGAAGTGCAATAAGCAGCAATGTGTCGGAATGTACAATATTGTCCACATGTACAATAAATTAAAAAAATATATAAATCGGCCTCACAATTTCAGGAACCGGCTCCCGTCGTTCATTTTCAAAGAGCCGACTCTTAGAGCCGGATCGGTCGCGACCGACACATCACTAATGGATATAGTATGACCTCCAGTAGCGCATCTGACGCCTCTGTTCTTTCAGTGTAATGAAAAAGTAATAATTTGTAAATGTATTTGTAACAAGTTCGGTCAGCAGTGTTACAGCCGGCACTATTTTGGCTAAGTCCGCTATTGGCACAAAAATCGCCCCATGTTAAACAAAGGAGATAACGGCTCACAAAGTGACGTTACAAGCAAGAAACTCCGTTTTCCCCAGTCCACACGACAACGCTGAAAACGGAGTTTCTGAAAATCTTCACCCTGGAAGGAGTTTTCCAAAAAGTCCGTTTTCAGTGAAATAAAACGCCGTTTTCGTGTGGACGAACGGTCAAAACGCATAGAAAAAGCTACGTTTTTAAAAATACCCGTGTTCGTGTGGACAGGGCCCTAGTCTTCATTTAATTCATGTTATTTAATTGACCTGGTCCAACAACTTCATCCTATCCTAGACAACTAAATGTTAAACAATCAGGAACGTGTAGTACAGGTTTGTTAAGGTCAGAAGAGCTGTCAAAATCAAATAGCAATAAGAAAACTTATTTCAAATATAGAAAATCCCCATTTAAAGTCCAATTAATCTGTACCAGGAATGATGGTGACAGTGCTTATGTAATCATGTACCAATATTACAACATTTAAACTGTAAACAAGTCGTTACAGACAACAAGTGCTGTATGGTGCTTGAGTTTGAGTGTTGGAGCAATCAGAGATAAGAATACTGTAGTAAGCTGTGTGAAAAAAAACATTTGCCCTTCAGCCACATAGCATTTATTCATCCCAAGTAGTCCCTTAAATCTGATTCTAAGAGACCTGCTCTGAAACAGCCTAAAAGCCTTTCTACAGACTGGCAACAACACATAAGCATCCAGTTTCACATCAATAAGAAACTTAAACAATATTATTCATATGCCAATCTATTCAAATTAATACAAAGTTTACTAAAGGGAAATTATTAGCCATTTCTGACCTCATTAGTTCGATGTCCACAGCTCTCACAATTGGTGGCCATGATGATAACTTCTTTAAAATGTGGGATTTCTGAGTTCCAGTAAAGGAGGAAAGTGCCACGGAACAAATGTCAGTTTGAAGAGTAATAACTGGAAAAAGTAATAAAGTGAAGAGAAATATAACTGTGCACTTACACACTGTATTAGCATACTCTGTCTAATATGGATAATCACATCTGTTCTGTTCTGGGTCACAGGGGCTCAAAAGTACAGGATACTGAGGCTCCATTAGCGAATATTTCTGTAGATTTAGTCATTTACCAGAAACGTAGCAACTTACAACTAATACAATCTTACAAGGTGCAACCTAAGCAATCAAGGACAGTCTTGCTTAAGGGCCCAATCATGGAAACTTGGAGTTGTTTGAACTCCGTACCTTAAGCCCTGTGCCATCACAGTCCCCAATTACTACAACTATCTGAATAGAAGTGGGTGTGCATTAGACATGCAACAGTACTGTGGGGCTACGTTTTGGTATGCACAGTTTTTGGTCCACAATAGAAGTAGAGTTTTGGTTTCTCTCAAATTGGGGAAAGAGGGAAAAAGACATCACCCTCTAAACAACAAACTCTTTATTCTGATAAAGCTCCAAAGCTGTTCTGAGGATCTGAACGTGAATCAGAGAATGGCTTTAAAAAAGCTTCTCGCCTAAAAATATCCAAATCTATTGCTAAAGCAATAATTCAAACGTCCAATCAACTGGAACTGTGGAAAAACAACTGGACAAAGACCAAGCAAGAAACCAGTTCATTTGACAGTGAGGAGGATGGTAAAAGAGGCAAAAAAGCAAAGAATCACTGTTGGAGATTTAGATTTAAAGTCACCAAGTCTCCAAAACTATCATGAGATGCCATCTCCATGCTAACAGATTATTTTGAAGGTTAGTGCATCATCTAACCACAAACATAAGTATCTGGAAATCACACAAAGCCAGTGGGACTTTGACTGGAACCATGTTAGTCAGAAGAAATGAAAACAAACACTCAAGGTGGGTTTGGCAGAGTAAAAGGACGACTACACTGAAAAGAACCTGGTGTCCACTGTTAAGTATGGTGGAGGGTCTGTGAAGTTGTGGAGCTTTTTTCCCCTCCAAAGAAATCTCGTAAAAGCACATAGCATCATGGACTCCATGAAATATCAAAACATTCAGCAAGAAATTAAAATGGATTGGCGGCGGATTGGACAATGATCCAAGTTTTAAATATGAAAGGGGTCCATCACTGTCATATCAAATCAACACCAACCAGTAAGAAAAACTAGCTGGCCAACAAGATATGAAAGGATACGGACAAGTTTCATGTTTGTTGAGGCAGGAGCGTTGCATTCTGGGCAGTTGGTATTAAATACCAATACTTCACTTCTCATGGTGTCCAGATCATCGCCAGATTTCTCCTCTTGCTCTGGTTCATTGTCCTAAAGGAGGCAAATCGTGTGATAGTCTGTTAAAAGTAATTAATGAACAATCATATAGAACAAAATACCAATGTTACTCCATGTATGAAGATAATCGAGCCATTCAACATAGTGTTTCTCACACTGGATGCCCAGACAGTTGCATAAATTTAGCTGTCTCTAAATTCCTCTCAAACAAGCAAACAATTAAACAATATTTGGTGAAGCTGCTGTGGGAGCTGAGTCTATGTATTTGCCAATATATTGTACTGCAGTTTTTTAAGATTAGTCTCTCTTTGTGATACTAAAACTATATATCCTAATGTTTGGACAGTAGAATTCATTATTAGAAGGCAATGTGCTTCTTCCACACACTGGAAACGTGCATCTGCTATAGAAAGAAAATGCAAGTATAAACATTATTTTATCAAACCATTTGGTACAGGGTATTACAATAGGTTTGTCATTTTCCTATAATTTCCAAAACGTGTTCACTGCACTCCAAACTGAGAGGAGTCTGGATGCAGACCTCATCTGTGGGATATGCAGCAATCTAGGACGCAGATAAGAGGCAGAAGAAATAATACAATGTGATTGTAATCACAGACAATCACATTGGATTATCAAGGTACCTCATCAATCTCAAGAGTTTGCTGCCACGTGATATCCTGTTTTCGGAAGTTAAATTACATTAAGGAATACAATGTTACTTAGACTTCAAATAATGATTACCTATTACCCATTACTATTTTATTCTGCTTGTCAAAACACAATAAAAATGAAATCCTGGTACAGTAGATCTCAGTAGCTAACATACTACGAAGCTGGAGTTAAGTTTCACAATTTATTTATTCATTTTGTGCAGTGTAGAGGAGCCATCTCTTGTTAAAATCAATTTTTCATCTACACTAACTTTGCAAGCTCCTTTTCTCTTATGTCAGGTTTCCCCATTCAGCAGATGCATTGTGAGCAAACCCAAAGGACTGAACAGAAAAAAATTGCAACAATTTCAAGGTAAAACATAATTCACAGTATTGTAAAGCATTATCTAAGATTGTGTATCTACAGCATGTCTGGACTTCCCATGATAACTGTTTTGAAATTCTATTTACATTATGACTTTATTCTGGAAGGAGTTATTCCATTGGTAGTTTTACCAGTTTAAAACAAATCCAATTTAACTGCTTTTCCAAAATGTCAAATGATTATGTTTAAATGCTGTGTAACTTTTTAATTAGAATAAAACATCAGCACTACACATTTCACACAATACAGGCAAATTTTGGCCTAGTCAGTGATGTTGCCATGTTTCTGAATGGAAAGTATTTTGTTTTGGTGAAACACAGAGTTAGTTGTTTAAAGGGTGCTGTGTATTTTTTCTTAAATATAAAGACACTGTAAAGTTACCAAGGTCCAAAAACCTTGAAGAAACACATCAAACAGTGGGCACACTGTACCGCTGCATCCCCTATCGGTGTTGATTGGATGTGATGCAAAAGTATGCATGCATGCCTAGTTTCAACAAGCAGTCTTAATGGCTTTTAAAACGCAATTATAGAAACACCAAAAAATTTTTTGCTGATGTTCTGAACACATCACCTGTGTAACCTGGATTCTCACCTGTACTCCAAGAGCAGCATTCTGCTCAGGTGTCCGTTTATAGTTAGAGACTGAGAGAGCTTGGTCCTTCTGTGGTGCGAATGGATTCTCAATAAAACTGTTCCCTGAAGGATCATCAATTATCTACAGGGACATGTACAACCAAGAACATGTCAAAAAACATTCACAGAAAAACAAAAAAGAAAATACTTTAGAATTCAGTACAAAAAAAACACCATGGTAATAGCCATCATATTACAAAAAGAGAAGTGATATATTCACCAGGGTAAATTCTTCCTCAACATCTTTCAGCTTTTTCAGTTTCTGTATAAACTGCTCTATTTTGTCTGCTACCTCTGGATTAGTTGCCTGTCAAGAAAAAAAAAAGCAGTGAGCATATTCAACGGAGCTGGCTACAAGAAATGGAAACATGGCAGCATAGCATGGAACTGATTTATTCACACCAGCAGTACACAGTCTTGTCTAAACATTTCGGCACTGCTATTTCAATTATGTTTTGTTGGTTGTTTTCTCAGTTAAAGAACAAAGCAGAAACACTGCAGGGAACAAACCTAACACATAGCTGCACACTTTTAATGCATACATTGTTAAACATACTGGAAAGACCATTTATCAAGCACAACATTTATCAGGAGTAAACCTTTCCATATGATCCACCATGTTTCGTAATGTCTCAGAACTAGATAATGGTAGGTTAGAACTTGCAAGATTTGAAAAATATGTAGTTAGAACAGAGGTGCTCAAACTTTCATAAGACCGTATGATATTCCAATTGGAACATCAATTATTGCATTCGTAAAATTTTACATTAAGCAAAGTGAACAAGGACTCCTAACCACAGCTAGAACATCCAACCTCCAGGTTACATTTCAACTCAACACACTTGTAGCAAGCATTAAATACTTGCATTGACTTGTCCTGGGAAATCTGAGGGAGTAGAAGCCCGAGTGTAAAAGCTACACTAGATATTACTTTGCCATCACCTTTGATAGCTATTGTAGACATTTTTTCTTTCTCTATACAGTACCACAGTGAACAAAAAAAACTCTCTGCACACGATTCACAATGCTGAGTTGATGATTTGATTTTCTAATAATTTCTGCGGTATAAACATCCATATTTTCTTGAATAAGTAAAAAAAATATTTAGCCCGCTGTAATTAAACGAAATGACTAGAAACAGGTTTACAATTGTAAATAAAATGTTCTATTGCAGCTTCATTATACATTAAATAACCAAGTGAAAACATTCCTATAAATATAAACAAAACGATCATCAAAGGGTGTTTCTACTGAGAACTGGCTGTCACAAACCCTAACCCTGAAAAAATTACTATTAACTTACAAAAATAACACATAATTGCATATTTTTAAGTGTTTAAAATTTTAATTTGTTTACTCAATCTTGATTTTATTTTCAAGTGAAGAACATTTTAAATGATCATGTTTGCAATCATCAAATTTCTAAAACAAAAACACAAAAAAAAACAACACAAAAGCCTTATTTTAGCCACACCCTTGCATTTTATACCAGGAAAGCACCCCTTGTTCCCATGGCCACATGGTGTGTACTTGGATCAAATTGTTTTGTAGTAAATGTGTCAGTGTGCAACAATAAATACTGTCGCTACCAAACAATATTTTTGCGTTTAAACAAAAATTAATATGATTCTGCATATACAGTTGTTCAAAATACTGGATTTTTTTTTTTTTTTAGATATGCTAGTTTAGAGAGGGGGAAAATATTTCAAAACAGCATCAACATTCAATATGAGAACTGGGACTGTGGTAGCCTAGTGGGTAAGGTACTGGACTATGGACCAGAAGGTCCAGGGTTCAAATCCCACCTCTGCCAAGCTGCCACTGTTGGGTCCTTGAGCAAGGCCCTTAGCCCACAATTGCTTGGATTGGAAGACTGTATTGTAAGTCGCTCTGGATAAGGGCATCTGCTAAATGCTGTAAATGTAAGAACTGGCTGTTCTTTCACTGCGTGTTTCAAGCTTAGATACGGTCCAATATGCATACAGCAGGGGTGTAACGATGCTCTCTGCTCACAATTTGATTCGATTCACAATGTCGAGTTCATGATTTGATTTTCTCACGATTATCAATTCAATAAATGGTATTCCTTTTTTATTTCTGAAGTGTAAACAATGCAAAACAATGTAAATTTCTTGTATAAGTCTTTAAATAAAAAATTAAAATAATTTTAATAACTAGTAGCAAGTGCTGTCTTAAATTAAAAATGAGACCCTGTTATCATGCCCAGTTTGTCAAACAACGTCTTGTATCAATTGTGTGTGAAAAGAGCTACACAATTATCTTTACACATCCCAAATTCCTTCAGTTTCCAAAGACTATACAGATTTCTTTAAACTACACAAATATATTTATACATATCTATTTAAACATCCCAAATTCCACAATCCCTTCAGTTTCCAAGACCCCATTACCCATAGTGAGAAAGAAATGTCGTATATCAGTGGTTCTCAAACCTTTTAGACCAAGTACCATACATTATCAAACCAAAACCTCCAAGTACCACCTATGAGCCTCCTCACAGAAACACACACACCAGGTATATTTACCTGAGTCTACTGGTTTATCCTTCAAATGAGCATGTTTAGTGCTCACATGACTTCTTAGGTGTTAACTTTATCCTCAATGCATTCAACAGGTGTTTTTGATTTACCAGTTTGGGTTCACTGTTCCTGGCATCTGATACATTCAGCCATAATAGTCGATTTATTCATTTTAAACTACTGTTTTTAAACAAATGCAAAGGCTTACTAATAATGTCTCGGAAAATACGAAATTTGGGAAGCAGTTAACACGATTGTAATGAAATACAGTCTGCATAGCCCACAAATTAACTTCATTTTTAAAATTTTATGAAAAGTCTGAAATGTGTCATCTGCACATGAAAATGATAGATTTTTAATAATCGAATAATTCGTTAATCATTAAATAATTACATTTTCCATGGTCATCTGGCAAACCACCTTGTATTCCTTCAAGTACCTCCAGTGGTATTTGTACCTCAGTTTGAGAACCACTGCCGTATATGATTGCGCCCTCTGGTGTTCAAAGAACGCAACACCGTTATTAGAAGTCCATACAGAAAACGCACGAAACGTTGACACGATGCACACCGTGACATTTTTTGCAACGCGAGGCATGGTGTCACAGACAAACACTTTGGCTGAATAATCCACATATGTCATAATGCAAATAAATGTTTGAATTCTTTGCTCCTTAATATATCACAATTTTCCCTCATTACATCAAGATCTGAATGCAGTGGAATACAGAGTACACACCTGTCTTAGAGGCTGGTCCTGTTCTAATCCTGTTACTGTTCTGTCAATGAGTCCCTCAATGGTGGACAGTGCTGGAAGAAGGAGAAATATCTTCATAAACATGTCATTAGTGGCTGTGCCAATCCACTAATGAATTTAAAGACGTATCCTGGCTAGGGTTGGGTATTGATTGCATTTTATAGATTTCGATTCTGCTTATCGATTCCAAGTTTCGATTTCAAAATGGTGAAAGAAATGCGGCAAATGTTTAGGTATAAAGTATATCTTTATCTCTATTTCATGTTAAGCTTTTTTCCCTCCCATTTAAACCTATTTTAAGCAAAGAGTTTAATGTGGCTTAATGTACTAAAGCAGTGACCTAGGAACACCAAACTTCTTTCTATTACTACTGGTGATAGGAACTCTCTATTGCTTCACAAAAGTAGGCAATACGACATTAATTTATTGTATCATAATAAATTTTGTTATCGTGATAGACAGGATCACTGAAGAAGTGAAGTACACTTTGAATAAAAACTTTACTAAGTATGAGATAATATTGGAATAGTAGCTTAAAAAAAGGCTTAAAACTTCCCCTTTGTTCCAAACGTTGATCATTCAGTAGAGTCTATTTATGACCAGTAGTAATTAAGCGAACTTCAGTGTTCTTAGGTCATTCTTTTAGGACATTAAATCACATTAAGCTTCTTTGCATTAACTGTCAGAATCTCCTGACTTGCATATGCGTCAACACACAGCAGACATTTGAGTACTGTGGTGGCCTAGCGGTTAAGGTACTGGACTATAGACCAGAAGGTCGAGGGTTCAACTCCCACCTCTGCCAAGCTGCCACTGTTGGGTCCTTGAGCAAATCCCTTAACCCACAATTGCTTGGATTGTAAGATTGTATCAATTGTAAGTCGCTCTGGATAAGGGCGTCTGCTCAATATCATGCTGGTACTTTAGATGTTTTGCCACGTTGGAGCTGCAAACTCATTTATAAGAGGTCAACCTTCTAAACATATTGCATTTAGTTTTTCATTTTCTCTCAAAGTGGAGCCAAATGTTTGTGCACTTGAGCATCCATCTTCTGCTAATTCTCTAACGAAGTGGATCAAAACAAAACCACATGATGACGTACATGACTACATTATGCACTGATCCGGATAGACAGAGGCATTAATACAGATTTATTTCTGCTTTAATCAAAGCCATGAATTTGAAGCATAAAATGCGTTAGTTGGAACCGATGAGTGGAAGTGAATTTCTGTTTTTCTTTTTGAACTGGTTCTTGGAAGTTTGGAACTGGGTTCCCAACCCTAAACTTGGCAGCTTCAGTAAATTCATTTGACATTGTCAAGTGTCTTATGTAGACATCAAGTAGTACTCACAGCCCTTTTGTGTGAATGCCGGGATTTCAAAGTCCAACTCAGGGATTCTAGTTGTGGCACCGTCCGTCCTCACAACCTCACGGTTCATGTCCTGAACAACAGAAAAACAATGACCTGAATGTTTACAAACACTTCGTAAACCACTGCAATCCACAAGAAATAACTTATACGGAGCTGTTTTTGATCACAAAGGTCTTGCTCGAAAGACACTAACTTAGTCTGGGATCTGTGCGGGAATAAAAAGATTAAAATGCCCTCTGCTCTCTCACAGCAGTTTCTTCTAGCACTTTACCTTATATAGTGCCCACCACTATTGGCTCCCCTGGTAAGCATGAAAAAAATAGACTGTAATATTGCTAAACCTTTGTTGACGTTTCACTTAAAACCAAACTAAAAACTATTTGCTTTATATGCAATGAAGAAAGGTGAAAAAAGTATATCTTCTCCCATTATAACCCTGCTTTTCCTGGTCAGGGACACATTGGCTCTGTTTCCTATCCCCAGACAGAACAGGCTGCAGGTGTATGTCTGCCTTGGACGGGACAGCCATTCTTGCGGGGTGGGCAGTCACTGTTGCAGCACTGGGTGATGGCCTCCTGTCCCTCAGACACAACCAGTGGTGACTGCATGTGACACCGCTGGGACTCAAACTCAAGTCAATGCAGTGCTGGACTACTACATTAGGGCAGTATGTAGTCTAGTAGCGTGCCATTTCAAATACAGCCTACGGCTGTACAACCACAATTCTCATATTTATACTCAGAGTAGGCAGTATAACTATGACATTGCTGGGAGTCTCGGATGGTAGGATCAGAATTTGGCGTGAACAACGTGAATGGATGGATTCACCCTGCCTTATATCAGTGGATCAGGTTGGCAGAGGTGGTTGTGGTGTATTAGATCATTCTTGACACCCTTTGGGCCCCTTGAGAATCAATTAATGCCACAGCCTACCTGAATGCCTAGCACACATCTTGTTTCATTTTGCTGCAAAGCTTTCAGGTGTGTTTTGGATCATTATATGTGTAATAAAAGAAACACTTCCATTTAAAAAAAAAGCAAAACAGAAGCATTTTCACTAGTAGTCACACTGTACATAAGCCTATGGTAGTGAAATACTGGTAAGCTTTAAACTGACCTCTTTAGTCTTTATGCGGAGTGTGTAACAGACACCCTGATCCTGGATCCTTCCTGCAGACTGTATTTCTGTGTTGGTCCAGTGGCAATGAGAACATGTAAAGGAACTGATAATGATTTCTCTGAAGAACGGGATTTTGGTTAACAGAAGACGAGTCTTGCCCTGAAGAACAAAAGACATGTAATATACACTCACCAATACACTTACACACTGTTGTCCATCTGTTTCTCTACATACTTTGTTAGTCCCCTTTACTCTGTTCTCTAATGGTCAGGGCCACCACAGGACCCCCACAGATCAGATACTATTTGGATGGTGGATCATTCTCAGCACCACAGTGACACTGATGTGGTGGTGTTAGTGTGTGGTGATATGAGTGGACCACACACACACACAGCAGTGCTGCTGGAGTTTTTAAACACCTGTGTCACTGGTGGGCTGAAAAGTATCCACCTACCAAAACTATCCAGCCAACAGCATCCTGGACAGCCTTTACATCTACAAGGTGCTGTCTAATAGAGTGCAGAGTGAATGAACAGTGTTAAAAACATCAGCAGCACTGCTATGTCTGATCCACTCACATCTTCAGAACACACAAGAACAAAACACATCAGTGTCACTGCAGTGCTGAAAACGATACACAACCCAAATAGTACCTGATCTGTGGTGGTCCTGAGCATTAGAGAACAGAGTAAAGGGGACTCACAAAGTATGTAAAGAAACAGATGGACTACAGACTGTAACTGTAGAACTACAACGTGCTTCTATATGGGAAGTGTATAGTGTCATTACTTGTCAAGTAGTTAATAAAACTGCTTTATAATAGGACGTCCAGAAAGCATACCAAACAACAACAAAACAAAACATATCAGTCTCATAGTTAAACAGTTTATCATATTACTTAGTTACAGTTGATGTCACGTACATTCTCATAACAGTTCATACACAAGCTCTCGAGCTCAGTGGGCTGAAGATCCTCATCTTCTGCGTTAATATCTTTAAACATACCGCCGCTTAGACGGTCCTCACTTATCACCGACATACTTTCTAAAGTCCGCTGTTTGTTAGCAGTTGCAAATGAAGATAATATAGGTTTAAAATAACCACGTAATGCGGTACAGTCCACACAGGCAATATGCTAGAAACTTCCAGCTAAATCACAAGCACATGGATGCCACTGGTCCTACTGCGTCAAAGTGCTCAACCGAGCGCCAAAATAAAAGTCCCACTCCCTCATCGCTTTCCCTGACTGCAAGCTAAGCAGTTAAGTTTCGGAGTAAATATTTACCTTTATAATCCATAACAGAGCGTATATAAGGCTTGAATTTAACTTATTAAAAGCCGTTGAGCTCAGTTGTTTTCCAGCAGGAATATTCAGGCGACATTTTAAAGACCACCACCCTAACTGCAACTGTAATTCTACACTCCTGAGAAAAATGCGCTAAACCTAAAAGTGAAAAATAAGTTATTAAGCTTTGAATGGTCCTAACAATAATTCACCGCTCAGAAAATTATTAATTATTAATTACACAGTCTTTTGGAGGTGTGGCATGGTACCGTCGCCTCACAGCTGCAGTGACGCTGGAGATGTTAGGTTAATTGGAGTTTCTAAAGTGCACTCAGTGTGTGCGTGAGTGTGTGAGTGTATCCCTACGATGGATTGGCGTCGTCTATGGCAGTTCTTGCCTTGCTCCTGTGCTGTGCTGTGCTGTCCCAGGAAAAAATGTATTGTGAAATTTGACAGTAGAACCATGAAGTGGCCAAACTACCACCAAAATTCATAGTACAACTGTGAAATAATTCATGGTCAGTTCATAGTCCACCAAGTTTACAGTTGTACTATGAAATTTCACAGTAGAACCATGAAGTGGACAAATAACCATCAAAAATTCATAGTAGAACTGTGAACTTCATGGTCAAACTGTGAAACATTAAAAGTGTCAAGCGATTGACAGTTTTACTATGAAAATTCACAGTAGATTTTTTTCCTGGGGTGACCCTGACCAGGATTAAGCAGATAAGAAAATTAATGAATGAGTCTTGTAGACAAATACTGCATAAAATCATGAAATATTTTTCTTTATAAACCACGCAAACTAAAACACATCTGCGTGTTCAAAATCTTCCAAAATATCTCTGTTTTTTTTTCTTTCTTAAACTATTATTCGGTAGTTGGTGATCTGCCACAGCCCACCTGGCTCATGTTTTTAACTATATAATGAATATTTGGTCTCACATTAAACACAAACTGGGAAACATTTTTAAGCTAATTGTCAGGGCTCAACAGTGGCACACGTGGTTAGGGTGGTCACCAGCACACAACTCCAGAGATCTCCGGGTTTGATCACAACTTGGACTGGGTGGAGTTACCATGTTCGAGTGACTGTGTCTTAATCTATGGTTTTAATAGTACTAATGTAACCTCCTGTTCATATTGTGAATGGCCACTGATGCCTATATGACGTTAAATAAACAACATCACCTAACCTTCATATGCCTGAATGCCATTGAATATTATGCATTGATTTATCAATTTTGGGGTTGCCCTGTTTTTGATCAGGTGTGTACACTATGTATGACATTTTGAGTATTACATAATAACCTTCCAAACGATTTGCAAGTGACATGGAACTCATGTTTGATGATAGATTTGGCGGTTTCCCAAAGCAGGTGTAGATATTTGGACAACAGATGTCGCTACGGTGCGCAGTGTTTGGCTTTATGAAGCCATTGGTTCATTTGGTTCAAAGCATCCCAGGAAGAAATGTACTGTGAAATTTGACAGTAGAACCATGAAGTGACCAAATTACCACCAAAATTCATAGTACTACCATGAAATAATTCATGATCAGTTCATGGTCCACCAAGTCTACAGTTGTACTATGAAATTTCACAGTAGAATCATGAAGTGGCCAAATTACCATCGGAAATTCATAGTATAACTATTAACTTCATGGTCAAACTGTGAAAGTTAACATTAAATCTGTCAAGCAGTTCACAGTTTTACTATGAAAATTCACAGTACGTTTTTTCCTGGGATAGATTGTATATAGTAAGGTTCAAAGCTTTAGAAAGTCTCGACTCAACTCTTCTGTCATTGTTTGTACTTGTATGGCCCCATATACTTCATGCTATCATTAATGGGGGCAGCATGGTGGCACCCTCCGAATGGATCTTTTCACACTTCCTGGTAAGACGCAGCAGAAGTCTTAGCCATATACATATGTTTATGGTCGTAGCAGAGAAAACAAGACCATGGCGTTTAACATAACTACTCATATTAGCTGCAGCGTTCAATTTTGCTCCAAATAATAATAATAATAATAATAATAATAATAATAACGGCCACATTTGGCATTTCATCAAGTTCACAGAAACAGTGACATCTGGGAAAGGTGGATATGTGCTGTTAGAAGGCACCAAGGGATTCTGTTCTGCTTGAAAAGAGGGGACATTTTCATTTGCTACTTTCGTTGTAGCTACTTTCCAACCTGATGATTTCCAGGAATATTGTACAGTCTGGAAAATTTGCATTTCACCTAAGGACTTCATGGGAGGGTATTTTCGATAGAATAACAAGAACTCCCATGACTCGAGACACACAAACTGACTGAGTGAGTGTGCAGTCATTATGGAGGTACACAGTACTTGAATAATCTCCAGAGATAACACGGGCCAGACACACTAGCTGCGTCAGAAATATACGAACCCCTGACGCGCAACGCCCGCCATTTTACCAATGTCGTGTGACGAATGACGTCACACCACTGCGGTATTTAAAAAACGGAGTGCATAATCATATTACGTCTATTTTTGTATAATAGAAAATATTGCTAATTTTTATTTCTCCTGTTATATCTTATTTACATTTGTAAACAGCTGCCTTCCCGCTGTCCGCCATTTTTTCTCCAACTCCTCCACTGGTCCAGTTGAATCACAGAATAAGATAGTGTGCATATTTGAAAATGGCTACCAAACCTTTTCCCGTGTAATACTGCAGCTGAATAATGATAACCATATCCTAAAACAATATTTGCTCTATCAGTTCTTCTGGCTTTGTTTTTTTGTTTGTTTGTTTTTTGTTAAGACCATTTTTTTAAATGCAATAATTCCTACACAATATCATCAGTATCACACTCTGGTCCCCATATACAGATAAGCAGCTCTGCCCCACACCCACACCTTTGTCTATCATTGTAGAGACTGCAGTTAATTAATAATGTATACTTCAGTAACCTAAAGCAGCGGTCTTGGCTGACAGTTGCAAAGTTTTGTTTAAACAAAAGGCTGTTTCTTTGTGGGTACCAGATATTTGCAGGGGTGATACACATCAGACCCACAGGCCACACAAATTCACTACAGGCACTACATTTCCCAATATAGTCCCAACATCTTTCCAAAAGCTTAACTGGCCATCAGTCAGAGCTAGTTTCTTTAGGTTTTCACATGGATTTCTGGACATCTGCAGATATTTAAAAGCAAATCAGCCACCCTGCAGACAAGATAATGATAGCTCATAGCTATATGTTTTGGCTAGTTACTTATAACTGTATAACCTACCACAGTACATATTAGATTGCTAAAGCATAGCATTCATTTAATTAGCAAAGGGCAACCAGGTGTGTACAGCTGAGCCCCTCTAAATTCTGTGTGTACCCCAGTATAACATATAGTCTAGAAATCTCCCAGGATATTGCTGTCCTAATGGGGACATTTGGTTCTCACATTGATATACCAATTTCACCCACACACATGCATGCTTGTGTGAACTTTCAGGACATTTCAATGCTCTGTTCTCCTTTTTATTGAACCACCTGTTTTATTACATTTATTTTATGTGTAATTAAATGTAATTTAAAAACAGACAAATGGTTACCCTCTTGATCTAGATTCCTTGATTTTGTCACATCAAACAAGGTCAGAAAATGTTTGGGGATTTCCACTGACCTAACCTCAACCTTAACCTCAGTACCCAAAAGGAATCTCCCCTTTGCAACTCTCTCTCACACACACACACACACACACACACACACACACACACACACACACACACACACACACACACACACACACACACACACACACGCAGCCCCAAAAACATCACTGCTCTAGAGGAGATCTGCCTGGAGGAATGGGCCAAAATACCAGCTACAGTGTGTGCAAATATGGTGAAGACATGACACATTTGACCTCTGTCATTGCCAACAAAGGTTATGTTACAAAGTATTGAGTTGAACCAAATTTATTGACCAAATACTTATTTTCCACCATGATTTACAATTCATTTTTTTTTAATCCTACAATGTGATTTCCTGGATTTTTTTTTTCTTATTTTGTCTCTCATAGTTGAAGTGTACCTCTGATGAAAATTACAGACCTCTCTCATCTTTCTAAGTCAGAGAACTTGCACAATCAGTGACTGACTAAATACTTTTTTGCCCCATTGTATGTGGTAATGCTTGAGAAATCGTCAGCATGTTAGCTGGGTGTTTTCCTTATTCAGTTGTGACCTGTATGAACTCTCTATTGAACCACCTGTATTAATTTAGCTTTTGCTCATCATTTTCTCGTTTGTGCTCTTTTCATTTCCTTCACTATCTTACTTAGTCTTGTCATAACAATTATGTGAGGCATTGCTACATTCAGGCCAACTAAGCTTCAGTGAGGTAAGAATAGTTCAACCATCTAAAAATCCAATGTTCCATATATAATAAACTGATGAGAGTCAAAGAAACATGACTTCACACTGCAAGATCAGCTGACAGGTGATTCCCCAGATAAGAGATGAGTGATGGTTTACTGCCAGGCCACATTAACCACTAACAATGGAATGACTGATGAAATCTGAAGCTGTTTGCCAGAACGCAACCACAGCCTATATGATACGATACCTCTCAGCCAGAGCATAGAATTGAAAGATCTCTGGAAAGCTGCACCAATATTAGACTGAATGGGATTGAAAATGGACCATCCTAAATGGATCTGCCTTGAGTTAGGCCATGTTTAACTATGCTTGTTGATGCCATAATGGACTAACACACCATAAGGTGTCAACTCATATTTAATCCCTGTACTGTCTACCTTGGCACTCAGTTTGTTTGTTTATTTGGTTTATTTAACGCCGCTATCAGCAGTAATGGTCATTTTAACTACAGACACGGTTTCATCTATACACAAGGTTACATCAAATCTAGTCATATATATTCAGATCAATTTAGCATAATCAATTAACCTAATGCATGCATTTGGACTGTGGGAGAAAACCAGAGTACCCAGGGGGAAACCCACGGGGACACGGGAGGACATGCAAACTTCACGCAGAAAGGACCTGGGCTCCATTTGTGAATCGAACCCAGGACCATCTTGCTGTTAGGTGACAGTGCTACCCACGAGCCACCATGCCACCCACGTTGGCACTCAGAGAAACCAGTACAGTGTGAAGAGGGTAAAAGGTTTTTGGCCAACCAGGTCAGAACTCCAACCAGCTTTTTCTGCTGTATTTTCATTTCTTTTCATTCAATTTCTTTGTAACATTTTATATATAAATTTTTTGTACTGTTTTTGTTTATTGTTGTTTACTCTTTAACTACAGATATACACTGGAATATAATTCTACATTTAAAGCTTTCTTTATTTTAATTTTATTTTTGTTTATTGTCAATGCCTGAGAAGCCATGCAACAATACTTACTTATACTGCTGTTGTAACATGATTTCACAACCAAAACTCATGGGGAGTGTGGTATTGCATGTGCCAAAGACAGAAGGCATGAGAGCATTGTTTGCATGTGCACATGTAACAATCACGAATAAATGAAAGTCTTGGTATCAGTAACGTCACTGGGAGAACATCTCTTAACTGATTTTCAGTAGTTTCTGTGGTATAGGAGTTTTACACTGCTGCTGTAGGGCATTACTGCCTTACATCATCAGATAAAAACACTTTGAACAACTTTCACTTTCATAATCATATAATCAGCAGATCACATTGATTGAAATGTTTAAACTTTGAAGCTAATTACATAAATTTTATTCAATTTGTTGTCTTTATTCTATGAATTGTAATAAAAAGCTCTGTGCACTGAACTGGAAAAAAATGCAGCATAGAAGCATTTTTTTGCCCCCACTAAATACAGTCCCCTGTACAAGTACTGGCAACCCTGGTAAAGAGTGAAAAAAGGTTATAAGAAATTAATCTCACACTGAAAAAGTGAGAAAATTCCAACCCAAAAAACTGTAATCAAGA
>JAJAGP010000097.1:276845-439637 GCA_025084515.1 Ancistrus triradiatus
TGGCAGCCTGGACAGCTGAAATTTAAAGAACTCCGACTCAGTAACAATAACTAGATCACAAAAGAATACTACACATTTGCTACTGTCGCTCAGACATCCAAGGAAGGTACTTGGGCCATCTTTGGTCTTTAGACCTCTGGTGGAAACTACGAATGGCAGGAATAAACTTCATCATCGTGAGATCATGCTCCTGAAACATTTGTACGACTTCAGTAACTAACCTGCTCCATAAGCCACGGCCTCATCAGGGTTGATGCTCTTGTTGAGTTCCTTGCCATTAAAGAAATCTTGGAGGAGCTTCTGGATCTTGGGGATACGAGTAGAGCCACCAACCAGGACGATGTCATGGATCTGAGATTTGTCCATCTTGGCATCACGAAGAGATTTCTCAACTGGGTCCAGGGTTCCACGGAAGAGATCGGCGTTGAGCTCCTCAAAGCGAGCTCTGGTGATGGAAGTGTAGAAATCAACACCCTCATAAAGGGAGTCGATCTCGATGCTGGCCTGAGTGCTGGAGGACAGGGTGCGCTTGGCCCGCTCACAGGCAGTGCGCAGACGACGGACAGCTCTCTTGTTGTCGCTGATGTCCTTCTTGTACTTGCGCTTGAACTCTGCAATGAAGTGGTTTACCATGCGGTTGTCGAAGTCTTCACCACCCAGGTGAGTGTCACCAGCAGTGGATTTGACCTCAAAGATGCCATCTTCAATGGTCAGGATGGACACGTCGAATGTACCGCCACCCAGATCAAAGATGAGGACATTACGCTCCGAACCAACCTAAAATCGCAAAATATCCTTCATGCCCCCCACTCTTAGCAACTGGTTGTAAATGTTGAAATGCCGTAAATGGATCTTAAGATGTTAATTTACCTTCTTGTCTAGACCATATGCAATGGCAGCAGCTGTTGGTTCATTGATGATACGCAGCACATTTAGACCTGAAATTGTTCCAGCATCCTTGGTAGCCTGACGCTGGGAATCATTGAAGTAAGCAGGCACCGTTATCACAGCATTACTGACAGACTGTAGAAAAACAAAAAAACAAGGAATAATGTATATGAACATACAAAAAAGGACAAGCATTTTCAAACGACTGGCCAAGATCAAGAGCTCAGCAAATTAAATTGTAATCCTGCATACAATTTGAATTGCTTATGGAACTTGCCAGAGACCTTAGTGCCAACCTCAACCAAAAAGAACCTTGAAATAGTATGTATACATATATTGTAATATGTGGAGTACTCCACACTCACCTTACCGAGGTAGGCTTCAGCAATCTCCTTCATCTTTACCAACACCATGGAGGAGATCTCCTCGGGGTAGAAGTTCTTGGTCTCTCCTTTATACTCCACCTCAACCTTAGGACGTCCACCATCACTGATCACCTTGAAAGGCCAATGCTTCATGTCAGACTGAACTACAGTGTCCTCAAACCTTCTTCCAATCAAACGCTTGGCATCTGCAGAAAGACCCAAGCATTGCACATTTACCCAAATGGGCACACTATGTAGAAATAAAATCAAGATTTGAGTTAACAGTCTAACAAACCAAAGGCTACAAGTTATTAATTTCAGTAGATTATTTATTTATAATCCATTACTGTTATCAAAGCAAAAAACGCAGTTCAAGAAGACTGTATCTAGGTCTGAAGTGAGAGGATACACCAAGTTACACATTACTAAACATAAAGTCAGTATGAGTGTTCTATCACACAGAACATGGATTAACTACCTTAACACAAATTTCAGTTACTGTACCCAGTTTACATATCGTGGCAGACAAGCAACCATGTGCACAACCTGCCATCCATGAATAAAAATTTCACTGAACCTAGAAGCTTATACTACCATCAAGTCCACATAATCATTAACGATAAGCCAGACTGACCAAAAATTGTGTTGGTGGGGTTCATGGCCACCTGGTTCTTGGCTGCATCACCAATCAACCTTTCAGTATCAGTGAAGGCCACATAGCTTGGAGTGGTTCTGTTTCCTTGGTCATTTGCAATAATTTCCACCTTGCCATGCTGGAAGATTCCCACACAGGAGTAGGTGGTCCCCAGATCAATCCCGACTGCAGTTCCTTTTGACATAGTGTCTGTAAATACAAAAACCAGATCTCCAAATCATGTAATAACCGTGCAAAAACGTGTGATGTGTGTGTCTACTGTGTACTTTGGAACCATGAAGCAGACTGGGTTACATTCAGGAAGTCATTGCATTATTTGATGCCGCAAGGTACAATTTGTTTGTGTCAGCAAATGTCTTCTTCCCTCAACCATGCTTGACTGTGCTTATATACATGTAAACTAGTACAAAAGTATAAAGTACAGTACGTCAGACTAGTGGAAAATATTGTGGGCATTAAGAGGTGATTCATTGACTCCGTGTAACAGTTCTCAGATGACAGAAGAGTGCAGGTAGGCTTGGCTGTAAAATATTAATGACTGATCATCTTTCTGGAACATTCTAAGCTGAAAGAAATCACTCGAGTAAAGACAATGCTAAAATCCTGGTTAATCTAGTAAAGGTAACACAAAATAATAAGGTCGTATAGCAATTAAATCAAATTCTTATATCAAATTCAATAATTATCTTATTATTTACGAAAGGAACAAGTAAATGTAAATATCCTAAACACCCTAAATTGCTTAAGATATAAGAAGAAAACGAGAAACGCAGGCTACATAGAGACTGAGCCTTATCCTTAGTGCTTTTTCCTACCCGCATTCCGCCTCTGCCACTAAGCAGACTGGTGGCTCAAGCCTCACTGATTGGACAGCCTCTGTTTATTACGAAACATTAGCCAATCATATGTGAGATTTGGCTCTAAACGGGTGGGCAGCGTAGACCCATTCCCCTTCCCCCCGTTGTGAAGGACAAAGCTGTATAGCGGAAGCGATGTGCCTGATTCAAGGGCTGCAGGATAAACTGACATGAAGCATCTCAGTCAAATACAGTTCATCACAATAATATATGAGAACATCACTATACAATATACAATTCACTACTAATATTTAGATAACACTTTACTATACAGACAATATATAGATATTGTCTATAAAGCTTATCCGACATAATTATTTGAATTTACACACATTCAATGCAAAAACAGACAGATTAATAATTCGACAGTCATAAGGTTACCTGGTGTTTGCTCTAGCTGTATGTGTCAGCCGCTCTGTTTATGTGAGACCCGAAGCGCGTACTGCAGGGAGCGTCGGTTTAATCTGCTGCTCCTTACGCATCCAACAGCCAATCAGAATCTGCGCTGCCTCCGTACCTGCAGGAGCCGCAGACCGAAGCTTCCAGTAGCTCTTTCCAGATCTTTCTGGAAGCGCGTGAGAGTCCCAAAGGCACTCAGCGCTAGACTCACCCCACCCTACAGTGTTTCTATAGGATATAGATGGTATGGGGGTATACAATTGTGCTGGCTACACCACTATTCTGCATTAGTGCCTAGGTTGCACTCTTGCACATATCACTTCTGCACATTGTGTTTGCATATTCGCTGTGTAAACATTTTCATAATGCACAATAATCGTTCATAATACGCTTGGATGCACGATTTTACTGATTGCTGTTCAAGATATTAACATAATGAAGTAATTAGACCTTAGATATTTTACAGGATCATGTTATAATTCATTATAAACATGTCATAATCAATGCAAATCTCCCATTCTACCACATCCCAAAAGGTGCTCTATTGGATTGAGATCTAATGACTGAGAGGACATTTCAAAAAGTACCTTTTGCATACATTCTGCGGTTGTAAGGAAGGGTTATTTGAGTTTCTGTTGCCTTTCTACATTCAATGTCCACTTGTATTAAGTACACCTTGCTAATAGTGTGTTGGACCACTTTTTTGTATGCAGAACTGCTTCAACTCTTTATGGGCCAGATTCAGCAAGGTGCTGGAAAGAGTGATTAGAGATTTTGGTTCATATTGATCCCATTCTGACAGCTCAAACCAGTCTGAACCATTCTCTGTAAACTCTGTAGATGGCTGTGCGTGAAATCCCATTATATCAGCAGTTTTTGAAATACTCAGACCAGCCCGTCTAGCTCCGACAACCATGCCACGTTCAAAGTCACTTAAACAGTCTGTACACATAATACAAATTGTATTCTACACATTCCAAAATGTATTCTAATAGTTCATGCAGAGCTATTAGTATTCTAATCTGATTTTGAACAAATTAGTAGAATTGCCCATATATATGTGTGTGTGTGTGTGTGTGTGTACACCAATCAACCAAAACATGACAACCATGCACAGACAAAATAAGAAATGTTATATCATGACAACAGCACTTGAAAAGTTCTGTCATATATTAGACAGAAAGTGAGCAGTCAGTTCTCATATTGGATGTGGAATGTGTAAGAAATTCTGAGGAGCAAAGACATGAGTGACTTTGACAAGGGATAAATCATTATAGCCAGATGACTGTCAGTACACCTGAACTGACTCTAAAGAGAAGGTGGATCATGCACTGGAACACACAAGCACACAAAGTTGTTTTACCCAAGAATGGTTAAAGAATAAAGTTAATGTTTTATTATGACCAAGTCAAAGTCCTGACCTGAATCCCACAGAAATGCTGCAGAAGAATTACAGCATGTGCAAGACTGCACAACAGTCATCGGAAACACATGGTTGCATTAGCTATAGCTGCACAAGGGGTCACCCCAGATACAGAAAACAAATGTTCACATATTTTTTGGCTCATTTGGTTAATTCAGTTCTCTTCATCAACTTGTATGCCTTCTGAAAATCTGATGAAGTTTAGTTCATATACAGAAATATAGAAAATTCTAATAGTTTCACAAAGTTTCAAGCACCACTGTATATCGAACATTATTAACATTATTATTCACAGTACACAAACACAGTTAATAATGCCAGGAGTACATGCATCAGTAATGTACTGACTGGCTTTTTTATTCAGTATTTCTAATTTTCTGTGACAATGAGCAAAGAGAGCAGAAGCTGTCTCATCATCAGTTGATCTCTGAACTGCATGGTCTACTGCATGGTCTATCATGTATGAATCCTGTTTCCTTAAACTTAAGAATAATCTCATTCAGAGCTAGAGCCACTCTCTCATTTATTTAATAGAATTTACATGTGTGGAGTGATAAATCATCCTTTTTACATTAAAGTCCAGGCATTACACATTTTTGCACATATGCACCTTTCTGAACATGCAAATTCTTTCTGTTTTACTCAACAAATACACATATAAATAATGCCAGGACTTATAGTGTAACTTTAGCCTCAGTAATGTGCTGACCCAAGATGTTCAACATTCCTAATTTTCTCTGGCAATCAGCAAGGATAGCACTTCCTCATTGTCATCTCTGCACTTCATGGTCCATTGCATGTGTGAATTGGATTGAGATTTGGGGAAATTGGAGGCTAAGACAGCACCATTAACTTCTTTTGTCATGTTATTCAAACCATTCCTGAACAATTTTGTACTGTAGCAGAGTGCATTATTTTTCTGAAAGTGCCCATTGCCTTTAGTAAATACTGTTTCTATGAAGGGGTGTGCTTGGTGTGAAACAGTGATTAGGTATGGAGTATGTGTCAATTCTTCCACATGAATGCCAGGACCCAAGTTTTCCTAGCAGAATATTGCTGAGAATACCACACTGTCAATGTTAGTCATTTCACCCCTCTCATTATATATATATATATATACATATATATATATATATATATACATATATATATATATATATATATATATATATATATATCATATATATATATATATATATATATATATATATATATATATATATATACTCATTCCCCTGGATCTACACTCTATAGATCACATGTATGTATGTATGTATGTATGTATGTATGTATGTATCTATCTATCTATCTATCTGTCTATCTATCCCCTTTACTATTATTGTTACTATCTGTTTAAATGCTGAACTTCTTATGCTGTGTTAGAGCTTGTACTAAGACTCTAATCTGTTGAATCTAACCCTGATGTACTGCAGGGCTTTGCCTGTCTTTTAGTTAATACATTAGCATCATATATAACACTAGATAGAATGGTCACATTTGCAACATTTGAGTGTGGAGCATAGGCTACGTTACCCATGTTGTATAATTCCTCAGAAAATAAGGTCATCATGAGATTAAGGATTGAATAGCTTTAGAGCTGTCTTCGGATCAGGTAGTTTCGGATTAGGTTGTTTCTCAGAACTGGAGCAATGATATATAGGGTGATGTTAGGTAAGCTGTTTGCATCGAGTGATACAGCAGTCTAATATGCTAGCCCAACACAGAGAGTCTGAGTCTGAGGATGGGAGGCTGGTTGGTCATACCCAGCCCTGCAACAGCAATCCATTCTGTGTTCTGTTTGTTTGATTTTTTTTTTTTACAAACTTTATGTTTAAAAACAAAAGATGCAAAAATTTTACCTTAGATTATTGTTTGTTTGTTTGTTCGATTTAACGCCGCTATCACCATCAGTGGGCATTTCAGCAACACACAAAAGATTACGTCCATACATGAGGTTACATCAAGACTAGTCATATATATACACACATATATACTCAAGTCAGTTCCAATTTAGTGTGACCAATTGACCTGACATGCATGTATTTGGACTGTGGGAGGAAAACGGAGTACCTGGAGTAAACCCACGCAAACATGGGGAGGACAAGCAAACTCCACATAGACAGGACCCAGGCCGCTCCACCCTTCTTGCTGTGAGGAGGCGGTAGTACCCACTGAGACACCGTGCCATTAGGGTTAGTTGTAGGTGTAGATGTAGCATTAATGTCCTACAATAATATTACCAGTGGTAAGTCCCCATAATGATAGAAATACAAGTCTGTGTGTGTGTGTGTGTGTGTGTGTGTGTGTGTGTGTGTGTGTGTGTGTGTGTGTGTGTGTGTGTGTGTGTGTGTGTGTGTGTTTAGATTACATTGTGGGGATCAAATTTCCCACAATGGTGGGATCTGGCATTCTTGACATTGGCCCATGAGGTTAACTGCTTTTTTTTTTTTTTTTTTTACAGAAGTGGCAACTTTCCTCTTAAAAACTAAAAAAGTTCAAAGATTTAATTAAAGGTTAAAGTTGGGGTTAGGTTTAGGTGTAGCATTAATTAGCTACAGTAACCATTATGTCAATGACAGACCCCACAAAGAGTGAGGTGTGTGTACATGCATAAGACCACAGATGATTAGTTGTGTGTAACGGAGACTGTCTAGGTCTGTGTGTCTATGTGTTTCTTCGCGGTACTAATATGACATGTCTTCCAGGAATTTTCTATAGTTCCTAACAATATTTAGAAATGACATTAAAAATAACCCATTTCAATCAGATTATTAGGTCTCATCTCCACAAGCTGAAATAAATGGCTCAATTTATTTGACAAAAAAAAAAAAAAACCAACATTCACAATTCAGCAATTTAATTATATAGTCACCAAACACATTAACCATGTGACATTTTCCCTCAAATGCCCTTTTTAAGTAATATATTGTTGTTGTTATTGAAAGTAAAAGCAACCTCTACAGGCTCTCAATGTGCAGTTCCCTTTACCAGTCTATAAAAAGGTCCATGTCACAACCGCTTTACTAACTACGTTGTAATGACGTTAAGGAAAAGGGAGGTGAGGGTGGCCAGAAATTCTGCCACTGAAATCTTTAGAGCAATTAAAAATGTACAAATCAAGACTAGTTTTCTAGACAGCACTTATGCTATTATATACAAAATCTTGATCTGAATCTTTGACTACGTTTTAAGGCTTATAATACATTCTTATCTGTCTTGCAGATACATATTGTTCACATATACACTATTGTGTATATCAAAGTGACCAAATATATATTTTATAGTTAATAGTGACTTTTTGTATTCTAGGAAAGTTAGTGGGAATAAATGTGAATGTCTGTAGGCTAGGCCTGAAACTGTAGGTGGGTTGAAATACATTAAGTGTTATTGAAGCTCTTTATGAAAACATAGTACACAAATGAGTAATCAAATTAGTTGATAGATGAGCAGCTGAGCAGACATAAATAAATTTAAAACTTACCCTGAAACAAGATAATTAAAATAAACTAAAAAAGATAAAATGGGAAATGAATAAAACATGAAGCCGGTTAGAATAAGTAGAGGAACATGTTTTGGAGTTTCCAGGCATATCACACCACAAATCTGGTGAGTAGATGAGAAGTTGGGAGTGTTAGTTCAGGGAAATCACAAAACTGTGCTAGACTTCAGGACTGGAGTCTCCTGGGCCAGAGATAATTCAAGATGAATTGTTTTTTTGGAGGACAAAAGCAAAAAGCCACCACTTTTATGAGTTTTACTCTTGCAATGGAAGTCTTATATCATTTCATAAATCTAAGAGGTTTTTATCCAAGACTATAAAAGATGGAATGTTAGCAACACACAGTCAATTTAGTTGAGTAAAAAAGTCGTTGTAGTTAGCAAATTAAGATTTAGCTGTTAAAATTCAAACATTTAACCTATTCTCAGTTTTGTCATGATTTTTGCATTAGTGTTCATCCATATAAGAAAAGTGATGCTACCCAGGACCATGGTGACTCATGTTTGAGTCCCGGAGGTGCCTTCCCACAAGCTCCAACGTCACATAGGTACGGTTTGCTGTTTCCGAGGCATGGCAAGCCAGAAGGCAGATCAGCCCTTAGAGCCCCTACCCTGTTCCATTATGAACTGGCACCCCATTCAGGGTACAGCTTGCCGGTGCCCTGTGATTTGCGGGGACAGACTCCAGAGTCCACTGTGACCATGACGAAGATAAGCGAGGTTAAAACATGAAAAAATGTGATCAAAGAATACAGCATCCATTAGTAATTAAGGGGCGGCAGCATGGTGGCACAGTCACTCCAGAGTTCCCTGGTTTGATCCTGACCTCTGACTCCTCCTGCTTGGTGTTTGCATGTCTTCCCTGTCTCCGCATGGGTTTACTTCAGGTACTATGTTTCCTCCCACATTAAAATGACATGCGTTAAATTGGTCACTCTAAATTGCCCCAGTGTGAGTGTGTCTGACTAGTATGATATAACCTTGCTTCTGTCATGAATATCCATATAATAAATAAAATAATCCATACAAATAAATACAGTAAAGTAGAAATGAAGGCAACATGTTTACACCACAAGGCAATGAAGTGTATAAATCTTATATAATCTGGGCAGTTCTGAAATAATCTTGTGAGAATTCACAGTGTTTATGAGACAAAAATAGAGAAGCAACAACTGTCCGAAATGCCCCTGAAACATTAAAAATACAGTTGCTGTGTGGGACTTCCATGACATTTATATGATGTCACTGACACGCTTGTGAATATAAAAGTAGCACAAGAGGAAGTCAGCTTCAGACCTCAAACCTTTCACTATGCAGAATACACAAGGCTTATGTACTGCTGTGCTCTTGATCATCATAGGAGGTGAGTACAATATATTTATTACATAATTTTTTTTTTGTATATTAATTCTAATCATTTGCTAAAAGGGAGATGTGTTGCTATACTAGTATTTTGATTTTTTAAATTTGTCTTGGTTTGAGAAGTCATCTAATTGTTGCAAATTGTATGAGAGTGGAATATGTTTCAGGATTGCATGTTTAATAGTATAATTACTAGAGTTTCAGCTTTGTGATTAAACACCAGTTTGTAGGGCACTGAGTAACCAGGGTTGCCAGATGCTAGTTTCAGTGAAGATACTATCAGTTAACATTTTAATAATAGCAAAAGAAATCTGTTACGAGGCCGCTAACTGGTCTTTCATTTCAAGTGACAGAAGAAATACTGTTATGTGTTTGTATACAGAGCTGAATGTCATCTCTATGAACCTGTAGTGTACTGTGCAAACCAAAAGTTTGAGATGTTCAGGTCACAACAGGTGACATGAAAAGCGGTTTGTTCTACAAATTAGGAATTTCTCACACACAGGCTTCCGCCCACACTACTGCATATAGATTTAGCAGAGCTGTTGATCACGTACATTCCTCCTTTGGTTATATTACTTCAAAAACGACACCTACTGTAAGGTGCACCATCGGAACGTCAACTCTTTCATTTCCTGTGCACTCAGGCAGTGGCTGAGACGTAGCTGCTGCGTTCTCACCACAAACAACATCGACCACTCTCAGTTAACACTCACCCTCACTTTCCTGTCCCAAGCCCCCCTGAATGTGTTCCATTATGAGTCAAGGGTAAATGAGTGTGTATGACTGCCCCCTGATCTTCCATTTGCAAATGGCATTTTTACACTTCCAGTATCCCACACACTTGCTGTTCTAGTGGTCTAGTACAGAAAACACATTTTAAGTACTTATTGTTTAGAAGTCATTGTATGAACCAAGCAGACTGCTAAGGTGCTTTAGGTTTATAGTGGATTTTTCATTGTGCTCATCTGTGAACATGTGACACTTGTTTTACAGGCATAACACGATGCATGGCAGTGAAGCAGATCATAGTAATGGAGGGAGAAACACTGACTCTAACCTGCCCATTAAATAACACTAAAGGTGACAGTGTAGAATGGAGAAACCCAGTGGGCTATATCATGCTCTTCAACAGACACAGAGGTAACATTGCAGCTTAGGTTGATATTGTATGTCAGTAATAAAAAAGCATGTACATATAGTCCTAACATATATTCAAATATTTCTGTATCCTCATGTTTTTCTGCAGGTATCGCAGACAATAGGCTTGCGGTTTTACGCTTCACAGAGTCTGAATATTCATTGACTCTGTCTAATTCCACATTTACGGATGGAGGCGTTTACAAATGTATACATTACAGCAATCGTGTTTCCACAAAAAGATATAAAGTAATTGTTCTAAGTGAGTATATTCATTTCACCCTTACTAGCAGGCCTATTGTAAAACTCAATTTATGATGTAATGCTCAAATCTGAGTAAAACTAATACTGAAAACTCTGTATAATCTCAGGTGCTCCAGTGTTGGAGAAAGAAGAGCATGAAGATTACACAGATGTTACATGCACAGCTTCATCAAATCTCCATGCACCCAAGCTCTCATGGCTAGTGAAGAACGGGCTTGAGGTTGAGAGTAAGTACATAAACATTAATTAATGGATTGATGGATAGATGGGTGGACATGACACATGGGCATACAGATGCATAATTGTTTTTAAATATACCTTGTCAACTCATTTCACAAGCCACCCACTCTTCTCTGAAACCCACCCACCAAAAAGTCCAGAAACATTTTGGAGTGTGGGCATGAGAGGTGCTTTATATTATTATACATGCATATGTTATTATTATGTCTCAATTAGTTAATCAGTGGGTAAATGGGGATTTGGGACATGCACAGTTAGAGACATGCACAAAGAGATTTGCAACTGACCCTTTCAGTAAAGTCACACTAGCCACCATTTCCATACTAAATAATTATTGCAAATAAATAAGTGCTGTTTTAGGAGTGTGGACATGCCTACAGTAATATACACATGAGTAACTGAATTAATGATCTGATGAGCAACTATAAATAGATTTGAAATGCACCCTGTTGAGCCACCCTCCACCATCCAGTCTTTCACAGAGATAACTGAGGGAACAATGGGCAATGGTCAAGGACAGCCAAAAAACAAAGTGGTAAACGAATGGAAGAATAAACTGAAAAGTAAAAATCGTAAACCTGTGTCACTAGAGCACATCACCACATTGTTCTTAATGGAAGCACTACAAATGAAACCTATTCTGTCTGATATCTGATTATCATATAAGATTATCTGTTGCCTAAAATATTCATTATTCATTCACAGCTGTTCACTCCTACAATGTGGCCGAAGATATATACAAGAAGCACAGTGCCATTAGTCACATGCGTTTGAGGATTCACAGGAGAAAAGTTACAGTGAAGTGCTTGGTCAAACATTCGTCCTTGCATGGTACCACAGTGATGGGCTTCATCCACCTACAGAACAGCAGTAAGTACATATTACGTCTTTGGCAATGGCCAAAGAGAACTGTATGCTATCACATTAGATCTAAATAGCCAGTTTATCAAAAGCAGGAAATGAAATATTCTGGGGATTTTGTGTGGCTTGTGACCTTAGCAAAAGCACGGTTCACATAGTGGACTCTCTGGTAGTTTCCCGTTTTTGTTTTGGCTTTCACCATAAATCACATGATTAACTTGTCATGTGAAAACACTTGAAGTGACAAAATGCCATATTTGTTATCAGTCCTTGTCAATCCAGCAAACTCAACTATGCATTTTCCTTTTTTGGCCAGGTGTTGAAAGCTCACCCAGACATCAGACATCCGAGTATTCAAGTACTACACCCATATCAACCAAGACAACAATCATTTCCACACTTGCCCCTCAGTTCAGCAGTTCAAGTAAGTGTTTACAATTGTCAGTTGGTCATCATGTCAAATGATATTAGAAGAATATATGAATGGTGGAAAAATATCCTAATGAATCCCTTGTTACAATCCTATTGTCTTTCTGAGCAGGTGAGGTAGAGTTATCCACATTCAGTACCACAGGCGGATCAACCGAGACGCTAATTATTCCATCAACCATCCCACAGTCCAGCAGTACAAGTAAGTGTTATCCTACATTGGTGGGCAATCAGGTTAATATAACAATTCGTGTAATGTGTAGAAAAAGTTGTGAATAGGTTTTGGATATCAATATTGGCCCAGATATATTTCAAAATTTGTAAATTTAATAGTAAAGCATGTGACAAATGATTAATGTCTCTTTTTGGACAGATAAAGAAGTATCAACTACAGAAGAATATTCAAGTGGAACTGTTGTACCAACTGAGATGCCTATCGCTTCCACACTAAAGCCACGTTTCAACATTACATGTAAGCACAGGTCTTTCTTTAGAGTCTGATATATATATATATATATATATATATATATATATATATATATATATATATATATATATATATATATATATATATATATAACGCATATATAAGTCATTGCTGCTGGAACAGGTGGAACAGGGTCGATATCTTGAAAAGCCCTGTACAAGCACACCATTCCTTTAACTATTCGCACCACCTAGTGGAGAAAAAGACAACGATTCTTTCATCTCTAACTTCGTACATGGAACATTGTAGGTCGTGTTTTATGATGTTTATTATTTTGTTATTATTTATTCCTCATCTTTATTATTTTCTAGCATACACCAGTGGCTATTCCGAGATAAATACCACAGATTCAGGGATTGATATCAACTCCACTTTGTACAATAATACAAAAGGTAAGATACATTGCACGAAAATCTAACTCTTAAAATAAAACCAAAACCAAAACTTCCATTGATCTGATGGGCTGTCTGTTGTTTCATTTCTGAATCACTGTTAAAGCATACACACTGTTACACAACTAACCTGCCACATGAATTATTTCATTGCAGCTAACGAAACCACCGAATCCATATTTGAACCCACAGAGGAAACTCCATCAAACACCAGTATAAGCTCATCAAACAGCACTAATGGTGAGGAAGTCTGACTGGAACTTAATGACACATATTGCAATCGTTATCTGAAAAGTATTATTATTATCTATGTGTAACTATGGGTTATGTCGTTTTGGATTATTCTGAAGCCATTGGTTCATGTGTGTGCTTTTAGAAGTTGGGGATGGAAACTGGAACAGAGGCAAACGGCGGAGTGAAACGGGGAATTCAGTTTTGCTTGTGCTGCTGGTCACGTGTCTCATCATCTGCCTGATCATAGTACTTGCTTTCTTCCTGCTTCGTCTCAGAAGGGCACATATTGCCTGGAAAAAAGGTAAATGTTCAGCAGATTGGAAATTCACTGCTGCAACATCATCAATCCCAACATACCTAAATAAACCCTGATATATACATGAATATTATCATTGACAGTGTGCTCACAGATTGAACATAACATTTTCTCCAACCACAGAGAATGAAGAGTTTGATCAGTCAGTGGAGAGCAGCAGGTCAAAATCCAGCAACGATGACAAGCAGAAACAGACGAAGGAACAGAGAGAACGAGGTGCGGTCTTTAGATTACCAGTCAAATCGGTGATTATAAACGTTTTGCAAAAACCGTAAATAACCCCCTACCCTCTCTCCTCCTTTAGGTTTTTGGAACACCAGCTTCACAAAGTATAAAGTGGAAGAAACACCAGAGAAAGATTCCAAAGCTGCATCAGCTTCTATAGAAGTCATTCATGAATACCCAGACCACTTAAATCACAAAGCTGGCATCAAAGAGACTGAGCTGTGAATATAATAATACTGTAATACCAAACTGATGATGTTAACAACCTATGGGTGCTTGAATGTAAAAAAAAAAAGAAAAAAATATATAAATGTATAGGTTTTATTTGCACATTGTTTTGTATATTTTGTACAGATGGAATGTAGGCTATATTTTTATACTTTAACTTAATTTTACATTTTCATTAAAAAATATATTTTTATATGTAATCCAATGACTAATAAAATGTACATTTTGTCCAAATCTGGTTATTATACCTTCTTTCTTAACTTGCTAGAATACGACTAGAATAATGATTACACTTATATACACTTTTAGAACTGAAATCACCATTGTCCACTCTGTTATTTGAAACATACGTAACACAATTAGATGAAGACGTTAGTAAGCTTAACTTTATTCAGTATCATGCTGTAGTGAATAATAATCACAGTTCATTTTAGAACAAAAAAAATGCTTGGATCTTTTAAAAAGGAAAATACACAAGTTGCATTTCCTGTTAGCGACAGCCCTGACCACTAATCCACCATCCCACCCAAGCTTATATATTTAATAAACAAAACATTTACATTTACATTTTCAGCATTTAGTAGACGCCCTTATCCAGAGCGACTTACAATTGATGCAAGACTGCAAAATCAGTGTGGTTCCACTCGGTGATAATGGCTCCAATCAGCTAAGAAGGTTTTCTAGGTTGTTTAATCTGTACTCTGACTAGGTTTAAAACAAACAAACAAACAAACAAAAAAACACAACCATAAGCTTGGTGGACTGTGGCAGATCAACTAATAAATAATCTTTAAATAGAAAAAAATAATTATTTAGCACCTCTAGCCTACATTTACAGCATTTAGCAGACACCCATATCCAGAGCGACTTAAAATTGATACAATCTAACAATCCAAGCAATTATGGGTTAAGGGCCTTGCTCAAGGACCCAACAGCTTGGCAGAGGTGGGATTTGAACCCTGGGCATTTTGGTCCATAGTCCACTACCTTAACCACTAGGCTACCACAGTCCAAACAAAACTGTAAACAATATCACACAATGAATGAATATTGATTCAGTTTATTTTCATTCCAAATGGTTATATAAATATGATTAAGGTTAATGACAGTGTAGGTGCTAGAAGTTAATTTAGGCTTCACAGTTGTGCCCCATTTGATAAATACAGAGACTTCCCTGTTAGAAAACAGCAAAGCTCAGCATTGGAGCTTATGACACTGGATTGCATGGCAACTAGCTTTACAAGTATTACCAGCAACAACTTGTACCAACATTGACCAACATGAAACAAGGAACTTGCACTGTCTTGCTGGCAGACCAGGATAATGGTGTCCAAAATACAACATATGTTGGACAATACTGGATTTTTGCTTGTTTGGTTTTTTTGTAGCAGATGTGACGACTTTTAACAGGAGTATTTCTAGGCTACTTGTCATATTTGGGTACAAAATGTAGATGGGCACAGCTGTTCCCCCCAGCTTTCCAAACAGTTGTAAGGACACAACAATGCATAAAAACTAAGCCTGTTGTACACTAAATATATTAACTGATTTAACACTAAAGTGGGCGTTACTTTGCCATGGATATACAGTCTATGGTTTAACCATTGACTCTGAATGTCTATATGTTTTGTCTCTAAGGGAAAAAAGACAAAAGGATAACACCATAGTTATATAATATGGATATATATTATAAATAGGGTCGAGCTAATGTTCGTCTGCGGTGGAACTTTTATTTCAATTACGATCTTTATCTTGAGTCTATTTCTATTTCGTCATCCAACCGATTTATCTATACAATGTTTGATCTCTATAACGTCCTACTCTTACGCCTTCTCGAAGTTTCTATAGCCATACGTCGCTTTGCCAGTTTATATTTTAGGCGGTTTTTTATGTGAGGGTGGGATAAGGCCTTTCTAACGTTAGAGGTTGGTATTGGTGGATTGGAGTGACACCGAGTTTAAGACGATCCCATTGGTGGACAGACCGGCGTTATATATGCTTTCTGGAACGTTCTGTGCTCTCTCTTCCAGCATCGAGGTAATGCAGGCATCGCCTCTAGCAGCTCCAATTTCCAACCACTCCTGTTAAATTAATTCCGGTAAGTTTGCTCCAGAATACCTTATAATGGTTTTTTGTAGTTCTCCAAACCTGAGTAAAATATATTTTCGTGATTTAGTAGCTTTATTTAGGCGTTTAGTAGCGAGTTGGCCTTTAACGCGCTAGCTTAAATGTGAGGCCTTGCTATCGGTAATAAACGTTTTATATAATGTTTGGGCTTTTCATTATTTATTCGATGCTGTTTTGTGATGTATAATACCGATTGATGTTTGGGTTGTGGGCATATTACCGTTTAGTTGAAACTACATTGTAACAGTCATTTGGTCGAAAAAAGAAATAGACTTATAACAATAGAAATTGTAGGTTAGTAATTAAAGTAAACGTGAGTATTCTTAGAGAAAGCCGGGGTTCACTCCATAGGATTTCTCAAGGCCGCAGTCGATTGTTCTGGAAGGCCTAACCACGTGGTCTGGTCTGGCGTCTTCCATTGTAAGGATGTCCGGTTGAGTGTTTGCTCGGTGCCATTTTGAGTTCCGCGGCCTTATGTCGGTTTAGTACGGATTACTTGTCTACATTTGAGTTAATATGTAGTGTGTATTTAATGTAGAATGTGTAACTTGCATTTCATTGAAACTGCTTTTTTTCTTTTACAGAAAATGTCGAAGGGACCAGCTGTTGGTATTGATTTGGGAACCACCTACTCCTGTGTTGGAGTCTTCCAGCATGGAAAGGTTGAAATTATTGCCAACGACCAAGGAAACCGAACCACACCAAGTTATGTAGCCTTCACTGACACTGAAAGGTTGATCGGTGATGCAGCCAAGAACCAGGTGGCCATGAACCCCACCAACACGATCTTTGGTCAGTATGGCTTATCCCCAGTTGTAATGAGTGTCTAGGTGTTAGTTATTTTTTCTTTTTAGTAACTTAATGGATCGACCGAATTATTTCACTGTGTAATCTGAGATGGGTGTATATTAGGTAATCCATTTTCTGTGATTGTATGCTTATTGGCTTGACCTATTTGGATTTCAGCCCTAGATGGTTATCTTGAACTGCATTTGGTGATTTGCTTTGAGAAAACTAACATTTGACACAGTCATGCTACTGAAGTTAACTCGTAGTTTGGGTGGTTAAAGCCACTTTTTTTATTTTTTTAAGGGTCTGTACATTGTGTGCCCATTTGAGTAAATGTGCAATTCTTTTGGTCTTTCTACAGATGCCAAGCGTCTGATTGGCAGAAGGTTTGAGGATGCCGTGGTTCAGTCTGACATGAAGCATTGGCCTTTCAAGGTGATCAGTGATGGTGGACGTCCTAAGGTTGAGGTGGAATACAAAGGAGAGAGCAAGAACTTCTATCCCGAGGAGATCTCCTCCATGGTGTTGGTAAAGATGAAGGAGATTGCTGAAGCCTACCTCGGAAAGGTGAGTGTTGAAGTCCAATTCCAAGGTTTTATTCTTTTGCCGGGGTGGGGCACTAGGCTTTAATTTCTATAAGACATTCAAATTGTATGCAGGATTTTGTTTAAAGGTGGCCAAACTGTTAATTGTTAATCCCTTTTGTTCCCCAGTCTGTCAGTAATGCTGTGATAACGGTGCCTGCTTACTTCAACGATTCCCAGCGTCAAGCCACCAAGGATGCTGGCACAATTTCAGGTCTAAATGTGCTGCGTATCATCAATGAACCTACAGCTGCTGCCATTGCATATGGTCTAGACAAGAAGGTTAGTCGGATGCAGATTTTTTTGGGTGCATGTGTAAATTCGCTGTGATGAAGTTTATTCCTGCCATTCGTAGTTTCCACCAGAGGTTGAAAAACCAAAGATGGCCCAAGTACCTTCCTTGGATGTCTGAGCGAAGTAATTGCATAAGTGTGTGTTTCAAGTGCTGGTTCTGTTTTGTAATTGATATTTTTCATCAAATAGGTTGGTTCGGAGCGTAATGTTCTCATCTTTGATCTGGGCGGCGGTACATTTGATGTGTCCATCCTGACCATTGAAGATGGCATCTTTGAGGTCAAATCCACTGCTGGTGACACTCACTTGGGTGGTGAAGACTTCGACAACCGCATGGTAAACCACTTCATTACAGAGTTCAAGCGCAAGCACAAGAAGGACATCAGCGACAACAAGAGAGCTGTCCGTCGTCTGCGCACTGCCTGTGAGCGGGCAAAGCGCACCCTGTCCTCCAGCACTCAGGCCAGCATCGAGATCGACTCCCTTTATGAGGGTGTCGATTTCTACACCTCCATCACCAGAGCTCGCTTTGAGGAGCTCAATGCCGATCTTTTCCGTGGAACCCTGGACCCAGTTGAGAAGGCTCTCCGTGATGCCAAGATGGACAAAGCTCAGATCCATGACATCGTCCTGGTTGGTGGCTCTACTCGTATCCCCAAGATCCAGAAGCTCCTCCAAGATTTCTTTAATGGCAAGGAACTCAACAAGAGCATCAACCCTGATGAGGCCGTGGCTTATGGAGCAGGTTAGTTACTGAAGTCGTACAAATGTTTCAGGAGCATGATCTCGCTATGATGAAGTTTATTCCTGCCATTCGTAGTTTCCACCAGAGGTTGAAAAACCAAAGATGGCCCAAGTACCTTCCTTGGATGTCTGAGCGACTGTAGCAAATGTGTAGTATTCTTGTGTGGTCAAGTTATTGTTACTGAGTCGAGGTTCTTTAATTTTCAGCTGTCCAGGCTGCCATTCTCTCTGGGGACAAGTCAGAAAATGTTCAGGACCTGCTGCTGCTGGATGTCACCCCTCTGTCTCTGGGTATTGAGACAGCTGGTGGCGTCATGACCGTTCTCATCAAGCGCAACACCACCATTCCTACCAAGCAGACCCAGACTTTCACCACCTACTCAGACAACCAGCCTGGTGTGCTTATTCAGGTGAGAACTTGTACATTTCTGGTGACTGTTTGGTTGTCGCTGTGATGAAGTTTATTCCTGCCATTCGTAGTTTCCACCAGAGGTTGAAAAACCAAAGATGGCCCAAGTACCTTCCTTGGATGTCTGAGCGATATGACCTGTTAAAGTGTATAGTTCCTGTCCATGCTGTTGTATTAAACGTAATTTGCTCTTAGGTGTATGAGGGTGAGCGTGCTATGACCAAGGACAACAACCTGCTGGGCAAGTTTGAGCTGACTGGAATCCCACCTGCACCTCGTGGTGTCCCCCAGATTGAGGTCACCTTTGACATCGACGCTAACGGCATCATGAACGTCTCTGCTGTTGACAAGAGCACTGGCAAGGAGAACAAGATCACCATCACCAATGACAAGGGTGAGTGATGTGAATTTTTAGTTTGACATTTACTATAGCTGTACCTGTTAGGATACCATATTAATCAACTTGAATTTTCAGGTCGCCTCAGCAAGGAGGACATTGAGCGCATGGTACAAGAGGCTGAGAAGTACAAGGCTGAGGATGATGTGCAGCGTGACAAGGTGTCTTCCAAGAACGGTCTGGAGTCCTATGCTTTCAACATGAAGTCCACTGTGGAGGATGAGAAGCTGAAGGGTAAAATCAGTGACGAGGACAAGCAGAAGATCCTGGACAAATGCAATGAAGTCATCAGCTGGCTCGACAAGAATCAGGTAAGGGTTGCTGCTTTGTTTGGCTTGTTTAACAATCCAGATTGTGGGATGACTAAAGTACAACTCTTTGTCTAGACTGCTGAGAGAGATGAGTACGAGCACCAACAGAAGGAGCTGGAGAAAGTATGCAACCCCATCATCACCAAGCTGTACCAGAGTGCTGGAGGCATGCCAGAAGGAATGCCAGGTGGTTTCCCAGGAGCTGGTGCTGGAGCTGCACCCGGAGGTGGATCCTCCGGTCCAACTATCGAGGAGGTTGATTAAGCCATTTGGAACATGCTACCTCTGCAATGTTTACTGTTCTTTGCCCTCTGTAGAAGGATTCGTCAAACTCAAGTTCAGGGTTTTGAAAAATTTTACTACAGAGTGACTGCAGAAAAATGGGGATTAAGGGATCACTGTCACAGGGAACAAGATTTTCTACTTGAACATTGAACAGTTTATTTATCAACCGATAAAAGCAGTGTTACATGCCTTTTGTAACTTTCCTTGAAGTAATAACGAAATAAAGTGTGAACTTCCTCCCATACTTCCTGTTTCGAGTTGTCTGTCTCCACACCATAATGACAACTTGTCACTGAGGTGGTGTTATGAGGGGATGATGAACAGATGAGTTTTAAGTTTGAGTGCTGCCTATTTTTTTATTTATTTATTTTTTAATAAAAGGTGTATTAAACAGTTAAGTGCTAGTTTGAGGACTGAGCAGTCCAGTCTCCCTGAGATGAACCGAAGTACCAAATCCAAAGATGAGAAAATGGCTTCACTCGTTGGCACAAGACTGCAGTCCTAGAGGGCCTCTTCAGATTTGGTTCTGGTCTCCATTGTTGACAACACCTGGTTATGACCTGAATTCTAAATGGAGCTGCTGAGGCTGGAATATTTGGTTTGAGATTTGTAGTCAAACTCCTTTTTATTCAGTTGTTTGTGGTGAGGGGATTTGCAGGTGGTAAGAATAATTTAACAGACCAGAAAATCTGGGCAAAGTCCAAAATGACTAGATAAGCTTTTAATGGACTGTAACAGCAACCCATTGGTCAGAACTAAAGTGTGCTCCTCAGTTGTGAGCCATTGTTCACTTGCTGCAGTCAGCTATTTGGGCAAGGAGACGGAATAACACATGGCTATTGGGACTGTGGTAGCCTACTGGTTAAGGTACTGGCCTATGGACCAAAAGGTCCAGAGTTCAAATCCCACCTCTGCCAAGCTGCCACTGTTGGGTCCTTGAGCAAGGCCCTTAACCCACAGTTGCTTGGATTGTATGAATTTTAAGTCGCTCTGGATAAGGGTGTCTGCTAAATAATGTGAATGTAGGCTAGATGTGCTAAATAATGTTTTTCCTTTTAAAGATTATTCTTTAGTTGATCTGCCACAGTCCACCAAGCTCATGGTTGTGGGTAGGTTTTTTTTATTTTTTATTTTTATTATTATTATTATTTTTTTCCCAAACCTAGTCCAGATTAAACAACCTAGGAAACCTTGTTAGCTGATTGAAGCCATCATCACCAAGTGGAACCACACTGATTTTGTAGTCTTGGGTTTTGCTCAGGTGTGTACATGTAACAACTACCAGAGAATGCACTGCTGCTGCAGCTTTTCTGTTTGAGGGAAACCAGGGTCATGTCTAAGCTACTTGTACTGGGGCACACATAATTAAGAGGGGCACAGTTGTACTCCCCCTGTTTACCAGTCTATTAGTCTCAGGGGTGTGAAATCTAAAAACCTAAGATTGTTGAACACTAGGTGACTTAAGTGGGTGTTACTCTGCCATGAATAAGAAGTCAAGAACAAATTAATTAATTGCATCATGTTTATACTAAGGTATACCTTTAGTCTGGTATGTACTCTTTGGTAGGTTATTCAGTTAAGTGACTAGCCTGCAACGTGGCTGATTGTCCATTACTCCATACAAAACCTGAAGTCCCTCAATGTTTTGGAAAGGTGCTGGGGCATTATGGGAAATGTAGTGCCTGTAGATCTGCTCAGCAATCCAGGATAAAATGAACTTGTTTTAAGTGGGGCACGTACCCCAGTAAAGTGGGTTTGATGACCCCCTGAGGAATGCTTTAATTCTACAACTTTGCCTCCTGATCAAAGAAGACAATCTTGCTGTTACTGAATTTACAATTTTGGTCCTGCTTTTCCCTAGACGAATTTTAAATGGAGTTTCATCCGCTGTTCCACAAACGTGGTTTGAAGTTCAGTTAGTTCATTTCAATGGTGCAATACGTACTGCGCATGTGCTTGAGTCTCGCGTCTGTCTCCATGGCAACGCTTGGTTAGTCGCTAACGACTTTAGGATCACGGTTTAGGTTGGTGAGAAGTCGTCTTCTGAAACCTCACGTTTGCGAACTTGAAGTTAAGTTTGTTTTAATTTGTATTAAGCAAGTAATCTATGATAAATTCTGCTTATCAATAAAAATGAACGGTAGCTGTGTCACAAGTCAAACTGACCTCATTAGCAAGCGATAACTCTGGCTAACAACCTAGCTTGTCGTCTTTGTCATGCTTGACATGTAGCTTGAGTGTAAATGGAATATATGGTTTATAGCGCAGTATGGCCGTGAGCTAATGCTGTATCATGACGTCTACAGACATGGACACGGTTATTACAGCACATCGAGATGAATATGATATAATGACCGGTAAGAAAAATTCAAACGCGATTGATTCAGACAGATCGAGCAGCGAGGAGGACGCTCCTAACATTTGGGACTCTTTAGAATCCGACACTGAAAGTTTGGTACAGGAGAAGGCTTACCGGCGGGAGCTTCACAAGCGGATCCGGGAGACAAGTCCCTCTTATGATGCTGCCGAGAAAGTGGACCTCCAGAGTTCCGGAGACGAGCAGTGGCGTGACCCACAGAGTACTGAAAATCAGCCTGCTATCACCATGAGACCTGGAGCTTCAGACAACAGCAAACTGCACAGGTATATCAGCTTACCTGTTGTGAGCTTGTATTGTAACATAAGACTTGACTCTTGTTACCTGTGACTCTTGACTTATTCACTAAGGTTTTTGCAAATACACAGCAGTTTAGCCAACAGACTCAGAAGTAAACTCATGTAAACCCTATTAATATTGAACCGGGTAACCATTTTGATGTATTATGATGGTGTGTGAAAAAGCTATAGGGTTCCAATTGAATTTCGCTTACATCAAAAAAGACTTGGTGACCACAAGATGCTACATTTTTGTAACTCTCCAGCAGTGATAATTGGTTCCTTAATAAGAACTGGGACTGCATGATATTGGAAAAAATTATGTTGCAATAATTGTTTTCTGCGATATTTAAAAAAGGCAGGAATTTTCACCATAAGTCTATAATCAAACAAACAAACCCCAATCAGAAAAAGTTGGGACAGTATGGAAAATGCAAAAGCCTTTGAGGAGCAGAGATGGGCAGAGGATCTCCAGTTTGTGAATAAATGCGTGAGAATATTAATAAAATGTTTAAAAACAATGTTCCACCAAGAAAGATTTGAAGGGATTTACCTATTTCTCCCTCTACAGTGCATAGTATCAAAAAAGGGCAAAAGTGCTTGCCTAAACTCAACACCCATGATCTCTGATCCTTCAGACAGCACTGCATCAACTGTCATTCATTAGTGGCTGATATAACCACATGGGCAAGAGATTATTTTATCAAGCACTACAATACAGAGTTACATTCATAAATGCCACTTAAAACTTTACTGCACAAAGTAACAAGCCTTATGTTAACCATGTCCTGAAATGGCATCGACATCTCTGTGCTCTGAGGCATCTAGAATGGACCTTCACATAGTGGAACGTGTATTGTAGTCAGATCAATCAGTATTCCAGATCTCTTTTGGAAGAAATGGACACTGTGTGCTCCGGACCAAAGACAAAAATGACCATTCAGACTGTTATCAGCAACAAGTCCAAAATCCAGGCTTGGTCATGGTATGGTGTTGGGTCAGTGCTCTTGGCAAACATGTCAAGTCAAGTCAAGTCAGATTTATTTATATAGCGCTTTTTACAATGGAGCATTGTCTCAAAGCAATTTTACAATTTTAGATTATCTTCTAATAACTACGTCCAATCCCAAATTGAGCAAGCCTAGGGCGACAGTGGCAAGAAAACTCTCCCTGATTGTTCTAGGAAGAAACCTTGGGAGGACCAAGACTCAAAAAGGGACCCCCACCTCCCGGGCGGCGTAAGATTATAATCTAAGAACGAAACTAAAGTCATGTAGTCCAAAGTTCGAATAAATGTGAAGTAATGACATCGGCATTAAGTGGCCCGGGTATGGTGGGGCTGGAGCTGATGACGGAAGCAGCTTGGGTGGAGCTGCAGCGGATGAACATCATGTGGGGCTGGAACTGGTACCGGAACACAGCTCAGAGAGAAAACAGAAGATGCAATTAGTTATTGATTAAGAGCACAGTGTCTATTAACAATCACTGATGCCATGTCAATCACTGATGCCAAGTGTAGCATGAGACCCCGGCAGCATTAGCTATAGCAGCATAGCTAGAAAGAGGAGAACTGGTAGAAAACACAGCCAAGAGGGATCACATGAGACATTGGCAACCCCACGGGAGGCAGAAGACAGCAACACCCAAGTCCTGATCACCATACGACTCTTTGACTATGAACCCCCAGCTCTGCCCTAATGCAAGGAATTCACGAGTCCAAGATCACGAGGACCGAAGCCCGTTCATCCAGACCTCACTGCTCGACACTCCCTTCTAGCGGACAAGGCAGGCAGGCCAGACATGACTCCAGACTCCGGCCCCAGTGACCCAAGCCATGCATCCTGGTCTAAATCTAGTCAAAAGCCTGTGTAAATAGGTATGTCTTTAGCCTAGACTTAAAACTTTGGAGAGTGTCTGAATCTCGAACGAAAGTGGGAAGTTTATTCCATAGTTGGGGGGCCATGTATGAGAAAGCCTTTCCCCCGGCTGTGACTTTTTTAATTCTAAAACATCATTTACAGTTCTGTGATGGCACCATTAATGCAGAAAAGTACATGGTGATTTTAGAGCAACATAAGCTGCTTTCAAACGACATCTTTTGCAAGGACATTTTTCAACAAGATTATGCAAAACAAGCGAAATCAGAAAAAGATAGAAACGCTAAAAAACGATGTTTAAAGTTTCTTTAAGGAACGTTGTTTAAAACATTTCAATAGTTTTCTCACGCATTTGTTGACAAACTGGAGATCCTCTGGCCATCTTTGCTCCTAAGAAATTCAGGCTTTCCAGCTTTTTTACCATTCATCAATCACCTGTTGACATTATCTGATTGCAAATCACATCATTATGTAGTTTTTACCTCATTACTAGAGCTAAATTGCCCCTGTCCCAACTTTTTGTGGAATTTGTTGCAAGCTTGAAATGCAGAAATGGATGTTTATTAATGAATGAAATGACGTTGATCAGAAAAAAAAACATATCTTGTGTTCATACTGTCTGCAATTAAATAAAAGTCAAAATAAATGTAAGAAACACTGCATATTTATTTTTATTTGCATTTTCCATACTGTCCCAACTTTTTTCTTATTTTAGGTTGTAGTAAATCATGTTGCTTATCCTAAATAATGTGCTCAACTGTGGTAGCCTAGCGGTTAAGGTACTGGACTCTGAACCAGAAGGTCCAGGGTTAAAATCCCACCTCTGCCAAGCTGCCACTGTTGGGTCCCTGAGCAAGGCCCTTAACCCACAATTGCTTGGATTGTAAGACTGTATCAATTGTAAGTCGCTCTGGATAAGGGCGTCTGCTGTAAATGTAAATTAAATTAAATTTAAAAAATGAGGAAGGTGGTGCCTAGAAGGGATACAGGAGATTATGGGAAGCAACATCTTTGTACTCATGTTTAAAACAGAGGTAGCTTCAGTATCACATTAGAGGATTATAATGAATGACCAAATAATTCATTTAACAATTTATTTCACCATGAAAATTAAAGTATATTAAAAAGTATAATAAAGTAACAAACATTATTAAAGCAAAACTATACAAGTAAATGACCAGCTTTGGACCAGTAAAATAATTGATATGTGATAAATACGTAATAGAAAGTAGCAGCAAAAAGTTGTAGCACGACATGTTTAATTTGATTTAGGTAACACTTCATGTTAAAAAGAAGTTGCACAATGCGATGACGATGCTGAAACGATATATTGTGCAGCCCTACTTAGAACACATGTGACACATGTCTTTGGAATATGAGAGTAATTCCGATTGACGGGAGAACATGCAAACTTCAGACTGAGTCTGTGCTGGCAGTAAAATAAAGATGAATGTCTTCTACACTCTATGCAGTGCACTAGCAGTACAGTAGAGAGTTCTTTAGGTTCAGCCTTAGGTTATCACTATAAAAAAGCCTCAAAAAACACTTAAACCCTTTTGATAGATTTCATTTCCCCTCTGGGATTTTTAATGAGTCATTGATTTAGCACATGTTTGGTTTTAAATTGTGAAAAAATGTGGAAAGGTTTAGGCTGGAATGAGTAGCCTGAAACATAAATATTCGTGATTATCAGAAAGGCGGCCACAGCTTGAATACCCTGTTGAGGATAATATGCAATTTTGTACCATCAGTAATTGATGTAGGTAATTAGGCTCTCTGAAGCAGACTCTGAGCGTACAATGGCAGTATCTGACGTTCACTAGATCATATTCGAAACGAGACGAGACCATTTTTTATTGACGAGCAGCCCAGGAACATAATGGAAATGATTAACAGTTTGTATTCACTTGCTAAATAGGTAATAGCAGTTTTTGAAGAGTACAGTATGTTTTAATTCACTTAAAAGACCTCTAATTTAGCACATACCATATAACTGCTATAATTTAGGAAATTAGATCTTTATTCTGCAGGAGGTTATCACAATAAGGACTCATTCTAAAGCCCATTTAAAAAGCAGATTCTTTGTTGTGTTTTAAATTGGAGGCCATTGTGTGCTGCACAAAAATAAAAATAAATAACAACAGATTCTGGAATCTGAAGTATTCATCAAGCACCTGTCCCAACTCATCCACCTTCACCTTAGACAGAGTTCAGCATTTGTTTATTCAAATGTTGCTTATATAGATCAGTGAAGAGCCACTTAACGGCCACATAGATTGAGGTTGATGACCATGGCACACATGGATTTGTTCTTTTCTTTCATGAAACCCAAGCAAAACACATTAATTAGTTGTGATTAATTGTTTAATCATTTCCTGTTGGCTTTATTGCCCTCTTATAAGCCCTGACATGCAGTAACACATATAAACATTAAGGGCATAAGAATAGCCTTTCTCTATGTGAACATGTGAAATTTCTCTGTTTTTCAGAGGTGTGTTTGTATATGAGGTCTTGAGTTTTGTCTTTTAATACATGATATTTCATTTCATTTGGTCCGGAGTGAGTGGTTATTGGATTGCCACAGAAATTTAACTCTGGACTGCTGAGGTCTAAGCTTGTCTGGAAATCAACTTGCTGGATTGTAGCATCCAAGGTGGACAGAGCAGTCATTTATGTATCCTCTAAATGCACATGGACAGTGAACAGCAGACAATCTAGATCCTTATCTCTTAAAGATGTCATTGCTGAACCTATTACTCATATTTTGAATTTGAGTTTTCTATCTAATTCCATATTTGAAATATGGAAAGCTACCTCTATTCTCCTCTTACTTAAGGGTGTATGTCCCTCAGACTTAAACAACTGCTGACCGAATTTCCAAACTCTCAGTCTTGGTTAAGATCCTTGAGTCCTGGGTAAATATGGAGATAAAGTTTTATTTGACAGTATCATTTGAGTTAGTTTTTGGTTTTATAGCTGGACATAGTACAACTACCGCTGCCCTGGTTGTGCTAAATGATCTAATCGGTGGCTTGGACAGAGAATAGCTCCTTTTGTGCTGCAATTTGTGGATCTGTCAAAGACGTTTGATTCAGTGGATCATGAATTGCCCCTGAACAACCTTAAGAATATCACAGAGTAAAACAGTTTGTCACTGTGCCAGAACGTTGTTGCTCGTTAGATCCTATTCCAGAATAGGGGTGCAATGATTAATCGAATGAATCGACTAAAAGTGTGGGTGCATTTCATGCTTAACTTTGAAAGAAAAGGTTGTCAATTGTACAACAATATTTGTAAATCCGAACTCAGCTGGCATGGAAGCACATCCTCCAAGTTGGAGCAGCTGAAGTGCAAACATATCATCTCACTAAGTGATGACAATTCGTCTCAGTTAATTAGTTGTGCTAGCTGGCTAATGTTAAAAGTCGTTCTGCTTTATGGTTTGAGCTGTACCATTTTCTCTTTCAAAATGCATGTTCTCTTAAAACGTTAATGGAGGCCACAGGCACGTTCAAACTTGGCAGAAATAGGAGAACAATGCAGTTTTCTGTTTGTCTTCAGTTCTTTCTGAACATTTGTCAACACTTGGAGTTTCAGGAGATGGTTCTCCACGAATGTACAGGGTAGCTGGACAAAGGTTACCATTGAAATGGAAGGTTTATAAGAAATCACTCAAATTTAACTGTTCAAAGAGAACAGGTTTGCAACAAATGTAAGCCTTTGTTGCAAACCTGTAAGACTTATTTCTTAACTGAGTGATTCATAATACGAATAATTGATTATTCATTTCAAAAATTGTTTGATTATTTGACTATCAAAATAGTCATTTCTAAGTCGGAGAACTTACACAGTGGCTGACTAAATACTTTTTTATATATATATATGTGTGTGTATATATATACATATATATATATATATATATAATATATATATTATATATCTATATATATATATATATATATGTGTGTGTATATATCATCATATTTGTTCTCTCTCCTCTCTCTCTCTCTCTCCCCTCTACCCCCTGTCTCTCCGTCTTTTCGCCCCCCCCACCTATCTCTCTCTCTTTCTCTCTCTCCTTCCCCCCTGTCTCTCCGTTTTTTCCGCCCCCCCCTCCTCCCTTTTCTCTCTCTCTCTCTCTCTAAACAATCTCCTCTCTCTCTCTCCTCTCCCCCCGCCCCCATTTAGAAAAAAATATAAGTTTTAAAATTTTTCATATATATATATATATATATAAGTTTTATATATATATAAAATTTATATATTTTTTCTAAAATACTTATATACATGTTTTTGAACAATGAAATATTTTTGATAAATAAAATACTGCATATGGCAGAGACATTAGACAAGTGATCTGTAATCATTGTTCATCTGAGGTAACAATAAGAAAACCATTTATTGTTGTTATTATTATTGTTGTTTTATTCAATAAACCTATAGCATGTCAAAAATGTTGGTCAAATTCTGCCCAATAATTTTTATTTTGGTGAAATAACTAATTGAAATGCAAGCTGTTTGCAATGTTTGTTTACATTGCTATGACGCCACATATGGTAATGTACAGTACTCTTGTAAAACAGTGTTAATTGTTTTCTGACTGAATGTTTTTTTGTTTTTATCCCTAGTTCTCTAGTTTGATAAAATCATATCTGTTTAAAAAAAAAAAAAAAAAGGCTAGTATTGGACAGATTTTGACCATACTGTATACCCTTATGCTGATTCAAACACATGGTTATATTTGAGGTCTATTCCACTGTATTTGTTTTACTGCAGTATCCTGTGTTTGGGAGATGGGAGTCTTACTCGATTCCTGAAAGAAGCAAAGCAGCACTCAGACTGAGGCTGGATTTGATCTCTCAAAAAAGCTTTGAGTGGGTTTTCGTATGTTAAGGAGCTTCCACAGCTGTGAGCCCACACTGCATTCTCAAGCTCATTTCAGCAGAGTCATTACTGAGTCATTCGCTGCCCCTTTGCCCTCGTTGGATGAAGAGCCGTACGCCTCGGCAGCGCCGTATTTGGCATCATGAGACATGAAGAGCATCTTATAGCATTCAGAGCTGTGCAACAAAGAGGCACTCTTCTAATTATTTTAATGAGATCTTTTCATCTGGTGATGCAAGGAGCACATTAGGTAGTAATTTCAGCCTATTTTATACCCTTGAATCTGCCATTTTTAAAACTATACCCCAATAGTGGGCTCAAGACCCTTGGTGATTAGGGGCTAAGCTGGGGGAAACAGGATGAGGATGCAGGTAAAAGAAATGTGAGTAGATTAGTGGGTGTGTTAGACTTTGGAGATGTTTGCATGCTTCCAGCCTATTAATAAATTGTGGGCTGCTATTACAGTATGTGAACATGAAAACCACCACTTTATTTGGCACCAGTTCAACAAAGAAATCCATTGAGCAAAGACTTACTTTATCTTTTTGATGCCTTGTTAATATATAATAAACAGTTCTACTCACTTCTCTTATATTTCAGACAGTGGGTTCCTGGTGAATACGCCGACAACCCAGACCGGGGAAAGAAGCTAACAGGAGATGAATTTCTCCAGTCAAGCCTCTCCTTCAGCTCCAACTGTGAACCTGGAAAATCTCCGAGTCATGCAGGGAAGAGACACAAATATGTTGTAATTCATAATCCTATGGTAGCAGAGATGAACACGGTTCAGTCCAGGCCAACGCTGTCATCCTTTCACTTGCATTCACAATTAGACCAAGTGCAGCAACGTACATGTACCTCACCAGAGAGCATCCCACATTCCAATTCAGACAACTCCACAAAGACTAAGCACACGACTGGCAGACAGAAGCCGCAGAAACAAAGTAATGGGCAGTATCATGAAGACGATCCAAACAATGATCAGGAAAAAATTAAAGGCAAGCTCAACTCGGTAGCCCAAAACAGGAGGTATTCTCAAAAGGTCAGACCAAGCAGGTCAAGAGAAGACATAATGGAACGTAATAAAGCAACCTTGGGTGTTAAACATCATAAACAAGGCTCGTATCTAAAGGCATATGAGCAAAGAGGAGGAAAAGCAAAGACTGCTAATAAGGTATGTTTATACAATGTTCTCATTTGGAACCTAAGCAAACAAAAAAACCCTGTTTTTCTTTTCGTTTTGTCTGATAAAATAAATAGAACAAGTGCTTTCAAACCTATTTGTGCATATGAATAATATTTCAAATAAGGCAGATGAAAATAGTGAAAATACCAGTACAATACTATTTGTAGTAGGTGTACATAATACATCACACTATTTACTAGGGGTGGGTGCTGGAAAGTCAAGTCGAGTCAAATTTATTTATGTAGCGCTTTTTACAACACAGCATTGTCTGAAAGCAGCTTTACAAATATATTGGTCCAATGAGGCGACAGTGGCAAGGAAAAATTCCCCAACAGGTTCTTACAGGGAAGAAAGCTTGGGAGGACCAAGACTCAAATAGGGACCCGTCCTGCTTGGGCAGCCTGGATGTTAAATACAATAATTAAAGAATATACTGTATGTAAAGATAATACCCTATTTAAATTTAGAATAGAGTAATATATAGGCTAAGATGAATTGAACTAATAAAAATAGAGAATAAAATCTATAGCATATACAGTTAGGACTGAGTGACTTTGAACAGGTAGTCCAAATGTAGGTAGATTTTTGTGTCCTGGAGGTTATTACCCTCTGATGGGTACTGAGTAATGGTATGAGGACTGGAACAGAGAGTCACCACAGGATTACAGTACGTTCAGCAGATGAGTTGGAAAGGCAGTGTTGTCAACTGCAGCACTGGATCTAAGGGCTTCATCCTCAGGTGGATGGAGGCAGTGTTGTTCTTGCAGCAGTGAAGCCGTGGGCTACATCCTCAGGACACAAAACCCAGACCAGGGTTTTGCGTCTGCGCCATCTTGGAAATAGAGAAACACAAATCTGTGTTAAAAGCAGGATATGAATTAAACATTCATTGTAAAACGTCAACAATGCGGATTACATCACCCCCTAGTGTTCTTAAACTTAGAAGAGAGAATTTCCGTGTATTTTAAGATTTATGTGCATCACAATACAGGGGTCACGATACGATTATGTAACGATACATTGCAATACAATGAATATTGTGATATTCCACATAGTTCACTGAAAATATAAAAACAGATGAAATACAAGTTTCGGTGTAGAATCTGAATCATCTTAATAGATCACATCACATTGAGTCAAAACACTGTACTGTGACACCTACTGGCCGGGAGATTGTCATTGGTATAATAGTATATAGTGTAGTATATCACGAAAATAAATATCATGGTATATTTCTGTATCGATTTCTTAGCAGAGCTCTAGTATTTACACGAAGTGCAAATGCAAATACACATACAGATGATATTGATTCTGTATACGCTATTAGATGCTGTTTACACTATAACTATACACTAATTATAGTCACATAATGTACTAGGTGGGGTTAGTGCAGATAGCCAGGCTGTGTGCTTAGTGCGATTTCCACATAGTACAAATAGATACTCTGTTCAAGTGATGTGCATGTCTACTGTTGTGCCTCCACTTTCAGTGGTTTGGGTCATTGCACTTATGCTCTTTGTACATTTCCCTGTGATTCCCTGTATGTAAAAGCAATGCCTTTCAATACCAACTTAAAAGCAACGCTTATTCCAGAATTGACTATGTACAGCTAGAGCTACAGCCTGGATGGGGAGAGAGTGGTTCTGAAATTAGGAAGAAATATTGTTTAATTATATAATCCTTTATATGTAATCATTTAATAACTGATTATGGCTCATTCTGCTCTAGTATTGACCAGTACATCCGTGCATTTTTGGTGACATACTACTCTCCACGAGGGGGCGCACAGTGCATACATTCCGTCTTCCCTTCTCATGCTCACTTTTTCATCGCGTTTCTCTTTTGGTTTTAAATGACCTAAATAGGATTGTGTTAATCCTATTACATGTAGACAAAAGCTAAAAGAGTGACCCTTTTTACACTCCCAGTATTCTTAAATATATATATACCACGATGATTCATTTCTTCTTATGATTATATTTTTCTAACTAACATTTGACGTTATATATACAGGTCACTTGAATGGCCGGTTGTTGCATGTGCTGTATTCCTGTAAATCCCTTTATTAGGCAACAGGTAACTGTGAAGAAACATAATACTTCTATTAATTTGCAAAGTAAACTCTCATCTTGGAGCCACTCCAAAGTTTCTGCTTTAAATTGCTTTTTTACTTTCCTATTACTTGCCTGCCCACTAAAACCATGAAGCCATTTGACCCCTGAGTTTAATTATGAATGGCATGTCAAATCTTCTTATACTTCTTGGAGACTTGATCTTTTGATTCAGAGCAGATTATTGTAAGCTGATGACCACATTGTTTAACAGGTATCCAATATTTGATATTACCTGACCTTTGTCGTTGCTCCTTTTTGACAATCTGAGGGTGTAAATGATCTTGCTATTGTCATGGTCCTGTAGGGAAAGGAAAAGGGAATAAGCAGCCTAATCTAGCTGTGTCTCGGAAATTAATTTGGCAGACACTGGGAACAGAAAAGGAAAAAGGAAGCATGTCTGGCTATGTAGTGCCTATTATGAGTTGATCTGCACAACAGTAGCTATTAAGAACATCAGAGAGGCATGGGTACCAATAGGCTCTTAGCTATCAGTGCACCTGGCCCTGCTGTGTAATTGGCAGCGTCGGCCTGTCTGTGTGTTGCACCACATGAGGATTTGCTACATTTCAGGCCTTTCCTGGCCCATCTGAGCCCCTGCCCACCTTAATGTCTCATGTCAGCTGCATTAGCATAGTGAAGAGCTGTTAGCATTGTGACATGGTAAACAGAGTGAGGGCTTTCCCCCAAATGCAGCGCTGATTGTACTTGCACAGTTCGAAGTCTGCCAGTTAAGATTCGTACTGCGGATAGGGCCTGGGATGGAATGGTCTAAAGCCCCTTTATTTAACGTATTTTATCATCTAAGCCCCTAACAAAGATTGACGTGTGTAATGAGAAATTATTGTGCATTTTTCTTTTCTTTCAAAAAGTACGGCTCGGATTTTTGTTTGTTTATTTTTTTGTTTGATTTCATATGATATGAAAGAAAGATCACAAGACTCCAAGCTCCACATTTTTCATGTGCTCATCTATCTGATCTTATATTCTGATATTTGTCCTTGACTGTGCTTTTTATTTTTTATTTCCTTCAAAGGGAGATAAAGGATCCTATTAATTCAGTCTCAGCATCATTATCTGCCCTTATCTGCATATGCTATTGGTCCGTTTTTGAAGGCCGCTGTTTGCTCTTTGATGCGCTGCTTAGTCCTGACAATTAGCAGTTATTAAATGTACACAATCTCATAACGCGCCAACTTTGTGGCCGCGAGCGAGGGAGCGAGGCTAAGGCCGTGCTGAAACTCCTTTGATAAAGACAGAAGTAGCAGAGCAATCTTCTGCCATTGCACTCAGCCAGAGTCCCTCGTCATCTCCCAGACCCTCACTTCAAAGCCAGGAACATAATGTACAATCTCTTAATAGCTCTAGACTGTGGCTCCGTGGCTCTCTGCCACTGTACACCCTGCCTCAGTGTAAACACCTAATCAAGATTGCCTGGGCGGCCACAATAGCAACCAAATGCAATTCAAGAACTGCAAGCCTTTGAAGTCCTCATTGCAAAAGCTGTGTTTCTCAGTCTTGAGGAAAATGGCGAGCTCAGATTGTCTGACTTTGTTGTTGCCTCATCTCTCACCAAGAGGCAATTATGGACCCCCAATTTAACAGAATCGATATTACACAGCTTATGAAGCTCAAAATGCAATTTTGTTTGATCATTTTCTCAATTTGGTTGAGATTATTAAAATGGTGGACAAAAGGCAGTGGCAGTGGCTCGGGCAAAGGCTGTGGCCTGCTGCCACAGAGAGGCCATGAAGTGCAGGTCTGTGATGTCTGACAGTCACGCACACACCTGTTACTGCACAATGGCAGTGCTGCACAAAGCACAGTACATCCACCAAATGCAGACAGACAAATAGACCACTCTGCCTTATCTGTGTACATCATTATATTGCCATTAACAGATTGACCTCTTGCGATACTCATTACAAATTTGCATCTTTGACTAAAACATTTCAGAGTCATTGGAAAAGACCCATTTTGCAAAAGAGTTTGTTTATCTTTAGATGATTAATATGTCCAAATGCTGCTCTTGCTCGCCGTGTGCTGATCTGCTCTTTGCATCCCTGGCCTTTCAGTGAATAGATAGGCCAGCATGGCTGCCTGCTTATTGATGGATATGTTACAACTCAATCCACTCACTGCAGAATGCTTTTCTTCGACCTTCCGCTATTTGCGCTTTCAGAATTAGCCACATTCATTCGGAGACTCCTCAAGCTGTCAATAGCATTGATCTGGCCGGATTGTCCTCAGTGGCCAAAGTGACTCCAAGTTTACTAAATGATTTTCATTACAGTATTAGCGGCAAATATGCTCTCGCTGAATGGGTGCATTGAAAAGAAGAGGAGAGTGAATTGATGTAATTATCCTCAAACTGCTCTGAAAGGACTGTTGTAAAGAGGATCAATACACCTCCAAGATGTGCCAGGGACCCATAAGGCAGAATATTGTTCTTAATTAAGGAGTTCAAGTAGGTTGCCGTTTACTGAAAGAAAATACATCATATAGTTAAGTCAAAGACACCTGTGTTTGTTCAATAAGATTTTAGTGGAAGGAGGAAACCTTAATGTCTCAGCCTTTTCAATGTCACAAAACTGTTTTTTCAATTATGTGAATGCTGTAAATTCTACACGGAGAAGGTTACAAGAGGCTAAATGCAATAATAATTATAATAATAGCAATAATAGCCAATGCCGTTTGAGCAAGTGATGCATGGTGTTGTGTAGTGAATGGGTTGTCGCTCTTTCACAAGCGCCTGTAGCACAGCTGCCACTTTCGGTTCACAAATTCCTTTTACTTCTGGAGAAAGCATCAGGCTGTGTTTATCACACAGTGCACCACATGTGGTATATGCCACCCTTATCTGCCACATAAGGTGATATGATGTACCAGTTCATAAGTTTTAAACAGTGCATACAAGGCATACATTGTTCCAAACGTTTCATCCATTAAACTATACTCAGCACAGCAGTCCAGTACAAGTGGGCTGTGTATGGTCAAGGTTGGCTGTTGCATTTTCGGAGCCATATGACAAACTGGCGCCTTGTCCAGTATGTACCTCCACCTGCGCCCAATGAATTTAGCCTGCAGAATCCTCTCCTGCAACCCAGACCAGAATAAGTAGAGTTATAGTCATTGTTCTGCAATAAGGCCTAACTTTCTATAACACCCTTTGTTTTTGCCTTTCCAGGCCCTACATTCTGCTGAAGATATTGCAGTCACTGACAGCCCAGGATCCTCACACAACGTCCTAGACCCAGAGCTGATACAGATACAGAAATGTGAAAAACTGAAGGTAGGACCCTTCACACCTGTTCTGTCTATTGATTTCATCCATCGCTCTTTCTCTCTTACCCTCTCTGTCTCACGTGTGGATGTAGGTAGGGCTGGTTGGCACAACCCATTGCTCTAATGCATAACTGTCAGCAAGGGCTTCTTCTCAAGATGAAAATGTCTGCACAGTGGGCGCACTGTCACCCGGGATTTCATTTCCACTGTGATGGATGCAATTTCTGATAGAGTTGTTCAGGCACAATGGAGCCTCTGAAACGTCTTGAAAAGGAGCCCGTGCAGCAGAGAGAGGGGGAATGGAGAAGCATCATTATTTTGAGCACTTGAGCGGTCACCCTAATGCTGGCAGGCAGAGGAGAGTAAATATTTTCCCATTAGAATGGTGAAAGCTGGTGTTGGCTAAATCAGAGGCATTACATGCTGCGACACAGCCCTAAACCTCACTGAATAATGTGTGGCACAGCGTTGTGCATTGCCAGGCCTACAGCAAAGATCGCCATCTGTCCGCTCTGCTCCTTCTAGGACCACAGCAATAGACACAAAGCTGCAATTGTATAAGCAACTATTTCTGCATAATAACATGAAATGTTTCAGCTCCTGCCCTATAAATGTTTTAAATTAGGGTTCATGTCTTTCAGAGCACTCGACTGAATGAATTCCTTCTTTGAATTTTAATTCGATTCAATTAGAGGCGGACTCTTAGACTGTATTTTCTTTGACATAAATATGTGCAGATCATATTTGTTGAAATTATTTTATTCATGTTAGCATTGAGTCATTTAGGAAAAGATAGCTAATGGTTTTTTTTCAAGTACACTGGATCAAGCTAAACACAAGCAAACTAATAACCGCTGTCTGCTTTAATTTGGATGTGAATGTAAAGTGCATTTTCTTAATTTGTACTCAATTATAATAGATCCACAACCACAGCAGTCACTCTGACACAGCCGGGCCTGAACTCCACCTGAATCAGCCTGGCGAGAGAAGAGCTTCAGAGGAAGATCGGCAGATGCTCAGCACATCTGAATCTGGCAGCATTTCACATCAGTCTTTCCCTTTAGCTCCAGTCATCAACCTCAGGACCCCAGACCGCCTTGCAGAGCCTTTCCTCAATACTGAGCTCCAGGAACATCTCAACAATCTCGCTCTTCCTCGCCCATTTCAACATAGGAAAAGGAGGGAGGGGTAAAAGCCTTCTTTAGTCTTTGGATGGTGGGATGTTTGCTGTTAAGAGATCGTTAAGGAGGTTCACAAAAATTACTCTATGAACCAGAATGTATCTGACCTTGCTGGCTACCTATAAAGTGACTGGCTATTAGAACTGGGTGTGGATGGGGACTTTGATACTCCCGCTGTGGTTAGCTGAATGTGTTAAACCAAATATAGAGTTTCCAACAAGAAAATACCTCACTAAAATGTGGTAAACACCAATGGTGTCACTAATATTTGACATTGTTTAGTCCCTCTTATGTAGTTAGTGCAAAGGCATTAATGAGGAGTTGACTGAGACCAGTGTTGAGTACTACAGTAGTGATACCTACACTACCTTTGCCTGGGACAAATATTTGTTGGAATGTTTTTATTTTAAATCGTTAAAGAGCAGCTTCTAATGTACAGCACTACATAAGTGGTGTGATTCTATCCCACACAGAAAAAGTAAACATTAGCTGTCCGGACAAATTAGTCACCATGAGTGTTTAAGGTGGTAGTAACTTCAGGGTCCATGAGGATTATCAGGCTATAAATAAAATAGATTGAGAAGAGGTGGTACAGTGGAGTGTATGCCTCGATGGATATGTGGAAAATAGGATGTTAATGATTTTGCAAAAAAACGAGGGATTGCATTTGGGTGTACCAAAGCCATAATGTGAAGGAAGTAGCTGAATTTGCTGGTGTATCAAAGTGTACAGTTATACAGGTTTACTAGCAATGGAAAAAAATTCTTGTCAGAATTGTGGCCAAAAGATGACACTGACCAACAGGGACCTCTGGTGTGTTTCACGGCTTGTGAATAAAAATTGCTTTGCTTCCAGGAAAGAATTGCTTCTAGAAGTCAACGCAGGTCCTTCACAACCAATTTCTGAAAAATCACTCCAGTTGGAACTGCATACCATGAACATATGGAGCAGAGTGGCTCCCAAGAGTTCTTTGCTAACGTCTGCTCACAAAGCTGCCCGGTTACAGTGGCAGACACAAAATTTGGACTGTTCATGACTGGAAACATGTTATCTGGTCAGATCAATCTCGTTTCTGCCTGAATGTGAATGATGCGAGGCGTGGTGTTCATCGAAGACCTCAGGAAGCCTTTAACGAGGACTGTGTTCAAGGCGTGGTTCAAGCTGGAGGAGGTTCTGTGATGTTCGGGGAGTGTTTTAGGTGTGAGGAAATGGGTCCTTTGGTTGACGTGACAGTAAATTTGACTACTTGGAAGAACGAGTAAGATCTTAGGGAAGGCATCCATGAATTCTGGCTGAACTGTGCAATTCTTTGACGTAAGTGGGGCTCAACATTGAATTCGCTTATCTACAGAAACTTTACAGTCCATGCCAAATCAAATTGCAGCTGTAATACCTCCATGTGCTCACGGAGGTATTACACTCTATTAGGTTCGTTTCAGTCATTTTTTTTGCCCGGTGAGCTTATTTACCTCTGGAAATTCCCACTAACTACTAGGTACCTTTAAGTGTCATCTCCAAAGCTCTTGTCACATAGGAGCACCCCTGATCTGCCTGTGTTAGCACAGACCCAGCTCACTTGACCCAGATGACCTTTGAAACTCGGAGGAGGCAGAGGGTGGATGTGTAGGCCCTGGCTATTTGCAGGACAGATATACAGTAGAGATCAGAATTAGAGAATGATTCATATATGTTTTTTCTCAAATATTTCTGACCTTCATCTCTCAAAATCTGAAGACATATTAGCTGTGGGTATACCACTGTCCTATTAGCAGGTTGTTCAACATAACCATGGCAGTTCAGCAAAATCCTTTATATTGTGGAGAAAACAGAAAGAAGCAACCATGTAGCAAAAAGGAAGAATACAAATGAAAATTTCCATGGTTCCAGCTTTTAAAACTTTGTAGTGTAGAAGCCCTTGCTTTGAATGACTTCAGCAGATTTGCGCCAACAACACATTACCAATTACCATTACAGATGACATTCCCCAAACCATGACACTTCCAAACTTAACTGACTTTACACGCTTTGGATTCAGTCTTTCCTCAGTTTGATGCTGAACCTGATGTTTCCTGTCTGAACCAACTAAAGTCCACATGCTCTCATAACTAAAATGAACTTTGGACCAGTTCTCCTGCATCCATACACAATGCTGCTCAGTGCAGGTTAGTCTAGCCAGGTTAGTCTAGCCTCCTCACTGCTGATGAGAGGCTTGTGGAGTGTACTTTCAGTCCAAATTCTCTCACACAGCAAGACACTATGCCCAGACAGAAGCTAGCTTCATTCAGTGCTGAACTGCAAAACAATTCCAGCTGCAGTTATTATGATGATGATGATGATTATTATTATTATTATATGGTCATCCCTATGGTCTTTATCTGAACAAACTTCTGGCACAAGGTTTGAGTCATTTTTTGGGCGGCTCACCATCTGGCAGACAGATTACGAGTGTAAATGACAGGATTCTGTCAGAAAATTTGCACCAGCAGCCAGATTAGCACCAGAAATAGTGAATTATTTGAATGTGTTCTCTAATTTTGATAACACCTCTCTATCACATTTCACCTTTAAGTCTTTTGTATTGTGATGCAGAATATTTTAACGTTATAAAATAAGCATTAAAAGGTAGGAATTTTGGAGAATGTCAGTTGTTCTCTAATTTTCATTGATACTGTAGTTGATCAGAGAGCACCAGAACTTAATCTTAATCCTGATTTGGTATTCTGCCGATGTGGTTTTGGACATTAGACACTCATTGCCAGTCTTGGATACTGAATAATACTGGTATTGAGTGGCGAAGAGTCAGAACCATGAACACAGAACACCTGACAGGGTGTTCCGCTGGGTCTAGAAGACTGGGTCTGTGGTAGCACAAGCAGACCAGGGGTACTCCTGAGGGACAGCACTTCTAAAGATGCATATACCAGGCTCAAGTTACATTATACAACTTATGTTCTATGCTGCTTACATTCTAAATCTACTTGCTCCGTCAGTTTTAAATTGTCTTTTTCAGGATTACTTCAAAATGGCCACTGTTTGATGAGATCTCTACGAGGAACGCTTCTGAGGTGCTGCATTTTGAAGGACAAAGATGTGATTCTGCTGTCGCACTTCAAACATACAGCGGTGCTTATCCAGTGCTGCCTCCTATAGGCAGGTCAAATTCCAGGGAAGCTACAAATGCTATACATAGGAGCAGCTCAGAGGGCTACTTGGCACATCTGCAGAAACAACTACAGCCCAGGACCACTTATAAGGTGTGTAAATGCAGAGCACGTGTTTATTAATGGTCAGATGTTATCTTATGTACTCTTTTAATTTCCTATATGCGTTTTATCACATTGTTACCCATTTACGCTCTACGTCCATCAGCTTTGATTAAACTGTGCACTGGCAGGTTAACCTAAGGTGTTGTCCAACTTGAAAGGAAGTATACATATTACACTCATTTACAAAAAATAATGCACCAAGAAAGAGTTGTTGGAATTGATTGAAACTTTTTATGTGTGATTATAATGATGGTAAGTAAATACAATATTAGAGTGAAAGGATATGTTTTTTAGAGAAAACCTTGCAACTGAAAGGAGGCTCTAGTTCCTGTCAGGTCGCCTGTAGTCTGAGTACAAGATGAGATATGGTTGGCCGTTGAAGGTATACAGGTTCTGTATGGTATCCTGTGGCACATTTGCCATAACATGTTGCAGCTGGGCCTGTAGATTCTGCTCACTTGTAGGCTGCCAAAGCTGGCATCCCAGCTGGTCCCATAAATGCTCTATTGGCGCTAAATGTGGTGACCAGAATGGCCAAGGAATTGTTGCAGTCTGGTAGAGGCATTCCTGGGAAACCCTTGCTGTGCTTGGCTGAGAGTTATCCTGCTGGAAAACACCAGTTGGAAGCCCTGCCACTAGAGGAAACATGTGGCCTCAGGATGTCCCGCACATATCGCTGAGCTTTAAGTGCCCCCAATGTTATGGTTCCCCAGATCATCACACCAACAGTTGGGGCAGTGTTTCGCTCCATCAGCAAAGCAGGATTGAAGCGCTCACTAGTGAAGGTCTCCATACTCGAACCCACCCGTCATTGGATCCCAAATGGAACCTGGATTCGTTGCTAAAGACGATACAGTTCCAGTCCATAGCAGCCATGGGGTGTGTAGTGAAAGTACCACCTGTTTGGATAGTGGGCAATGAAATTGTGGGAGCTGCTTGTTCTTGTCAGCAGGTGAAACAATCCTATCTACTGATGGTCTGTCTGGGCCATTTGGAGCCTGTTTGCTGTGTGCATGCGCCCTCACAGAAACACTGCTCCCAACACCTCCTAACAGTTAGGTCAGAACGGTTTAGGTTACTGGCAATTTCTTGAAATGACCATCCTGCTTCTTTCAGTCCAATGATGCGCCCCCTCTGTTGGTCAACTGGGCAGAATGTCTTTGAGTGTGTCGTAAAGGCATGTCTAGTAGTCAGCGATCTCTCACCAAGAGGTACACTACCCAAAATGAGGATAGTTTTGATAGGTTGTCCAGCAACCCTGAGCAGGAAAAGTGGGGTCAAACAGGAACTTTCACTAAATCTGGCATTTATGCATTCATTCATTCATTTTGTTATCCACTTAATCTTGGTCAGGGTCATGGGAAAGCTGGGGTCTAGCCGGCAGTACAGGGCACAAGGCAGAAACATCCCTAGACTCACACACTAAGGGCACTTTAGAAACACCAATTAACCTGCCACGCATGTCTTTGGAATGTGGGAGGACACCGAAGTACCCGGAGTAAACCCACACAGACACGGGGAGGACATGCATACGGGTGTCCATGCCACCGTGCCACCCACAAATAATTTACTTTACTTTAATTTGATATTACTGTGTGTGTTGCACGATTGGCATTATGAAATATGGTATGAGGATCTGTCTGATGATAGATCAATTGACAAACAGCTATCAAATATGTCCTAATTACTTAATGAACTTAATTGGACATGGTGTGAAAGTTGGCTTAGAAGCTGTTTTAGAATCCAGCTCTTCTTCTTGGTGAAGCTAATGATTATTGTCTGCAGGTTAATTGTACAAATAATTGAAGACGTTAATTACTATGACATGATATGAGGGGCAGTTACCATGTTGTTGTCAAAGTGATTTATGGAATGAGGTGATTAAGTGCCATGTGCAAGGCTTTCTCATTTGCGTGTAACGACAGCCTCTTTGTCCTGTGCCACCATGAGGTCTGCAGGTGTGGTCCGCCAAGGAACGGATCTGTTCTTCAAAAGCTAGAGGTAGCTGTAGCAGGGAATGCTTAGGTCATAGAATTTTTACTTCCAAACTAAACACAAAAAACTGTAGCTCGAGATCACCGGTCCATCCAGGGAGAACATAGGGCAACTGCAGCAGGACTTTATATAGAGAGCAAACACCTAGATAACTACATTATCTAGAGACAAGCAGTGGTGATTATCTACCATGGTTGGAAGGACAGTAGAGGGACTTGGGTTTGTATGGGCATGAGTTTGACATCTGCAACCTATTTAAACATTGTTGCAGATCAGACATGTCCCTTCATGACACATATTCCTCAATGACAGTGACCTCTTTCAGCAAGATAATATACATATTGTTCGAGAATGGTTTGATTGATGAGAAATTCAGAATGTTGCCCTGGTCTTCAAATTCCCCAGATCTTAACCTAGTGGAGTATCTGTGGGATGTGCTGGAACAACAAATCCAATCCACAGCTGCCTCAATTTACAATTAACAGGACTTATTTGATACAAACATCTTGGTGGCACATTCCATAGGGCACCTTCAGATTTCTTGTAGAGTCTATGCAGCAGTGTTAGTGGTAGTGAAGCCGAGCTATTATATTACCTTTTCCCCTTACAGTTGTCATCCTTAAATCAGCTATTAATTTGTCATTTTTTAATTTCCTGGTATGGATAAAACCTGTTCACTTTGAAATGACCATGCTTAGGGCTTTTAATCAACTTTGCACAAATTCTCTACAGGTATTGGCCATTTAATGAGCACATTACTTTCTGTGAAACAGGATGTTGAGCATAATGGATGTTGAGCAGAGGTTACCATAATGACATTGTCTTTTTAGGCTACTGCAATCTAAATATAAAGGGTATTTTCACAAGAAAACTGCATCGGTGATGGAAATGACTGTTTGATGGAAGACAAAAATGCATTGCTAGAAAGTATTACGAACAGCACAGAAGATCATTCAGATGAAAACAGAGACCCAACGAGTGAATGTGAACCAGTTTTTATAGTTATAGGTGAGAGAGAATATACAGGTAGTGGGGCACAAACAAAGAAGCACTACTTACAATAGGACAGGCACATACACTTACGAACACCAGTTACAGCTTGTTACAAATAAGTACAGAAAAGTCATACACACAAACACAAGCAACTTAGTCAAAAAAGTGCCTATACACTTCAACCGAGTTTGGCTTGTGTGACCAGCTTGGAAGAAGAAGCAAAACACACTACTGTGTACTGTAACATCGTGTCGGTCAGCACTGTACAGTGTACACTGATTGGATAGATATTACGTGGCGCATTCCTGCACATGATAACCAGGGTGGCCCACTTACGGGACGCTTCCAGAGATGTTGGTGCATGAAATGCCCATCGGAGACATTTCCATCTCCCAGAGGCACCTCCTCATACAATTGCCTTCCTTCTTTTTTAGCTATACCTAAAATGACCATGTACAATTCCAGAGTGCTGAAGTTTGCTTTTCAGCCAGGGACAAATGAATAAACTCTGAAGAAAAAAGGGAAAAACAGGATCATGTTGTTGTTCAGTAGCAAATCATTGCAAGTGGACATATTGTGATAAACTCTGAACACATAAATAGCAGTTCAGACAAAGATATCGTTGTTTGAAACCAGAATGAAGACATCTCAAAGTCAGACAGGCTGCTAATTCACCAGACCTCAGCACCACTAAATATTTACAGGTTCATTTGTATCCATAAAATGCCAAGATAGGCACCAAATAATACAAGCTAAACTAATTTCCCAGTTAGTAGAAGAGTGAGCTAAAATGAATAAAGGTGGAATCTTTTCTTGAGAAGATTTGTTTTTCAGTTATCAAGTTGAAGGTGTAATCAAGCATCAGGGGGCAAAATGACATGGAGAGGTTAAACCAACAAAAGATAGCTCAGCGGCAAGCACATTGAATACATCCACTTTACGCTCTGTCAGGATTAAGCTGTCTTTATATCATAAAACAGAAAGCCTCTTCACTTCATCTCTCTGTGGCTGCCATCATGTCTCATGGGATTATGGGATAAATTTGTAAAAACAGCTAGTGTTGCAACTCTGGGGGAACAGATCAGTGAAGGAAACAGGCGACCTGCAGTGTCCATGACCAATGGCTGATCCGAGACAGGCCCTAGAGCCTGAAGGAGCCAGCTAGATCTGGCCTGATTAGCCGCTTTTTCTTTGGGAGGACCTGTGGATTGCTGCTTGAGTGCGCCTTAGACATCCATAATGGATTAACTGCTTACTCCTGCAATATGTCATAGCCTCTCTGTCCACTCTACTTCTGGAAATGCTTCACAAATATGTTAGATTTCTCTTGTACTGATGTAACATATCCATTAAAGCTGTGTTCGGTCTTAGATGGAGTTCCCTTGTGTTTTTCTTCTATTAAATGTAAAATAAACTTCAATTATTTTGAAATACTTTTATTGGTCTCTATCATTTTAGGCCTACACACTGAAAGATTACCGGAGTTTAAATCAGGATGTGAAGCTAGGAGGTCTTGGTCCATCCAGTACTGTTGCTGAGGATCTGGTAAGAGCTGTAATAGCATAACATCTGGGCAAAAAAAGCATTGCGTGACTATCTGCAATGACATGGGCCTAATTGAAACACGCACTCCCCTTTTCTTCATGTTGGTTTAACTAATCCCTAACAGCTATTTTATGCTAGCAAATGGTTTTAAGCTCCATGTCTTTTGCTTGTGAATCTAAAAGACTTTTCATCCCTCCAAACAGAAAAGAATGGAATTTACAAACCTAATGAGTATAGGCCTTGGAGAGGGGCATTTCACTGTTTTTTTTCTTTTGTCACCAATGATAAAACCTTCAATGAATCTGATTTTCAGATGGGTTTTCAGAGAGACAGAGACTGATTTGTGTTTGACACAGGTTCCAGGGAGATGATGAGTTTTATTTGGTTTTGTTTGCCACTGTGGAGTGGCCACCGAGTGAGACACACAATGGGACAGAAGGGCCTTAAGGGAGAAACGGCTTAGGTAATTAAACCTCCCTTTTGTAATCTGCCGCGCTTTCCCTTGCTGCTGTCAGGCCGAGAAAATTAGACGACAGAAGCTGTATTCAAATGTGATCCGCGAGCAGAACAAGAAGATAAGTAGGGTTCCCTTTCTGCCGGCCAGAAACCCAGTGGGCAGTGACAACAAGGACACCATTCCCAGGAACAAGGTGAGAGAGGCCAGTAAACATAGCCCAAGTTAAGTGTCTTAGTATTTCTGGACCTGTCGATCCATCCCGAGCTACCTAGATCTGCACAGTCCAGCAAATACAGTAGTTTTATCTAATATGATGTAAATAAATGTGTCTATAATATAATGTGAATAAGTTAATATTTTTTCATACATTTAAATTAATGATGGATTACTTTTCCAGGTGTGCCTCTTTTGTTCAGTATAATACCTAGTTGAGTCTTACAGTCAACGCCCACAGTGTTTCTGTGAAATGACTGTAAGAGTTAATAAATCAGTGGAGATGCAGCAAATCATTCTGTTACATTCTGTATTGGCTGTATTTTCATTATGTTCATTTTGCCCAGGCTTTAGAGTATGCCAAAACGATTGCGAGGCCCAAAGCACCTCTGCAGCTGAAGAAAAAAGAGAAGAGTGAGAGCGAGAGAGTGTTTGAGCAGTCTGCGTATTTGCAGTTAGGAGTGGATCTCTCCCAGCTGACTGCTCTGGAGGAGCTGAGAAGACGGCACGAGCACGAGAAGCAGGTGGTGGCACACTTTACAAGCCTCCATGCCAGGTCATCTGCCCCCTCGGTTAACACCCACTGAACAGGTAGAAAACTGGATTCCTGGTCACCATAGGCACAAGTTACTCTGTGTAATGAGTCTATTTGGATCCCAAAGAGTCTGTTATAAAGCTGCAAATAAAACCTTCTGTGTTTGTTTAGAGTTAAACACTATTGGATGTAATTCTTTTTCAATGATGGGCAGCACAGTGGTTAGTGCCGTTGAAGCACAGCTCCAGAGACCCGGGTTTGATTCCAGGCCTGGTCTGTGTGGACTTTGCATGTTCTCCCCCATGCACGTGGATCTTTATTCGACGTTGCAAAGACGTGTGTTAGGTCGTCTGTGGTCAGAAGTGTCCCTGTATGAGTCTGTGAGTGAATGTGGCCGGCCATGGAGTGGCCCTGTCTAGGATTGGTTCCCGCTAAGCGTCCTGTGCTACCGGTTAGGTCCGGGATCCCCCAGATTTGGATTAATTGGGTATGAATATGGATTATTGAACGAATGAATATTTTAAAATGGCATATTTCATTCATTGATCAAAAGTGATTTTGTTCAGTTTCCGATGATTTATGTATAAAGAAAATGAGCAAACAAGATTGTTTATCAATATTGTTACATTAAAATCATGATATACGTTTCTGTGTATAACAGTATAATGTTTATTTGCAAATGTAACCGAATTGTTAATGTTGTGCTAACAAGCAACTGATTGGCCCCAGTCTATATTTCATTTTCATTCATTTACTTTGTTAAATGCTTACATTGCTAACCTAAAAAATGCTTTGGACTGCTTTTTAATGATAAAATATATCTATCCATCCATCCATCCTTCTTTTCTGTAATACCATTATAATTCTTGTATGTACCACAATGTGATATTTTTGCCACATAGCCCAGCTTCACGAACCATAAGTAATGAGAGAAATCTACTGATTATGTGGTTAATATTTGCATTCTATATAGCATTTGTCGACATACGAATATTTATTTAGTATAAAACAAATATCTACTGAATTGATTCGTTGTAGTAAACGGACTGTGTTGCTGCACTGTTGTTTTTTGCTGCACTTTGTCTTGTTTCTGCAGATTTACGAATCCGAGAGGGCATCTCATGATGGCTTTAAAGTCTGCTGGTTTTCCCTCGCTTCCTGTGCAGTGCACTTTGATTATTTCCACTTTGCTCTTCTTTCTCGACGCGCGATGCAAAACGGGCCAAACAAAGATGGCACTTGGAAGCGCTCGGTGATTACAGCCTGCAAACTTGCTTTCTGTGTTTTTAAAGTGATAATCCCTCCCCCTTAAAACAATCTCAAGCACCTACCGTTCTAATGGAAGCCTTAGATCGTTATCAAAGAGCTATTTGCTCGTATGTAATATTTTAATTAGATTATAGCCTCTATTTAACCCATCATATCCGCTTTGATGCTCCGTTGTTTTCGGCGTCAAGCCACCGACAGCGAGCCTCATAAACGCTGGGCCTTTTGAATTAATGAGGAACACTGCCTTTCCAAACCGACTCTCTTTGCATCTTTTTTCTCCCTCTCGCTTTCGTGCCATAGAAATCGGTTAATTGAAGGAGTCTGTCTCTCTCTCTCATGCAGGAGGGTGCATTAGCATCCCCCTCTGTTTTTTGGACGCAGGCTTTGATGTGCGTGCGGCGCCGCGGCCTTTGCAAATGAGCTGATGAGGCCGCATTAGTGCGAGCGGCGCTCTAATCGAACGCTTAATCTTTTAATTGATCACCTTCCGCACGGCCTGTTCTCTCAGCAAGCTTTCCACCGTCTCCTTCTTTATTTATTTCTTTAGTCAGTTATCTATTTCCACAAGCATGGTACGAACGGCTTTTCAAAGCACGCACGTGCGCATAACCTGAAAGAAAAAACATTCCTGTTAAACCTAAACACTAAGTAGATGCGAGCTGCTTCCTGATGAACATGTTAATGCCCCAACTCTTCAACCACTGGGGCTGCTTTAATAGGTATAAGACGTTCGGTGTGAAGGTAATGTTGGAAATATTTGATAAAAGACACTGAAAATTCAAATCTTTTTAAAGTCTAAATTCCCTCACGCCTTTGTGATCACTAAATATCCATAGTAGATTATTGCACCATGGTGCAGTGTTAGTTTAAACGGAATTCCATTCTCGTGTTGAATATAACATTGAATTATATTTTGCTATAATTTACCGGGCATAGATAAAAGAGTAAAAAAAGAAGTAGTTCTGTGATGGATGCAGGTTTCATTTGTCATAGCATGTGGAATGATTTTATAGGTATTAATAGCGCTGTTTAATACACCTTAAAAAAGCATGCTATTTATTTGTAATTGTTCATTTGTAGACTTTCTTTTTTAAACGACTGTAATGATTGAACGTTGTTCCTCCAAGTAGAGCTAAATGAAAGCGAAGGCTGCTGCTGATAGCTGCTATTCAAAAGCAACTGCGCGTTTTAAAGTACATTTAAAAGAAATCTTATTTATCCCGATTATTATTATTATTATTTGTCCCGATTTTTAAAAGTAATTTAGACGTTTTAATACATTTTCTCTCGTCATGCAGTGTTTTGTGTGGCTAGGAACTATATTTTTCTGAAATGAAAACACTGAAATAATTGTGCTCTGTCTCTAAAGTATATTTCAATGCTAATACAATAATTAAGACATGATATTCTACACTTCACATCTGATTTTAAAAGTACAGTATTGCGAACATAATTCTGTGCAGTGTGTCGTTCATATAGCACTTGTATATAGATTAGATATTAATAATATAGCAGTGGCATACGGTTTATTGTCGCTAGACATTTATTTGAGTAATTTCTGAAATGATATTTTCTGCCAGAAATTGTTGTTGTTATAATAATAATAATAATAGTAGAAGTAGTAGTAGTAGTAGTAGTAGTAATATTGCTAATACTACTACTACTACTACTACTACTACTAATAATAATAATAATAATAATAATAATATTGTTATGCTATTGTATAATATAAAAACTTGAAACTCCCATCGCGACCAGTGAAGCATTTTGTGTACCGTCGACGAATGAAGTGTTTAAAAACAACACTTCTTTAAAGTGTTAAAGAAGAAAAATACTTTGAGACACCATAGAAAAATATTGTTGAGACCACAATTTATGTTTTAAGCAAATTGTGATTTCTTTCATAATTCGTTTACTGCACATTATTTTTAAAACATTTTTGCGTTATCAAAAGAGAGATCACAGCTTTATAATTGATGAACATGATGCGCCAACATGCGAAATTGTTATTATCGAGTATAAACTGAGGTGCTGAATATCACATATTTACAGACTGTCAAATACAATATTTACAAAAGTCAAGGCGGAGATTAAAGCCCTGTCATGGTCGATGATGTCCTTAAAATAGTCCAAACCGGTGGTTCAATTAATAGTAGTAGTAATAAATAATCATTTTAATATAAGGTATAGATTTGCATCGAAGTGTCATATAACTTAGTCATGAGTCATTCTGTTGACAGCGCAGATAAGAGCTATGATAGTATAACATTAGATGGTTCTTATTTTATATATAAAAAGGAAAGGAAATATCATTTCCTATCTAAAATTCCGTAATCGATATGTACATATTTAAATGGAGTTGAGTTCATTTTCTTGGGTTTATAGTAAATGTTCAGGTGAGCAGATGTCGTCCTCGATATCGACCTCATCGTCGTTTTCGTCCACCGTGTATCTGTCCGGACTCATTGCGTCCTTTGCGTCTGTGCTTTTCTCATGCAAGTCGCTCGCACTGCAGCTTTCGAGAGATCTGTCCGATTCACCGGGTGCCTTCTGCTCATCTTGCGTTTTCCTCAGCTGCTTCTTGTGTTTCATCCTCCGGTTCTGAAACCAAGTCTTCACCTGCGCAAGTATCAAAAAAGACGATGAACTTGGGAGTTGATGTGCAAATCCCTAATGTCCTGCATGTAGCAATGTAATGTGGGCTTGTGTTTGCCTGGCTGACCTACCTGCGTTTCTGAGAGGCTGAGCGCCGTGGCCAGCTCTACCCGCTCCGGTGTGGAGAGATACCGCTGCATTTCGAAGCGCTTCTCCAGGCCGGACAGCTGCGAGTCGGAGAAAACTGTGCGCGCTTTCCTGCGTCTGCAGTGCTTCCCGGGCAGCTCCGGGTGATGCTGGAACAACGAGGGCATCTGCATTCCTTTAGCATGGATAGAAAACAAGTCAAACTGAAGATATTAGTCTTGCAAAAAGCAAATATACCTATATGAAATATAAATTAAATATACATATATAATTAATTTCACAGGGCAGGATTATTATTATTATTATTATTATTATTATTATTTCATATTTTATACGCTTGTTCATTTCTATTTCATTTTCTATTAACCACAAGGCCGCAGTTCATGCGTTCCAAACCATCATTTTATATAAAGTGCTAAAATATTAAAATATTAATTATAAAGTGGTCTAAACTCTTGACCTATCATAGCTTGTCTTTTTAGACATTGCATGCCAACTTGTATTAGCTACCTAATTATTAAATCAGGCACCAAAAGGATCAACAAGCTCCTGTTTATGTATCAAACCTCCACTACATAATCTAGAGTTAAATTCGACATTTGGCTTTAGAAACAGTGCGATGTTCTTACCGGAGGTGAAGAAGTAGGGATGATGCTCGGGCTTGTGCAGCGGATGGTGCGGGTGCGAGGCGAGGATCGGGGTTGGCATGAGGGGGTATCCATATTCAAGCAGAGGCATCCGGGACGCGAGCGAGTTGGAGAAGGGCGATGGAAAGACATCTCGCAAAGGCTTAGGCTTATGGAGCAAAATGTCTTCGATGAAGAAGGAGGTTGACCTCTGAGCGGGCATCTGCACACCAGGAGACGTGTAGTTCAGGTTCATGTCGGTTCCTCTCGGCCGGGACGGAGTTCTAGGTGTTTGTCTGGGAGCGCAAAATAAGAGAGCTCCAAGCCTCTTACCTCCGTCTTTGGCAAAAAAAACACACACAGAGAACGGCAAATCTCTCCTCTAGCAGTAGCCAGGTACTTTACTATTTATTGGGAGGTGAGTGACAGGCAGCAAATTGCGGGGTAGGTTGTGGGCTCGGCCAATCGCACTCAGAAGGGGCGGAGAATTGAATTAGTTCTTTATGGATTAATTAGAGGGGTGGCGGCGCTCAGGGAGGCCGAAAAGCGCCTCGACAAGAACCTGGCTCCTGGAGCTTACTGCACTTCAGTCAGGCCAGTTTGATTCTGTCTTCTTTTGTGCGCTTTAGAGAGTGTAAATTACGTAAGCCAACTGGCTGAACATTGTGTGGAGGCAATTCTATTCTGTAGTGGATCTTATTTTTATATTCCATCTATTCGTCACATTTTGATAGCGGACAGGGCCATAACACGCACAAACAAGAGCCTGCAGCCTGTTGCTTCCATGATGATGAAATTGGTCGCATGTCCAATTTCAGACTGCTTCCCCTTTGAGAAAATGTCGCCTTGCAGTAGGTTTTCCCGTGCCTCGGAATCGTACCAGATTATCCGTGGTTTGTCACTGGGAGATTAGATTTAATTGTGGAGACTGAAACCCACGCAGAGCCAAGTGTGCTTGAGCTGCGTCTCAGCTGAGGGGCGTAATTTGCTGATATCGTGTTGTCATCACATCTCCAATCACGCCGGTTAACGCTCAAAGTGTTTCATTATTGGCAGGAGTCTTGCAGCAATGCTATTAGGTAATTAGGCAGGAGGTTAGTGCGGAAGTTCTAATCCTCAGGCGCGGCCGGGTGGATTTCCATCTGATCAGGTGGGTTGAACCAAAAAAATCATTCATTAGTCATTAAACTGGTTCCTAAAGTGAACAGTGGTCTCGAAGAGGAGCTGGGTAGGTGACACCTTGGAGAGCAGGAGCTGTAGCAGACGCTGCTGTATTTTGTTCTTTCAAACGCTGATTGATACCAATTAATAGCAGAAACGCAAGATAAAACAAAAATGCCCACTTGGTGTCCTATAATAGAGCTTGTAATCTAGACTTTTAAGCATGAAGACATTTCTCGTGATCTATCTACTACTTTGTATTTGGTTCCTGTCATTGTAACTCCATCAGTGCATACTTGGCCTATTTGTGAACAAGTCGCTTTTTAAGACAAAAAAAAGAGAAAGTAAACGCATTAATGGCGATGATGAAATCGTCTTTCCTTGGCTGGTCGATTGAGTCGTGGTCGTTAATCGGTTTTTAAAAAGCCATTTAATCAAATGAAATGTGGAGCTCGCAGCGCAGTGTCGCACCTGAGCGCCGCTTTCCTATAAGAGGATTGCACTACTCACATGGACTACTTAGGCTGAGGAGACCAATGGACACGGTGTTTTTATGTTAGTCCTGGGTAGAGACAGGTTCCATGCCGTTGTTCATCGACTCGTATAGTGACATTTTAATAACAATGCTTGTGTACTGAGTTCAAACATTGTAGATATTAGAAAATTCTGTTTTATGTCTTGATAAATTTGCATAGAACTGGAAACAATGTCTGTCATTACTCATCAATTAAGCTTTAACGAATTCTGTCTATATTATACTATTATACATTATTACAATGTGTATATATATATGTGTATATATATATATATATATATAATATATATATATATATATATATATATATATATATATATATATATATATATATATATATATATATATATTTCGAAGCAATTTGCGCAATTTGTTCGAAAGATTAAACGCAATGCCCTTTAATAAGTACAGCAGTCTATATTTTAATACAGTACCGCAGTAACCTACAAATGAAAGAACAATAAATAGCAAACAATTTAAAAACATATATATATATACATATATATATATATACATACATACATACACACAGATACACACAGTATGGCATTTCTGAGGCATTTTCCCCATTTTAATAGATATAGTTTAATGTGTAGGTTTACCAAAAAACATAAAGTAATACAAAAACACACACTACAATTAGACTCTCATAAGTAAATCCAGATGTAAATATGCAAATTACAAACTCCTCCAGTCCTACCCACATGTCCATCTCTTTGTTTTCCAGGTAAACAATGTTGCATGGCCTGCATTTGCATTGGAACTTGATAGGCTGAATTTTGGTAATTCAGTAATAAGTGCCAACAATGTGGTTCAGCTTACCCTGGAGAAAAGCTCCAAAACTGCTTCAATTATAGTTTTTACTCTAGAACCTTTCTGCTTACATTAGTTTAATAGTAAATACATGATAAATGTTCATGCATTCACTTATTTATTCTGGACATTTATTATTATTATTATTATTATTATTATTATTATTATTATTATTAAAAAGAAAACAGCTATCCTAACTGAACTGATTAAAAAGTCTCTAATAATATTTAAACAAACATTTGAAAGAATTGGAATAAAACACTATTAGTGCCATCACAACACACAATGTTTCAGAGAAAGTGCCCCATTGCTTCAGCTTCAACAATAATTATCTCTTTAATGAGTCAGTTAACAAATCAGCACTGTCCCCAGGTGAACATGATACTCACATGGCTTCAAGTATAACTACATTTTACATAGGATTACAAGATAAAAGATTTTTTATTGCCACATAACAATGGTGGTGGTATTTAGAGTGGGCACAGCTCTTGAGGTAGACCGTAAGGTACAAACTACACAGAAACAAAGACACACACACGTTTGTCTCACTATCCTGGTGGGGGACTTTCCATAGAGATAATGATAACTCTTGCTTACTAATGCTACACCTATACCTAACCCTAACCCTAACCTCAGTAGCCTAATGGAGATATTTAAACTCTTTTGGTTTATCAAAAGAAAGTTGCAGTCCCTGTAAAAAAACAAACAGGTTTTCGAGTGGGGACCAGCAAAATGTCCCCACAAGGTAAAATTCCTGTATGTCAGATCTTTCTATCCTTGTGGGGACATTTGGTCCATACAATGATTATCTAAACATGACTCCACCACACACACATACTTGGTAAACATAGGCTAAAGTGATTAGTGTAGCTCATTAATGCTACACTCACACCTACATCTAACCCTAGCCATATAACCATAACCCCAGTAACCAAAAACAGCTCTTTTGGGATTTAAGTAGCAGTTTTTGTTCAAAAACATTTGTGGGGACCAGCATCTTCCTATCCTTGTGGTAACATATGCTCCTCAAACTGATATAAACCACACACACTCAACAAAGGACACAGCAATATACAGTAATAAATAAGCCAATATTGACAATTAAGGTGCAACTTGGAGTTCAATTCTCTGGTGGCTATTGGAAAGAGACTTGTTTTGCTGCTTAGGTCTTATAACGCTCAGCAACATGAAATAATTGCTTCAAAATGCATTAACCCAAACAAGGCTAAATTTTGCTTTGCGTAACGTCTGCAAAGTGGGATGGGATAAATCAAATAGAAGTTTAACTGTGGTTCTGACTATTGGATAAGCTGATGAGACTCTCTTTCACTGATAGACAATAACTATTAACACAAATTTATAGCTGTAGATCCCAGCAAAGATTTGTGGTTAACACATTGCATTTGTGAATCCTTGGAAATTCCCTGCAAAAATGACTCACTGACAACTGTAGTTTTAAGGCCTTTATTAAACAAACTGATTCATCACTCTCGGTCCACACTGAATAAAGGTGTGTAATATGGGTAGAATGTTGTTTAGCAGTTGTTTTCTGTAATTACTGACTTTGCTCAGTGGTGAGAAGGAGTGTCAGGCCATTCCAGGATTTCTTGAAGAGCCACCTTCAGGTTGTATCCTGTAAAGCATCTTGAATTTATGAATCCCTCAATGACTGCAAGCTGTCCTGGCGCCAAGGCAACAAAACAGTCCTAAACTATGATGCTCCCTCCACCATGCTTTGCAGTTTTCATGATAAAGTGCAGTGCAAATTTGACTACAAACAACATTTAGCATTTCTGCCAAACTGTTGAGTGATCTGTCCACAGATATTTGTTCCATCCTGGCTCTTCCAGATTCTTTTTTGAAATAGGTAGCACTGATTTATTGGAGAGCAGTATTTTATTTTGTGGTTTTATTTTATCAGCACAGTTTTGTTCACTCTTGCTTTAACAAGTTCTAGAGATTTCTGTAGATTTTCTATTGTTCAGCACTGCTCATTGTGGCCTTGTGTTAAAAAGGATAATCACTCCTAGTGAGTAGCAACTATTGACTGAATTCCCTTCGATGGGAGACAGTCTTATTGTGCCTTATTGTAGATTCATAAAGACCTAGAAACATTTTTGTATTATTTCCTTGTGATTTTTTTAGCTCATCACAGTTTCCACTTTTCATGGTTTATCCAACACCAAAGCATAATAATGCACTAATGTTGATGTTCATCCTGTCTGAAGCAGTTTAAAATGACAGGTTGATATTATAATGCACGTCAAGAATGATCTGACCAACTGCTGTTTTGAGTTATTTACAAGAAATAGTTCTGATTTTGTGGTCAGCACTGTGGTACAGTGTTTGATGCTATTGTCTCACAGATGGATTTGCGTCCTGTTTGCATGTTTTCCCCGTGTCTGTGTGGGTTTCCTCTGTGTGTGACTGCATGCATGCCTGTGTGCCCTGTGGATTAGTGCCCTGTCTAGATCTGAGCCCTGTGCTGCTGGTGAGGTCCCACTTCCCAGCCACCCTAAATTGGATTAAGGAGGTATGAATATGAGCTCTGATCTCATTGTCTTCATCATCAGTTTGTTCCGAAAGGTAAGCCTGATCCTGTGAAAACTAGTAACTACTTTTGATTATTTATATGCTTGCTCAAGTAGGCTAGTTATTTTTACTACTTTTACTGTGTTTTACTGCAAACATCAGTTTCTTGTTGTTGTTGTTGTCGTCATCTTGGGGGTTCTTTCCTAAAGAAGCTCACCTGTGTGGATTGTGTGTGAAGCATTTCTGGATATGCAGTAGCTCCCCAGATCTTGCTGCATGTAGTTGCTTGAGTGACGGTGCTGCATCCAATGGTCTGTTGCTGTGGAAACAATCAGGAGTGTATTTCCCAGTCTGGAAAAAACAGCCCCTTCCTATAAAACCGTACATCCTACTAGTACAGACTACACACACACACGCACACACACACACACACTATATGCCAGGGTTATGTTAGATTCAAGAGCCAGCATCAGCCCCTCTTAGCAGCTCAGCTCTTCACTTTGAGGGGTCTAAGTGCCTGTAATTGCATTGTAATGAACACATTATTTCTGAGAGGTCACAATGAAACTATCACACCCCCTTGGTCAGTTGGCCAATCGGTCAGTCTGTCTGTCTGTCATCTATCTATGTGTCTCTGCTGTCTATATATCTGTCTATTTGTCGTCTATCTACTTGTCTGTCATCTATGTATCCATTTATATATGTATGTATGTATGCATGCATGTATCTATCTTTGTCTGTCTGTCGTCTATCTATCTATCTATTTTTCTGTCTGTTGTCTGACTGTCATCTATCTATCTATCTATCTATCTGTCTGTCTGTCTTCTAGATGTCTTTCTGCCTATCTATTTATTTGTCTGTCTGTTGTCTCACTGTCTATGTATGTGTCTGTCTGTCTGTCTCTGTCTTCTGTATGTCTAGTCTATCTATTTGTCTGTCAGTCATCTATATATCTGTCTGTCTGTCTATATATGTATCTTTCTGTTTGTCTATCTATCTATCTATCTGTCTGTCTACCATCTGTCGCTGCTGTCTATATATATATATATCTGTCTATTTGTCGTCTGTCTGTCTGTCTGTCTATGTATCTATTTATATATGTATGCATGTATCTATCTTTCTGTCTGTCTATGTCTGTCTGTCGTCTATCTAGCCATCTGTCTATCTATTTTTCTGTCTGTTGTCTGACTGTCTGTCTGTCTATGTATGTATCTTTCTGTCTGTCTGTCTGTCTGTCTGTCATCTATATGTCTTTCTGCCTATCTATTTATTTGTCTGTCTGTTGTCTCACTGTCTATGTGTCTGTCTGTCTCTGACTTCTGTATGTCTAGTCTATCTGTCTGTGTGTCTGTCGATTTATCTGTTTGTCTTGTCTATCTGTTTGTCTGTCTGTCAGTCATCTATATATCTGTCTGTCTGTCTATATATGTATCTTTCTGTTTGTCTATCTATCTATGTCTTTCTGTCTATCATCTATCTATCTGTCTGTCTGTCTGCCTGTCTATCCATCTATCTATCTATCTATCATCTGTCTATCTATCTGTCTCACTGACTGACTATCTATCTATCATCTATCTATCTGTCTGTCTGCCTGCCTGCCTGCCTGCCTGTCAATAAGGAAAAAAAGTTTTTGATAAAAAATATGATTTTTATAATGCTAAATCAAAACTTGTTTTTCTTACAATAAATACCAATAATTATTGCACCTTTACACCATGTTTTGACAGTGCAGACTTCTCAAAATCCCCTCAGGAGTCCTCACATTTCTTCCAAAGAAGAGAAGAGAATCTGACCCTTGTAGCCAATTACCAGAAGAGGGCATCAAAACTTTAACTTGATACACTAAGGGAAGTGCCCAAACGCACCTTATACACGTGACATTTATTTAAAAACTATACCAACAGCAAACTGATTTACAAGTCACTGTCCCTTTAAAAGTCACACCACCAAACAGTAGTGTCTGCAGTCTACTACATTTGATCTGACATGAAAGAGCTCATTGTTTAGTAAAATAGCCAATACATTTCTAAATGAATGCGTTTTCAACAATAAGTAACAACTATATGCATCATTATAATCATCACTTGTGACAGTAATGGGGTTTCCCAGATAACATGCATTTAGAAAGTTAAAACAGCAGACAATATGCCAAAAATTAATCACATACTTTTATGTCCTCTGGGTTTTGTTTGATAAAATACACCAGGAGCCAGTAATGGCACTGCTGGCAGTGATCCGGCAGCCTTAGCAGCAGTGATTAGTGTTTAAGAAGGAAGAGAACAAATGCTGGAAAGAAACAAAGGCACAACCAGTCACACAGCCAATCAGTATGAACTAGTTTTGTGATTTTGGAATATGATGAAAAAACAGACACAAGGGAAGGGCAGGCAGTCTCAACCGATCCTGAAAACTGCCAGCTGACTGGCTACAGCTCACCCCTCTATATTCCAATATATTAAATCAGGCAGTTTTATTATCAGAATATATTTGAGAATTTAGTGTTTATGCTGGACCTAATGGGACTTGTATGGACTAATCTTACCAGGCTCTATTAATCCATATAAGTCCTTTGTACAAAACATTTTGTATTATTTGTATTATGAGCCTTCTCATCTGTAAATGATAAATATTAACATCCATAAATGCTCTTTCTTAGATTCGTAGGTGCCATTGCTGAATATTTCTAGCATTTAATGCAGAATATCCTAAAATGCCTGTTAGAGACGGCATACAAACAGCATCCATACATCACCCATCCAAACTGGCCTCTTAAAGGGAGCTCAGCTTTGCTTGTCTTAGCTCTTATGTGTGTTATAGGATGTGCATTGTGGGGGTGGGGGTGGGGGTTGGGGGGGGTATCTGTCCTCTCTTCTGCTCACAGGGCCTGAAGATGAAAGCACCTCAGTGGCTCCATTACCTGCATTAGAGCAAGTTTCTCAGGCCAATTGACGACTACAAAATGCAACAGGAAAGGCTCTTTTTTCCCCTCCCAGAGATGTGAGTGGCGTACTTGCGTCTAACTTCATTTTTATAGACCACCGCCTATTTTGTTCCATTTCAACTGAGCTGGCAGAGGAGCATTTGATATCATCCCGAACTATCAAAGTGGGCAATATGTCTTGGCGAGAGAGAAGAGCAATTCTTTCTCCAATGCAGCTGGCTTTTCAAAGATGAATTTGTTATAGCACGTGTGTATTAAAGCATGTTAATGGAAAAAGGTACTGAATACACATGGCTGAAAGATCACTTCTAGGGGGCTTAGGGATGGATTTTCAGCTTTTTCATTTTGTAGTTATCCATTATGAATATAATTGCATGGTCAAAAGCAGTCAGTGTTTTCCATTGTTGTTTTCCCCCTAATTCCCACTGTCAAGATTATGTACTGAGGATAAAATCTCTGGTGAAATTACACCTGCAATTTAGAGTATATATCTTTAATATGCACAATACAGAGCAAAATCCCTATCGGTAAAGACGAACGCTTCTGAATTAATTCTTGCATTATTGAATTATCTCATTGGGAGTTTGTGCCGATGTGCTATATAAACACAGTGTGGTTTATGTAACACTGGGGAATTGTCTGTGTAGGAAAAAACGTTGACATGGAGAATTGTTTCTGTGTTTAAAAACCAATGTTTACCCACTGTATAATTTGTCTGCAGTGTATTCTGTCTCGCTGCTTTATACCATAATTGCAAATACTGTGCAAAGGTCTTAGGCCACCATGTCACAATTAGATGTGTTGTTTTAGCAATGGTATAATGAACAAATATAATTATTTCTCAGTCTCTTATTAGAATACAACCAAAAATACAAGACACTTGTATTTAGTATTAAAACGTTTACACTTGAGAAATAGCAGCATCTGGCAGCTTTATCAGGATGCCAGGTTGATCCTTCTGGAATGGTCTTTTTGGAAGGGTAGCAACCAAGGAACTCTAAATACTGATGTTTGCCTGCAGAAGCCATTTTGTTCTGAAAATTGTGTGTTTTTCTATTTAGTGTCCAAATGTCCTGTATTTTCTGTTTGTATCTCAATAAGGACGCTGAAAAATAATTATATATAGTCATTATACCATTCCTGGATCAACAAATCTAATGGTGGGTTTTGCACAGTACTGTATAAAGTGCATATCTCTAAAGGTTGTATTGTTAGTCAGGTTACATTTGTAAAAGAATTTGTAATAAATAAAAAAATCAGGGTGGCGTGGTGGTGCAGTAGTTAGTGCTGTCAGCCTCAGAGATCCCCGGTTAGATTCCCAGCTGTGTGGAGTTTGCATGTTCTCCCAATGCCTGGGTGGGTTTCCACCTCATACTCTGGTGTAATGTACAAAAGATATCTGTTTATTTCATTGTTTTTTTTAGTGTCCCAGTCTGAGTGAGGTTATGCCATGTGATGTCTGGGATTCCTGCCTTGCGCTCTGTTCTGCCAGTTAGGCCCTGAATTGGATTAAATAGGTATGAAAATGAATATTTAACGAATGAATGAATGAAATATAAGGCTATAAATTTAGACTCGTAAACAATTATCAGTTACTGGCATCTAGACTACTCATCCTTTGCAGATTTCCTTGCTGTCCTTAGCTAACATGTCCAATAGTTTACCAAAAGGTCAGAACGGATATCAGACCTATTGTGGGGTTTTATTTTGTGTGACCCTTTCAGTGCCACTCTCATTACTGTACACAAAGAAAACCTGTTTCCAGGCCCTGACCTCTTAAACATAATGCATGCAGCCAGAGAAATGTCTTTTAGGCCTTTAAGTTGCCAGCCGCATCCCCCTAAATGCTTAAATCAACTCTTTAGAATTTCATTTCGCATCCATCAGTTGGTTAATTTGTACGGCAAGTGCTTTCAGCATTTTCCCAGCATTTAAGCAGCGGCCTTAATCAAAAGAGCATGCAGCCGATTCCCCCTCTCGTCCCTGTCAGACAGCTCTGTGGCTATGGAATAAAACCCTTCCACTTAACCACTTAGATGAATATATCAAGAAACTCATTTGTCATTTTAATTGCATGATTTGAGGAGGCGCTGCCTTCCTTTGCCGCTTCCATTTTGGTTCATATCCAATATGAGCGCACATTAGATTGATCTATGAAAGACTGCAGAAATCACAACACTTAAGTCTTTTCATTTCACCCTAATTAGATAATTGAAATTCTTGTCACTGCCTCTACACTTTAGCAAAACACAAACATTACGCACACCAGAGAGAAAGGGATTGCTTTTTACTTTGTCTACTTTTTCCTTTTTTTCAGTTGCTTTTACCTCTTGTTTGTGTTTTTTTTTTTACCTTGACTCTTACTGAAGCCAAAGCTTTATTCTGTCTCCCGAAGCCAGAAATAGAGCAGTGTATGTCCATTTTGTTGAGGTTTAGCAGGCCCATTAAGTGATTGCTAGCCAAAATGACAAGGCACATTTCTCCTGATACACTCCGAGAAATACGGCTGTGGCACATTAAGGGCGCATTACTGGAGCCCATTCTCCTGCAGCTGCAAGGATATCCATTAAGGTGGCTCACAGCCCTAAATTTTTCCATTTTCTCTCTCACTAAACTTGACTTCACGTGTTAGTCCCTCCTCTGTTTTGTAATTTGCCGCAACAAATTATATCAGGGTGGAAGCTATCTCACTCTGTGTGTTCCCTCTCACTGCAGCTATTTTCTGTGACTGATTCTGAAGTGTCAAAATTGCAACATCATTAGTGGATAACTAGGTCTGATGGACAGATGCTTAAGAGTTCTTTGCTGTTGGGCAACTTTTCCACGGCAGGCTGGTAAGAAAGTCTTTCAGCAGAATCATCTAATGGTACCATTTCATTTTTCGTGTTTGGTTTGGACAAGCTGATGGGACTCAAATTCAGGTTCATTAAACTGCTTTCTTGTTGAGTGACAGACAGAATTGTCTTTGCTATAGCCACTATACTTCAAAACATAATAATAGTATACTAAACAGTAAATAGTTCTGAAAAGAAACAGGCATGATGCAGTATGGTAAGCAACCATACTAACCCTAGAGTCCTAGTTTATATACACTATATAGACAAAAGTTTGTGGACACTCAAAAATACATCCAAAACGTGGGTATTAGTATAGTTTTCCCCCACCTTTGCTGCTACAACAGTCTTTGTTCTTCTGAAAGGGCTTTTCACTAGCTTTTTGAACGTGACTGCGAGGTCGGCTTCTGATGTTAGACAATAAGCCCTGGCTCACTTTTGCCACTCCAGTGCATTTTCAAGGTGTTTGATGGAACTGAAGTCAAGGTTCTGTGCAAGTTCTCAACAAAAGTTGGCCAAACCAATTTTCTGTGGACTTTGTTTAAGGACAGCAGTAGATGTGTATGTGTAAACCAATAGATGTGTATGAGTACTGTGAGTCACTTGGGTATCAGTACAACCCATTCTACCTCCACTATTTGTCTGGGGAGAATCCAGAAATTTATGGACTATATTGTGAATTTGCTATTATGAAGTGAATGTTGCTGAGCTCCACAATTAGGGTGTCCAGAAACTTCCGTCTATATAGTGTAACTCTCAGGTATAATATATTTAAATGATAAAGATTTCATGTTGACATTATTACTGAAATTGTGCTGTCTAAAGTGCTTTAAAGGAAACGAAAGGATTTCGCTGCCTTAATGGCTCATTTTATATTGTCAACTATGATAGGCTTAAATAAAAAGCAGAGAAAGTTGCCATCAAACAAAAAACAGGCTCACTTGAATGTGCCTATGAATAGACAAAGACAGAACCTGACCCGAGAAACACAAATCACCTCAGGACCCGTTCTCTATTCAGCATTCGCCCCCCGGTGTGGTGACATTCTCATTGCGCTTTACCCATTAATGCTGCCATTGTTGATCCTGGGGACTCATGGGGTCCTATGAGAGACTCAATAAGCACTGCTTAAGCAGCCATCAGTGTTTTATTCACCAACAGCAGTCAGAGCTGGAGTACAGGCATTGGGTCAGAGCATCACTGCCCCGGTCGCCCTCCCAACCCCTTTACCTCCATTTAATAGGCAGAGTCAAATGCAATTAAGCAACTCTTGGCCAGATGCAGCTTCAGCTCACACTTGCTTTGCATCACAAGGGCACAGAGGTGGACTAATGCCCAGTCACTGACTCCTCGTGAGGAAGACATCTTGCTGACGGAGTTCTCACTTGTCATTTCATCCCACAGAAAATGATCTCATCTTCCAGTGCAGAGGAAGAGGTAGGGCATTCCCAGTCTGACCCAGAGGAGCAGGTGCTCCATCCAGACGCAGTGAGGAAACCGGGCAAAGAGTCTCACCGGTAGGCCTTTCAGAGGGCCCCATGCAAGGCTGCATGACCTTTCTTTCAGATAACGCCCCACGCCACGCGGCGTTATTGCTCTAAAAGCACTCTGTCACCAAGCAGAGGAGAAACGCATGGCACAGGTTCACATGCAGGCGTTTGCCTCATAAACATTCAAACATTTATGGGGAGAATTACAGCGCGGCAGACAATAGTTTCATTCGGTGCATTGATTTTTTATTTTGTCCGAATGAATTGGCGCTTGATGAGAAACACTCACCTCCATGGTTCTATAACACGTAGCATAGTTTGTGAAGTAAAAGTCAAGCCTCGTTATAAAACTTACACTCCAGCTCCAGACTTCCTAAAATCATAGCCAGAAATGATTTGACGAAAAATAAAGCCAAGGCATGGTTTGATCTAAAACAAGACCTAGACATGATTTGATTTAACATCACAATCACAAATGACTTTAGTTAAAAATCACAACAGCAAAAAGACTGCGGACCAAAACTGCTGACCAATTTTGGAAATGTTCTAATATATAGCCATTTTGGAAAGATAATTAAAACAGTTTTAGGCCAGGGGGCCAATTGTGAGATTGTACATTTACCTAAATGCTATTCTTTCCAATTACGGTAGTAGGTATTACTACAGCAGCTGTAACCCTACACCATTGGAAGAGTCCATGTACCCCACAATCGAAAGACTGGGTGTCACTAAATGACTGAAACAGCAGCATATAAATGTATCTTGTATGTTATCAAGATACAGGGGTAGTACACAAAGAGTGTCTGTTACCTGGAGTCACTCCTTTAATGCAGTTTGTATGGAGGTATGTTTATTTAGAAGTTGAATCTGTTCATCTGGACATAGATTTTGTTGGAGAAACGTTTCATCACTCATCTATGTCCAGATGAACAGATTCAACATCTGGGATTTTCTTACCTGGATCATTGAGCATGCATCAAGACGTTTTGACTCCATTTAGCTTGTTTGTTTTTCTTGTGTGTAGCTGCGACACACACTAGGTTACATCTACACACAAGGTTACCTCAAGACTAGTCATATATATACACACAATCCAGTCAATGCCAATTTGGTGTAATCAACCCAGGACCTTCTTGCTGTGAGGCAGCAGTGCTACCCACCGAGCTACCGTGCCACCCATTGTCTATTCAGCTGCAGGTTAATGTAAATATCTATTCAGTCAATCACATGGCAGACACTCAATGCATTTGGCTATGTAGACATGGTCAAGACAACCTGCTGAAATTTCAAACCGAGCATCAGAATGGGGAAGAAAGTTGATTTAAGTGACTATGAACATGGCATGATGGTTGGTGCTATACAGACTGGTCTGAGTATTTCAGAAACTGCTGATCTACTGAAATTTTCACGTACAGCCATCTCTAGGTTTTACAAAGAACAGTCTGAAAAAGAGAAAATATCCAGTGAGTGGCAGTTCTCTGAGGAACAATGCCTTGATAACAGTAACTCAAATTGCCACTCGTTACAACTGAGGTATGGCGAACATGTCGAGCCTTGAAGCATATACGCTACAGCACTAGAAGACCAAACCACCTACCACTCCTGTCAGCTAAGAACAGACAACTAAGGCTACAATTTGCACAGGCTCACCAAAATTAGACCATAGAAGATTGGAAAACCGTTTCCTCTTCTAATGAGTCTCTTCTGTGACATTCGGATGGTAGGGTCACAATTCAGCATAAACAACATGAAAGCATGGATCAACCCTGACTTGTATCGATGGTACAGGCTGTTGGTGGTGGTGGTGTAATAGTATGGGGGACATTTTCTTGGCACACTTTGGGCCCCTAAATACCATTTTAGCATATTTTAAACACCACAGCCTACCTGAGTATTGTTGCTGAGCATGTCCTTCCCTTCCTGACCACAGTGTATCTTCTTCACACCATGTCACAAAGCTCAAATCATCTCAAACTGGTTTCTTGAACATGACAATGAGTTCAATGTACTCAAAAAGCCTCCACAGACAGCAGATTGGCATCATGCCTGTGCAGTGGACAGATCTTCAGCTACTGTGATGCTTTCATGTCATTATGGACCAAAATCTCTGAGGCATGTTTACAGCGCCTTGTTGAATCTATGCCACAAAAAATTAAGGCAGTTCTGAAGGCATAAGAAAGTCCAACCAGGCACTGGCAATGTGTAGCTAATAAAGTGGTTGTGATCCCTTGGTATTTGGTAATGAAGGAATGCCACTTATATATTGTATCATATTACTGGTGTTTTTTTTCTCTCTCAGCATTCTTATAAATTAGCTTTTACCAGTGTTAATTGTGCAAAATTCGAAAGTAATAATAAAAACATTTAAAATACAAAACAATCCCTCAACTCATCAGCTCTATTCCTCCTGTTCTATGGCTTAACAATTACCTCCAAGTTGTGTTTGGCTGCCTCTGTAATTTGTCTTCTACTCTCAGTTCATCAAAAAAAAAGACTGGTCTTCGTGGGTCACTGGCCGCATACAGCCAAAAGGCTGCTGTTTGTTCAGTGTGCTACAGTCTTTTTTAAGCACTCTTTTTCTCTCGCCTTCTGCAGCATGTTCTCACAGCCAGATGTACTGCACCTGATCTCATCACACTGAGCTCCTGTGCTTGTCCAACACTGCTGCACGGAAGAATTAGAAAGGAAGAATGCTGGGGAACTGGTAAAGCAGTGAAACACACCAGTAGTGCTTCTTGTTTGTGTATTTTATCACTGCATTAATTTCCCCTAATGGCCTGTCAGCTTGACTTCTTGTTGCATTTATTCAATTTCTTAACAAGCTGTAAATCTAGACAGATCCAATCCAGTCAGTCCCTTTCAGCACTTCATAGGCAGCTGACGACACAACAGCTTCATTGCGTCATTGCTTTTACATAAGGAAGACACTCTGGATTAGGATATCTGAATAAATGCTATAAATGTGGTTACTTTTAGTTTGTTTAAATCACTTAAAATTCATTTTTACATCCATGTTCTGTATTTCAATCCGAATTGCATACTAATTTTAAAAATCCAGAGTTATGTGGTTGGATCTCATTACCTTTGTCACAAATTAAGTACTTAGTTTTTAAAAATTTGCTATTTTACATGAAAAGCTATGTCTCTTTATTTATACTAATGGTCTAATGGTCAAATTGCAGACATACTTTAACAAAATGGTAAGAGAGAAACCAGGCACAAACAGATGGATAGGACCAGAACACAACCCCTGTGGTGAGGTTTTCACCAGGCCAACAGTCTAGAAGACCCAACTTGAAACACAACTCAGATAGGTAATCCAACTGAGAGACATACAGGTACGATGTTACGATGGCCTGACTTACGATATTTGACTTTACTATAGGAATCTGTACGCTGAATTTGAATGTTCCCAGAGCAAGTGATATGCGATACTTTAGTACTCTCGGAGAACTCGGCATGTAGGGAAATGTAGTGAGGAAAAGCACAATGATTGTTGTTTTTTTTTCACTTTCAATACATTATTCAATATAGTACATGAGATAATCAATACTTTATTATAAAATAAGGTTTATGTTCATTATTTTGCCCAAATGTAGTTTTATATAAGTGTTGTAATCATGTTTCAGGTACACTGCACAACTGATACTTTCCAGTGGTCAATTTTGAACGCTGGAGCATGTGATGTAAGGAGTCATGAGGTGGGCGATGAGTGCTGGGAAATGTAGTGAGGAAAAGTCACGGTTGTGTGCAGTATTAATCATGTTTAAGGTAGGCTACGCTATGACATAGACATTATATATTAAACACCTAGATTTACGATAAAATCAATTTACAATGAATTTGTCAGAATGAATCCCCATTGTAAATTGAGATATGTCTGACAGTTAGTTCACCGAGTTGCACCCGTATGTCCAAATATATACGTTTTTTCAAAATTTACTGACACAATATACTACTATATATTATTTATATATATATATATAAATATAAACACACACACACACACACACACATCCATACATACATACATCCATCACACACATACATATACTTGTATGTATATACAGTAGTGTGAAAAAGTGTTTGCCCCTTTCCTGATTTCCTATTTTTTTTGCATGTTTGTCACACTTAAGTGAACATCAAACCAATTTAAATATTAGTCAAAGACAAAACAAGTAAACACAAAATGCAGTTTTTAAAATGAAGGTGTTTTTTATTAAGGGAGAAAAAAAATCCAAACCTACATGACCCTGTGTGAAAAGTGATTGCCCCCTAAACCTAATAACTGGTTGGTCCACCATTAGCAGCAACAACTGCAACCAAGCGTTATAACTTGCAATGAGTCTTTTACAGCGTTGTGAAGGAATTTTGGCCCATTCATGTTTGCAGAATTGTTGTAATTCAGCCACATTGGAGGGTTTTCAAGCATGAACGGCCTTTTTAAGGTCATGCCACAGCATCTCAATAGGATTCAGGTCAGGATGTTGACTAGGCCACTCCAAAGTCTTCATTTTGTTTTTCTTCAGCCATTCAGAGGTGGACTTGCTGATGTGTTTTGGATCATTGTCCTGCTGCAGTTAGTTTCAGCTTGAGGTCACGAACAGGTGGCCGGACATTCTCCTTCAGGATTTTTTGGTAGACAGCAGAATTCATAGTTCTATTTATCACAGCAATTCTTCCAGGTCCTGAAGCAGCAAAACAGTCCCAGACCATCACACTACCACCACCATATTTTACTGTTGGTATAATGTTCTTTTTCTGAAATGCTGTGTTACTTTTACTCCAGATGTCATGGGACACACACCGTCCAAAGAGTTCAACCTTTGTCTAATCAGTCCACAGAATGTTTCCCCAAAAGTCTTGGGGATCATCAAGATGTGTTCTGGAAAAATTGAGACGAGCTTTAATGTTCTTTTTGCTCAGCAGTGGTTTTCGTCTTGGAACTCTGCCATGCAGGCCATTTTGGTCCAGTCTCTTTTATTATGGTGGAGGCATGAACACTGAAATTAACTGAGGCAAGTGAGGCCTGCAGTTCTTTGGATGTTGTTGTGGGGTCTTTTGTGACCTCTTAGAAGAGTCATCGCTTCGCTCTTGGGGTAAAGATGACTGGGTCAAAATTCCTCCACAATGCTATAAAAGACTGACTGCAAGTTATCGCAAACGCTTGGTTGCAGTTGTTGCTGCTAAGGGTGGCCCAACCAGTTATTAGGTTTAGGGGGCAATCACTTTTTTTTTTTACACAGGGCCATGTAATTTTTCAATTCTTCATTTAAAAACTGCATTTTGTGTTTACTTGTGTTGTCTTTAACAAATATTTCAATAGGTTTAATGTTCCGAAAAACTTAAGTGTGACAAACATGAAAAAAATACGATATCAGGAAGGGGGCAAACATTTTCTCACAACACTGTATATGTATACTTACACATACAAACACAACTATGTAACTATATATTATCTCTCTCTCTCTCTCTCTCTCTCTCTCTCTATATATATATATATATATATATATATATATATATATACACACACATACACACACACACACACACACACACATATAACATTTTATCATTTATCATTTTTTGTGATTAATTCTGATTTGATGATCAATAAGGCAAACAAATACCTCTGTGAACTGTGTCCTCTTCTTGTGCTCCCAAGATGAGACAGAATTCACACAACAGCTCATAATAAAATGTCACCATGCTGTGACTTACTTGATTATATTAACTGTCATACCAACTGAGATCACTGGAAACCATTTCATATTAAAGTACAGATGAGTTTTCCTTTCATGTGTACCAGGACACTCATTGCAGTTGTCTTAAAGAAATTAAGAGTTATATGATCGGTCAGAATAAGACACTGTATAATTCATGGGTGCCATGACGTCAGATGCACTTTACTGGGGCACATGCCCTAGTAAAATGTTTCTATGCCTCACTAAAATCACAGAGGTAAAAAGTTTATTTTATCCTGGATTGACGAGCAGAACTACATGATATGCCAAGCAAAGTCACTACAGACACTACATTTCCAGATGCTGGAATGGCTAATTCTTTCAGTCAGAGCAAATTTATTTCAGTTTTTCATTTGGAGTAATGGACATCTGCAAATATGTAATTGAAAGTCAGCCTCCCAGTAGGCAAGGTAATGATAATTCATATCTGTACGTAATGGCCACTTATGACCGTAGACGACTACAGCAAAAGCATTCATTAAACTAGCAAATGCATCTGTTATCATAAACAAAATTTATGCAATTAATAAAAAAATATTTAGTTTAATTTATTCTTCATTTCTCATTCATGGCAGAATAACACCCACTTTAGTGTTCATCACTTCATCTACTGTATCTGGTGTTGGACAGGCTTATTTTTTATATGCAGTTGTGCCCTTTCAACTGATTGTCAAGCAAAGGGGTACAGCTGTGCACCTCTATATACTGTGTGTGCCCCAGTATGACCAGCAGTCTAGAAATGCTCCTGGTATAATGTATAAAATTTAACCAGTCACCATAAACATCTTAAACTCTAAGAAATAAGCTTCTTAACTATCAGCTCGTTGCTGACGGTATCCAGAAACATTTTCATTTTCCAACAAACCAAATAAATATCTTGTTTTTGTCAAATATTTGTTTGTAACCTGTGCACTTGTATGTGTTACACACATGGGGAATTTTTGAAGATTACTTCAGCTACAGAATAAACACATAAAAGTTGTGTCCTACACAAACCTTATGGCTTTTTTATGGTGTTGGTGCTTTGAAGCAAGGGCTAGACTAAAGGCTAAAGACTATAGGCTACTTACTGATATACTAGTTTTCTAATGGATACTATCATCAGAATTCCAAGGGGTGCAGACATGCAGGTATCGTGAACGATGCCCCGTTTATCACAGGGCTGGTTCAGGGTAGTTGTTGCTGCACCGGGGAATGTTTCTTCCATGGGTTTACTTCGGGTACTCCGGTTTCCTCCCACAGTCCAATGACATGCATTTAGTTAATAGATTTCTCTCAATTGCCCGATCTGAGTGTATATACACTGCTTAAAAAAATAAAGGGAACACTTAAACAACACAATATAACTCCAAGTAAATCAAACTTCGGTGAAATCAAACTGTCCACTTAGGAAGCAACACTGATTGACAATCAATCAATCATGCTGTTGTGCAAATGGAATAGACAACAGGTGGAAATTATTGGCAATAAGCAAGACACACTCAATAAAGGAGTGGTTCTACAGGTGTGGACCACAGACCACTTCTCAGTACCTATGCTTTCTGGCTGATGTTTTGGTCACTTTCAAATGTTGGTGGTGCTTTCACACTCGTGGTAGCATGAGACACACAAGTGGCTCAGGTAGTGCAGCTCATCCATGATGGCACATCAATGCGAGCTGTGGCAAGAAGGTTTGCTGTGTCTGTCAGCCTAGTGTCCAGAGGCTGGAGGCACTACCAGGAGACGTGGAGGAGGCTGTAGGAGGGCAACAACCCAGCAGCAGGACCGCTACCTCTGCCTTTGTGCAAGGAGGAACAGGAAGAGCACTGCCAGAGCCCTGCAAAATGACCTCCAGCAGGCCACAAATATGCATGTGTCTGCACAAACGGTTAGAAACCGACTCCATGAATATGGTATAAGGGCCCGACGTCCACATATGGGGGTTGTGCTCACAGCCCAACACCGTGCAGGACACTTAGCATTTGCCAGAGAACACCAGGATTGGCAAATTCGCCACTGGCGCCCTGTGCTCTTCACAGATGAAAGCAGGTTCACACTGAGCACGTGACAGACGTGAGTCTGGAGACGCCCCGGAGAGCGATCTGCTGCCTGCAACATCCTTCAGCATGACCAGTTCTGCAGTGGGTCAGTAATGGTGTGGGGTGGCATTTCTTTGGAGGGCCGCACAGCCCTCCATGTGCTCGCCAGAGGTAGCCTGACTGCCATTAGGTACCGAGATGAGATCATATGCTGGTGCAGTGGGCCCTGGGTTCCTCCTAATGCAGGACAATGCTATGTGGCTGGAGTGTGTCAGCAGTTCCTGCAAGATGAAGGCATTGAAGCTATGGACTGACCCGCCCGTTCTTTAGACCTGAATCCGATTGAGCACATCTGGGACATCATGTCTCGCTCCATCCACCAACGTCACGTTGCACCACAGACTGTCCAGGAGTTGGCGGATGCTTTAGTCCAGGTCTGGGAGGAGATCCCTCAGGAGACCATCTGCCACCTCATCGGGAGCATGCCCAGGCGTTGTAGGGCAGGTCATACAGGCACGTGGAGGCCACACAAAATACTGAACCTCATTTTGACTTGTTTTAAGGACATTACATCGAAGTTGGATCAGCCTGTAGTGTGTTTTTCCACTTTAATTTTGTGTGTGACTCCAAATCCAGGCCTCCATTGGTTAATAAATTTGATTTCCATTGATGATTTTTATGCGATTTTGTTGCCAGCACATTCAACTTTGTACAGAACAAAGTATTCAATGAGAATATTTCATTCATTCTGATCTAGGTTGTGTTATTTGAGTGTTCCCTTTACTTTTTTGAGCAGTGTATATACACGACTAGCTTGGAAGTAACCTTGTGTATCGAAGTAACTAATGTAGCAACGTTAAATAAACCAACAAATGCATCAGGCACAGTCAATCTTGCACCTCCCAAGTGCCATTAGCTTAATGATAAATTACCCCAAAGGGGTACATTTCTTCAGTTATGATTTTACTACAGATAACCCAGAAAGTACTTATACTCACATTTGTTTTTTTTTAAATAGAGTAACTCTAAGCTACACTTACAGTGATGACACAGTTCTGACAGCATTATAACTCACAAAAACATTCTATGTGTTTTTTTTATATTTAGATGTGTTTAAGATGTGACAGACCTATAACTGTGCCATTTGTACATAATAATAATATAAATCATATGATAAATTGTTGCATCTGCCAACAATTTCTATTCAAAGGTCTAATTTTTGCCCAAAAACGTTTTGTCACCTGCCAGTTTTAATGCCACGTTTTCCTCAATGGCAACAAATGAGGGTTTAACTGGCACTAACTGATGGAAAGTTGTTCCTCATTTGTAAATGTTACCTGCAGTTAGCACTTACTTGAGAGTGCCATTTCCCCTCTGATCTGCAGTGCGTTCCTCTGTCAATCTCGAAATGGCGGCAGCTGAAGCACAAAGCACCACTTTAGTGCCTGTCAGGGCTAGCAGTGGTTAATTAGCCTGTTCGTAAAACATTCTGGCCTATTAGTCGCCCCTTGCTGTTCATTGCATGGACTGCACTTCCTTATCACATGCCTATTGATTCTCAATTTGATGGGAAAATAGAAAATGCATCACGCTTGATTCCTTAATGCACTCTAAGAGATGACTCATTTACCGTCGTCAACTGCATTATTAAATTGAAGTGCTTGCCTGCAGGGTTAAATGTAAGTGAAAGTGCATTTTAACCTGCGATTTTGGACTTTTATTCACACTGCTCACAGAGAGCACATGCTGACGTTTACACTAATAAACCTTATTCTCATAAACAAGCTTTTTAAGCGTGTGGTGCGTTAGGCTACATAAAATGTACTGCCATCCATTTACAATACAGCTATCACAGCTTTGTAATTGATATGAACTTGGTTTAACCGAATCAAATGTGAAATGAGTTAATTTATTAATTTTATTGACAAATCTGTAGTAAAGTATGTCTTTAGGGGGGAATTAGCCTTTGGGGGGCTATAATAAAAATGAATAGCTTGCTCATAGTAACAAATGCACACAAGAAATAACTTGGATTTGGCACCATTGTTTAGGTATTGAGGTTGTTCCAATGGGGTTTTGACTTTGTGCTGTTTAAGTGATTTATTTATTCGACAAGATGCTTTGCTAATTAACTCATCAGTTCTAATATTCCACACATGTATCAGACATTGGTCCTTGTCCTCTACATTTGTAAACAATAAATGCAATAAATTAAAGTGTATAGCATACAGCATGTTATATGTTCTATCTATCTATCTATCTATATATCTATCTATTCCAATGTAGTTTTAGTGCGTCTAATGCTAACAATAATTATTTCAGTGAATAATCTACAACAAAAAATGTAACAGTCAGTATTGTAGTGTGACTATAGTTTCAATATATTTCATAGAGCTTCAAGATCACATATATTAAAAATCCTCTCGAAATCTCTTATTTGATGCTTTATTATCAGTATTTAATGTTAAAATGTTTAATAATTTGCATCAAAGCAGTGGTTGGCAGTAGTAAATGCATGAGGGCTGAAGTTTCTTGCAGCCCTATTGAGCTTTCACAGCATGGCTCTAAAGGCAGATAATGAAGAAATGGAAAATGGAGCACAAATTGACCCTTTCACAGCATGGTCTGGGTGGTTGTATAGGTACCTGCAGCGACCATTCCACTTCCCATCAATAAAATAATTTAAGAACACATTATACTCCTTTAAAAGGTCCCATTTGTTGGACCAGGTGATTTTTAAAAGAGCCCTCGGATTAAAGACACCCTGCCTCAGGTACTTTTAAATCAGCACAATCAATAAGACTTTGCCTGTGATTGTTTAAAAGGAATATTAAAAAAAAAGAAATGCAAGTGATTTTGTGAGGATTTTTTTTCTTTTGAATTGCAGGTCAATAAAGGTATGTGAATGGATTTAGCTAAATATATTTTAAAACTGTAAGGGGTGCACAAGATGCTTGAGGCAACTATTTGAGATTCAGACATATGCAAAGGATACACTGCACACCTTTTCTTTGAAAATACTGAGAAAATCAACTGGGTATTTGTAAAACCATTTGCAGCCAAAATTTATATTTATGCAAATATTCCCCTTTTACCTTTTACCAAGTACAAGGCCCAAAATGTTTTGTGTATATGCAAATATTTATTATGGTGCTCATTTGGCACAGTGGTCTAAAAAAAAACGCCTGTGTGTCTTACAGTTACTTTGAAGTTTATTTCATTGTGGACAGTATAAACCAAAGATCTTTCATGTTTTATCTGGTCGTCTTCATTTCATTTGTTAATATACTGTACATCTGTTACTGCATTTCAGACCTGCAACACATTCCAAAGTAATTACTAGATACTAAACTAAATAATGATGTGATTCGAACCAGATGATTATGATCATGATTTTGTACAAAAGCAGTATCCAAGAAAGGCTGAGTCACTGAGGAACATAGTTGGGCAGAGGATCTCCATTTTGTCGACAAATTAATGTGTGAGAAAAATGTGTGTTTAAGAACTGTGTTCCTTAAAGAAAGATTGGAAGGGATTTGCATATTTCTCCCTCTACAGTGCATAATACCATTAAAAGATTCAAACAATCTGGAGAAATTTCAGTGCGTAAAGGACAAGGGCACAAGCTTAAGCTGAACGCCCGTGATCTCTGATCGATCAGACGGCATTGCATCAAGAACCACCATTCAACAATAGCTGACAAAACCACATGGGCACGGGATTACTTTGGCAAACCTTTATCAAGCACTACAATACAGAGTTACATTTACAAATGTCACTAAAAATTTTACTTTGCAAAAAAACAAGCCTCATGTTAACCATGTCCAGAAGCTGTGTCGACTTCTCTGGACTCTGAGGTATCTGAAATGGGCCATTTCAGATGCCAAGTACTCTGGATCAAAGAAAAAAGGACCATCCAGACTTTTATCAGCAACCAAAGTTCAAAAGCCGGGATCTGTCATGGTATGGGGGTTGTGTCAGTGCTCTTGGCAAAAGTACTGTAATTTACACTTCTGTGATGGCAGCATTACTGTTGAAAAGTACATAAAAAATTTAGAGCTACATTTGCGGCCTTAAAGACATCATCTTTTCCAGGGACGTCCATGCATTTCTCAAAAAGACAATGCAGAACCACATGGCTGCGGAAGAAGAGGGTACAGGTACTGGACTTGCCTGAGCTGTTTCCAATAGAGAATGTGAAAACAATGACCCCGTGCTGTTGCACACTTTAAGGCGTGTTTTCAGGACGAATGGGACAAAATAACACCTGAAACATTTAATCACTCGTCATGATTGGTGCCAAACATCTTTTAAGTGTTGTGAGAAGGAATGGCAACACTAGAAAGTGGTAAATGCTATACTGTCTTAGCTATTTTTGGAATGTGGGTCCTGGCATGCAGATCAACATATTCCCTAATGGCGGTGGCCTACTTCAGCACCCTGCCCCACTGCAGAACTTGTTCAAGAATGGTTTGAGGAACATTATAAAGAGTTCAAGGTGTTGACTTGGCCTTTGGATTCCCAAAGTCTCAATCAGATCGAGCATCTGTGAGATGTGCTAGACAAAAATCCATGGAACCCTACCTTGTAACTTACAGGACTTCCTTACAGGACTTACAGCACACCTTCAGAGATCTTGTGTAGTCCATGCCTCGACTGGTCAGAGCTTTTACATTTACAGCATTTAACAGACGCCCTTATCCAGAGCGACTTACAATTGATACAATCTTACTATCCAAGCAATTGTGGGTTAAGGGTCTTGTTCAAGGACCAAACAGTGGCAGCTTGGCAGAGGTGGGATTTGAACCCTGGACCTTTTGGTCCATAGTCCTGTACCTTAACCACTAGGCTACCACAATCCCAGCACAAGGGTGCCCTACACAATATCAGGCAGGTGGTTTTAATGTTATGTCTATTGGTTTAGGCAAAACAAAGCATCGATGGCCGGGTAGCCCAACAGCAATTTGCTTTAAAGCATTGGTTTGGAGACAACTGCTTGAAAATGTACATGAGGAGCTAGCTTTTAAATGTGCTTTTCTGACTGTGAACTATTTAAAGCAAGCATGCTTAGAAATTGTAAAATTCAGTTATATATTTAGTATTGTTGCTGTTTTGACATGTGCCATTACATCAAGCAACGAGATCTTTAATGTTATTCATATACAATGGATCCCCCGATAGTCTGTCTTGTTTCATTCAAGATGTTAGTTGCTCTTACAAAAGCTCTGTCCCTGCTGATATTCTCAGGCAAGTTCTGCTATATTAAAAGTTCAAAGATTAGTAACTGAAATGAATGGACAGTAATAGCTTGTTTTCTATTCAAGTTGGCATTTTAGGTTCGGCGGTGTGTGCAAGTGTCACTCTGTGTGTGGGCATGCTTGTGTGTGTGTGTGTGCGTGTGCGTACAGCCCAGGCCTCTGCGGCAGTTATTTGGCATGTTAGTGAGTATGTCAGGCTTAATCAGAGAGAGAGGCCTGGGTAATGGAGGGAATGTGACCAGAATCACACGGCAGCGGCATGCAGCAGGGCCGTCATAATGCGGCTAATTTCTGCTCCGCACAGCCCAAACTGGGGTCAAGGAAAGGTGCAGGCAGCTCCAAATGAACAGCTGTTTCTTGCTAACAACCCGCAGAGCGCAGGCACACGCATGCCGGCGCACAAACTGCTCCCCCCTTCCTCTGGTGCCAATGCAAAAGTATGCAGGTAAAAAATGGGGGCAAGACCTCTGCATGTCTTTCCATTCTATGTGCAATCATTTCTGAAGCCCGTCCAATCATCAGCTGTGTATTTAGAAATACTCAATATAGGAAGACAATGACGCCCACACCCGCTCTAGGCAAATAGCCTTTTTTTCGCTGCTGCTGCTGCTGTTTATTTGCTGAGGTTTATAAGCAATTGCCTATTACACCGACGGTCCTTGTAGGCAAATAAGGAACCCATGTGTGAATCAGGGATTCTTAGGACAGATATATGCTATCTAAGCCCTGGCAATCATAAGATAGACATAGTTTAATGGAGTAATGAAAGTACATTTGCGAGATTCCTGAAATGTCTGGAGTTCATTTCCTCTCTTGATTGAAGCTCATCACCTGGAATACTCAGCTAGATGTTCTGTATCTTTATTTTGCTATTGTGGAGGCCAGTGCCCATTGCTTTTTTTTCAGTTTGATGCTTTATATTCATACTGTATTTACGGAATATTGAAGGAGCGTTTGAAGATGGAACACACTAAATTGGTGTCCCTTGTGAATGTAAATATGGCAATACATTTGAGCAAAGCATATTTTATGCTTCATATTTACAGGTGGCTTTTACGTTACATCAATCTGAATGAGAAACCGAGTCCAAAAAATGGGATTTTTGACATTTAATTCCCAGACCAGACTGTTTTAGAATTACTATATTGGCTATCTGTTGATAGTATGTCTGGGTGCGTTTGTGTGCAGCCGGTGATGTGTGGCTTATCTATGTCCATATTTGTATCGCTACAAACGTGGCATGCAAAAATCCATAGTTTCTTGACAGCCTACAGCAAACTTTGACCCTTTCTACTAGCTAATCAATTAGGTAGGTCAGTCGCTGAATGCTTTGACACTGCTATAGACTTTAGCCGTATGCACTGACTGAATGAAGCAGAGAGGAAGAGAGTGCAGTGCTCCATGTAAATGCCGTGTAAGACAGGGATGCATTAAGCCCTCCCCATCAGGCGCAATAATGGATTAAAGTCCGCAGTCACTCCACAGTTTGCCAGTCAATGTTCTTTATTTTCAGCATCGCTCCAATTTTATCTCCTTCTTCTGGCTCTGGAACAGTCGATTTGCTGTCAATTGCCAGCTCAGGCAGCAGCATTAATGCGCGCCCACAAAAGGATGACACACCGCATTATCACCTCACTAGCTTTCAAATTAGAGTGGGCCGCTGCCTCTGCTCAGCTTGTGACTGGTTAACACTATCAGCTATTTGTTGTGATTGGCCCTAATTCGCGGTGTCTAAAGATTTCATCAGGCATTTGATGAGTGAAATAAACCACTGCCCACAGGGAAATTGCTCTGATTAATAGAATTAGGCATTGGAGGGAAATCAATACTAGAGAGCCGGTCACGTGGGGATTGCCTGAGCTGCCCATCATTGCGTCCTGCGGTCCGAGGAGCTGTGGACTGCCGGCACAAGACACATTCCTCTTAATAGGGTCTGGACACCACAAGAGACTCAAAAAAGCCAGGGATTAGCATTCAATCTGTGCTGCATGAAGAAATAATCTATTCAGTGTGGATTATTCCAATACAATGCAATCCATCTCGAGAGAAAATAGGTATACTGTAAAGCTTTCAATGAAGGGGACAGCAAAACTCATGCCTATTACTCGTCTTTGTACTTGTTGCCTTTCTTTGCAGGTGCACTCCTCCTACCACTTCCTCTCCTCGTGCATTCTTAGCCAGTTAAGTGCCCTCTCAGAAAGCAACCCTCCCTCTAATGCACCTCTGCCCTGACTTGAACACCCACTGGTTCCCCTTCCTCTTCCCTTCGCTGTCTTTGTATGTAGCCTCATACTTTGCATTAAGCAGCATTCTGGACTGGTGGCCGTTGTGGGGTGGAGTCTGGCATCATCTCTTGTCCATATCCATATGATTCAGTCATTAGCAGAGGCTATCAGCAGCATCTAGTGTCCTTATGAGAGCAAGGCAGAAATGAACTGTTGCTCCGTCCCTTTGAACACTCATAATGTGCCTATTCACTCTTTAATTCCCATCACATCTGTTTTCCCTAGATGCCTGTTGCCGGAATGGAACACCTCATAAAAATGTAAATGAATTCAATTAGACTTAAGTGGTTGTTTGTAAATATATGCCTATTTAGTGTCAGACTTCAGTGGTGTCGGACAGGCTGTGTGGTGCATTGTTCCATAGCAGTTGGTTTAAACTCGGCAACACAATGGACACAATGGCAGCATACGCTTTCACGCAGTTGTTGCAGTCACCAGTGAGGGCTTCAACTTTGTATAAATGCGTGAAAAAAGGTAGATGGGACGAATGAATCCTGATTGCATCTATTAATTTTTGTAGAGCCTCGCGTACTTGCAAGTTGTGGCCTGAATTATTTTCTAGACGGATACAATGCACACTCGGTGATTGAGAAGGTTTTTATTATAACGACAGGGGCTTGATGAAGGAGAAACTCAGACACTTTCAATGTTACTCAAATGCAAACACTGCTATATCTTTTAACTGAAGATCAGCTGTAAGCTCATTGCTTAAAAGGATGAGCAGGGGGCTCTAACATTTTTTAATGATTCTCAAAGCTGCATGTGACCATCTACAAAACTGATAGAGAAGACACAAGCAAATCTCACACTTTTATTTAGTTTCTCTAACATATCAGTATACAGTATATGCAGACAAATGTAGCTCTTTGATTTCACAATGCAACACATGAAATGGCTCAAATTTTTACAGGATAATGTGGTAGCCTAGTGGTTAAGGTACTGGACTCTGAACCAGAAGGTCCAGGGTTCAAATCCCACCTCTGCCAAGCTGCCACTGTTGGGTCCTTGAGCAAGACCGTTAACCCACAATTGCTTGGATTGTAAGACTGTATCAACTGGAAGTCGCTCTGGATAAGGGCGTCTGCTAAATGCTGTAAATGTAAATGTAAATGTAAATAATATACCAGTGGCTACTTAATGTTTATATGTTTCTTGTTAACTGCTCAAAAAATGATAAATGGCCAAATGCTGTTTTCAAACACCAAAGGGAACTATATCTATTTCTATCTATTAGATTAAATGTGTCTGTTGTGACAATAACATTTTCATTATCCGTTTACACAATCCTAGATCACATAAATTAAGAGATGACATTATTATTAGTAGACAATGCAATACGCAAAAGAAAGGGCAGTGTAAACAGCTTATTTTAACCTACATGTAAACCCTATATAATCTTATTTTACTATTGCTTCATGCAAAACTAAACAGAAGATTAAACCATAAACTCAGGAAGATATGCTAAAATACTCTCTGGTCTTACAATGTGGTGCTGCTTTGTATGAGAAACATTAAAATAAAACTTCAAATCAGAAAAAGTTTGGACAGTACGGAAAATGCAAATAAAAAAAGTGTTTTTTGTATTTATTTTGACTTTTTTCATTGCAGACAGTTTGAACCTGAGATATTTCATGTTTTGTCTGGTCGGCTTCAATTCATTTGTAAATAAACATCCATTCCTGCATTTCAGGCTTGTAAAAATGATGGGGGAAATTTAGAGCTAGTAATGATGTAAAAAAATAAAACTAACTAATGATGTGATTGTAGTCATGACTTGGTACAAAAGCAGTATCCGCGATAGGCTCAGTCACTGACGAACAAAGACAATTTCCATTTTGTCAACAAATGCATGAGAAAATTCTAAAAAAAAAATTCCAATCTAAGAAAGATTGGAAGGATTCTGTATATTTCTCTCTCTACAGTGCATAGTATTAACCAATTCAAGGAATTTGAGGAAATTCAGTGTGTAAAGGGCAAGGGTCCAAGCCTAAACTAAAGATCCAGTGATCTCCAGTCCCTCAGACGGCACTGAGAACCGTCATCAACAACCGTCATTCATCAATAGCTGATAGAACTATATGGGCAAGGGATTACCTTTGTCAAGCACTGCTATGTGGAATTGCATTCACAAATGCCACTTAGAACATTACTGCGAAAAATCTTACCCATGTCCAGAAGCAGCATCGAGAACACTCAGAGGCATCTGGGATGGACCATCACACAGTGGAAATGTGTACTGTGGTCAGACAATTCAGTTTTCAGGATGTCGTGTGTTCAAAAATGAAAATAATCACCCAGACTGTTATCAGCAACAAGCCTAAAAGCCAGGCTCTGTCATGGTATGGGGTTGTGTTAGTGCCCTTGGGAAAGGTCATTTGCACTTCTGTGATGGCAGCATTAATGGAGAAAAGTACATGGAGGTTTTGGAGCAACAAATGCTGCCTTCAAGACGTCATCTTTTCCAAGGTCATCCATGCATGTTTCAACAACACAATGCAAAACCACATGCTGCACACATTACAAAGGCATGGCCACAGAAGAAAAGGGTACGGGTACTGGACTGACCTGCCTGCAGTCCTGACCTGTCCCCAACAGAGAATGTGTGGAGAATTTTGAAACGAAAAATTCAACAACGACGACCCCGTACTGTTGCACATCTTAAGACGTTTGCAGGAAGAATGGAACAAAATAACACCTGAAACACTAAATCGCTTGGTATCCTCTGTGCCAAAACCTCTTTCAAGTGTGGTGAAAAGGAAGGGCAACATTACAAAGTGGTAAATGCTTTACCGTCCCAACTTTATTTGGAACGTTTTGCAGGCCTGAAATACAGGAATGGATGTTTATTAATGAATGAAATGACGTTGATCAGACAAAACATGAAAGATCTTGGGTTCAAACGGTCTGCAATACAATGGAAGTCAAAGTAAATGCAAGAAACACTGCTTTTTTGATGGAATTGGATTTGGCAGCATGGGCTTTAACTGGAAAGGTAATACCACTGATCTAAAACCCAAAACCTTTGACAGATGGGCATGGGCATCCTCAACAGACGCTTACATGGACTTCCATCTGCATCTCAAACATTATAAGAGTGGCCTCTAGTGTCCACTACAAGCTTCAGCGGTTAGCTCGTCTCACAGCTCCAGCTTCCCTGGTTCAATCCCGATCTCACAAAGTGACCTTACTGTGTGAGTGTGTGCCCTACAATGGATTAGCGCTCTGCTGGTACCAGCTTTCTCGTGCCCTTGACCAGGACTAAGCGACTACGAAAATGAATGAGTGATTTTTTTTGTATTGCGTTTTCCAACTTTTTTTTCTGATTTGAGGTTGTAAGAACTGTAACAATCAACCAATCTAATTTACTAAAACAATTTGTCTTTGATAGCTTAGCATCAGTTGATAGCTTTGATAGCTTAGCACCAGCATAGCATCAGTTATAGCTGAACAGATACAAACCAATCTGAGTGAAAAGTAGTTTGAAGCTCAGCCTGTTGTTTTGCAGTATAAGTTCATTCATGATACTAACCAGTTACTGATACTTAGATGAGCCAGAGACAAACATCTGAATTTTAATTATATTAGAATTACAAATGATTGATTTTTAACTGGAAAGGTAATACCACTGATCTAAACCCCAAAAACCTTTGACAGATGAACATGGGCATCCTCAACAGAGGCTTACATGGACTTCCATCTGCATCTCAAACATTATAAGAGTGGCCTCTAGTGTCCACTACAAGTGAAGACTCATCCTTAAAGCACAGTATCTCCTTTTGATTCTCTCTCCATTTGGTTCACAATATAATCTGAATGTTTATATAGTTATTATTCAGCTATATATCACTATATGTAGACAGTTGAATTATCTCGCTCTGAAACCCCAACCTTTAGGTGAAGTAAATTTAGTCACAAACTTTCAAGCACCCCTGTAGAATTTATAAGACCTAATGAGGTCATATACTCTGAAATATTTTGAAGCTCACCCAATATACTCACTATACCCACTCAGCACCCAGGTAAAAAGTTAGAACCTCCACTGAGAGAAATGTAACTGGAACACTGACTACTTAAGACTGAATGAAGTAAATTCATTACATCATCTCAGCATGTCCTCCAGACAAGTGTCGATACTGTCATAGGTGTCTAGAATTTAGATAAAGCGCAAAGTGTTGTAAGAAGGTGTAACACTTCCCTGTATTCTAACATCATTTATCTAAAAGTGTGAAGCTCCTCACCGACAAGTTTAAGAGACTATGCATAAAAAAACAGCCATTAGCAACGAACACATGTTCTTAATCCTCAGTGAGGGGTTTTGGCACGGTTGATTTTGTCCACAGATGTCCTCTACGAGGCCACCATGTGCCGCTCCCACCAGACTAAGCGATGAGTTTAATATAGTCTATACTCTATCATAGCGGAGCCTATTACACATGAACACTTACATTAACACTTTCACTAACCTTGAGATAGCCAAAATCATTAACCCAAAGCTTATTTTATAATAAAGTGTTGAAAAATATCATGTAATTTATTGAGTAATGGATTGAAAGTGAAAACACTTAGTTAATTGCAGCCTGTGTTCTGGAGCAAGTTTGTGTTTTCTCTTGTAATTAACCTCTTTTATATCTTTTATATTATCTCTTATAATTATAATTATAATTAACCTTGTATGACCCATGGGGACTTATTTGCACTAAGAATATAGTACTGTAGATGTAAAAATAAAGAAAAACACAGCGGAGATCTTCACTGAGCCATTGCTATTGTGAATCTGAATCACTGTGTACTGAATCATGAATTGTGAATCATGAATCGAGTATCAGCTGAAACAAGTCGACTCGACTCATTCAAGTTTAAGCAAGCGTGCCAAGTATCAAGCAAACAATTTTTCTAGTCAAAATGTGTCGAGGACCAAATTCAACGAGTTTCAAGGTGGAACCAAGGTACCACTATATATGGATGGGCAAGTTCAGGGAACAAAATCAAGCTGGTGCATACACCATAACTTAGCCTAACAGTAGAGAAACCTATGAAGGACCAACAATCTGCATCACCTGGCAGCAGATAGTAAAGTGACACAAGATTTGTGGTGACATGTGTAACAGCATAGCCCTTGTTTAGTTTAATGGTATATTAAACAAAACAGCAGCTATATATAAAGCCATAATGACCCTAAAAAATCGTTTAGAGTAAGGTTTATGGCCATTATAGGTTTTATATTTACACTCCTGGGCAAAAATAGGGCAAACCCAATCAGTGGTATGGCTTGGTAGTTGATAAATGTAGTAGTGAGTAGTTGTGTTTAATATAAGTCCAAAAATTATCTGAAGGGTTCAAATCTGGACATGTACATTTATGTTGTATAGCAGACTTATCTAGAGTGACTTATAACTGATAAATCTTACAATCCAAGCAAATGTGGGTTAAGGATGTTGCTTAAGGACCCAACAGGGGTGGCTTGGCAGAGGTGGGATTTGAATCCTGGACCTTCTGGCCCATAATCCAGTATCTTAACTGCTAGGCCACCACAGTAACAGAGGCCAAGACATGAAGCTGGTGGATTGTGGCAGATTACTGATTAACGACTAATCATCTAAGAAAAAACAAGATAGAAGATATTTTGGAACATTTTGAACACCCAGTCATGAGTTTTAGATCAAACAATATTTACATCATTTTATCTTTGTGTACAAGAGTACTTTGTATGTGAATTTCTCTGTTTCCAATTTTTTCGCCCCAAACTCACTGCTGCAATAAGCAGTGACAGGCAATGGTGCCACAGGTAACCGGAGTGCATTTTCTTGGTGCTTGATAATTTGTTGTTAGGACCACTAAAATTTTGTGGGACTGTGGTAACCTGTGGTAATCCCACCTCTGCCAAGCTGCCACTGTTGGGTCCTTGAGCAAGACCCTTAACCCACAATTACTTAGATTGTATCAGTTGTAAGTCTCTCTAGATAAGGGTGTCTGCTAAATGGCATAAAAGTAAAAAGCTTAATCATTTTGTGATTTCAGATTTGCCTAATTTTTTTGCCATTTTTTTTTATAATGGCTTAATTATTGAAATATTTGTCAAATGCAAACAATTACTGCAGTTCAAGGGTGCTAACATAATGTATTATTGTGAATATAGCAGGTTAAATATCCCAGGTTTAAACCTACAGAGCCACACTCCTCTCATGACAAGGGAAAAACCATGGAATGCAATTCTTCATATTTTTTGTTTTATGTTGTGATTTAACTTAATGATTTGTATTTTTCCCAACTTCTTACATAATAACTAATAATTTATTTTTATCTTAATTGTGTGTCTATTAATCTAATAGAGTTCAATATATATGTCATATTAATATAATAGAAAGGTTAATGTGTTATACAGCGTCATAGACCACACAAGCAAAACTATTTGAACTTATTTGGCAACGTAACGTCCAGATACAACAAAGATGCATTGGTGATGGGAGGGATTGTGTAACTGTGCCGTTTGTTCTCAAACTCTGACTGTAAAGAATGATCTTAGGTAGTCACTGCCCTCTAGTGGCCATAAGACACAAACTCACACCCATAATTGCACAAATATGAGAGAGAGAGAGAGAGAGAGAGAGAGAGAGAGAGAGAGAGAGAGAGAGAGAGAGAGAGAGATTAAGACTACTCTGAATGATCTGGAGACGGACTGTTAGCCTCTGGCCATGACTGCAAATTTTCTCACACTCATCCTCGGATCCCCCAAAATCAAATCAACATCAAAATCAATCTCACCTTTCATCCCTTCCCACTGACATTCCCCTTTCATGATTTACTTTTGTTCAGTTTGTATCTAAGACTACCTTATAAAAACAAAATCTGTTTCTGTTTCCAGAGAAGTCCTTTACAGTTCCTTCATGTTTCTGACTTCCATTTCCTTCAGTCTCTCACTCTCTCCCCGTATCTAATGATAGCTTACTCTGTACCCGGATCTTCTTGTGGCCTTAAAGAAGGGGCCAAGAGTATTCACTCTGGCTGCTCCCACAGTAAATCTGGATTTAATGGGCAAAATCAGACAGAGAGATGCATTGTGGAGTGCAGCAGCAGGTGCTTTGCGCTAACTGTTTGAGAATAAAAGACGTATGAGGTAATCACTGCAGATTTGTTCCTCCTGCTTTCATCGTGATGAGGACTGGAGCCATACAGTCTAATAGTCTAAGCTGGCAACACAATAATATGCATACCTGAAGCGTTAAAGGGATTCTTAGCTCATGGACTACAGGTCTAACTAGCTGTCTGTCTACCTGCCAGTCACGTACTAATAGAATACCCCTATCTAACAGATACGACAGACAACAGAGACTTCGCCACATGTATAAAGGACTTCTTCGATCATACTCCCTCAGGAAGAATTCTTAACTTTTTGACTCGACACATATAAAAACCGGAACAGTAAATGCACCCTAGTACGCCAACGACATAGCCACTGAAGTGCTGAGTTGGCAACCAAACCTAAATTACTTCCTTACTACCTGCCAGTCAGTCAGTTTATGTACCTGTCTGTCGATATGTCTGTCTGTGTTACGGTAGCGTTTACTTTTTTCCTGTCTTTCTTTCTTTGTTTCTTTGTTTCTTTCTTTTTTTTTGACTCAATCGTGTGATCAGTACTGGTTTCGACCACTAGGGAGCACTTGAGAAAACAGTTGCTTCAGAGGCCCTAGTATTTTTAAGATATGTTATGTATTCACTCACTGATCACTTTATACAGTGGGGCAAAAAAGTATTTAGTCAGCCACTGATTGTGCAGTTTCTCCTACTTAGAAAGATGAGAGAGGTCTGTAATTTTCATCATAGGTACACCAACTATGAGAGACAAAATGAAAAAAAAAAAACAGGAAATCACGTTGTAGAATTTTTAAAGAATTGAATTGTAAATCATGGTGGAAAGTAAGTATTTGGTCACCCACAAACAAGCAAGATTTCTAGCTCTCACAGACCTGTAACTTCTTCTTTAAGAAGCTCTTCTGTCCTCCACTCGTTACCTGTATTAATGGAAACTGTTTGACCTCGTTATCTGTATAATAGACACCTGTCCACAGCCTCAAACAGTCAGACTCCAAACTCAACCATGGCCAAGACCAAAGAGCTGTTGTAGGACACCAGGAAGAAAATTGTAGACCTGCACCAGGCTGGGAAGAGTGAATCTAACAATAGGCAAGCAGGTTGGTGTGAATAAATCAACTGTGGAAGCAATTGTAAGAAAATGGAAGACATAAAAGACCATTGATAATCTCCCTCGATCTGGGGCCCCACGCAAGATCTCATCCTGTGGGTCAAAATGATCATGAGAACGGTGAGCAAAAATCCCAGAATTACACAGAGGGACCTGATGAATGACCTGCAGAGAGCTGGGACCAAAGTAACAAGACTTCCATCAGTAACACACTACGCTGAGAGGGACTCAGATCCTGCAGTGTCAGGTGTGTCCCCCTACTTAAGCCAGTACATGTCCAGTCTGAAGTTTGCCAGAGAGCATATGGATGATCCAGAAAAGGATTGGGAGAATGTCATGTGGTCAGATGAAACATAATAGAACTTTTTGGTAAAAACTCAACTCGTCGTGTTTGGATGAAGAAGAACACCACACCTACGGTGAAGCATGGGTGTGGAAACATCATGCTTTAGGGCTGTTTTTCTGCAGAGGGGACAGGACGACTGATCCGTGTTAAGGGAAGAATGATCGGTGCCATGTATCGTGAGATTTTAAGCCAAAACCTCCTTCCATCAGTAAGAGCATTGAAGATGGAACATGGCTGGGGCTTCCAGCATGACAATGATCCCAAACACACCGCTCGGGCAATAAAGGAGTGGCTCCGTAAAAAGCATTTCAAGGTCCTGGAGTGGCCTAGCCAGTCTCCAGACCTCAGCCCCATAGAAAATTTGTGGAGGGAGTTGAAAGTCCGTGTTGCCCCAAAACATCACTGCTCTGGAGGAGATCTGCATGGAGGAATGGGCCAAAATACCAGCTACAGGGTGAAAACCTGGTGAAGACTTACAGGAAACGTTTGACCTCTTTGAATGCCAACAAAGGCTGTTACAAAGTATTGAGTTGAACTTTTGTTATTGACCAAATAGTTATTTTCCACCATAATTTACAATTAAATTCTTTAAAAATCCTACAATGTGATTTCCTGGATTTTTTACTCTCATTTTGTCTCTTATAGTTGAAGTGTACCTATGATGAAAATGAAAGACCTAAGTAGGAGAACTTGCACAATCAGTGGCTGACTAAAATACTTTTTTGCCCCACTGTATATTACACATTCTTGTGGACACTCATATCAGTTCCACTTACCATATAGGTGCACTTTGTAGTTATACGATTACAGACTGTAGTCCATCTGTTTTTCTACATTGTTTGGTAGTACTCTGTTATTGATAAAATGAACAATGAGAGTAGAAACAAGGAGGTGTACCTAATAAAGTGATCAGTGAGTGTACATTTATACAAAGAAAAAAGATTTTAGGGGCATGCTGGAAGTGACAGTCCATTCCGTTAGTGCTTAACTGACACTTCCCTGGTCCAGCTTTACATGGTCTAGTGTGGCGAGGAGAAGTTAAGAGACCAGAAAAGTGTGGGGCGACCAATGCAGGAGGTGGTGGGGCTGCTGTGCTCCCCTTAGCTATTGGTCAGCCAGCAGTGTCCCATGGGCTGCATGAGACAGGATAGCAGTGTGAGGCTGCTGAAGACCTTCAAGGGCACCAGTCTATCGAATGCTACCTTAATGATGTCTAGCTCCGCTGAATCCACGTCTGACAGTGTCTAGTGCATTTTTGTTGACTACTGGTAGGGTGAAAACAGTTGCTGGAGAGGTACAGAAGCGGAAAGCTTTCTTAGCCGCTTAATCCTGGACAGGGTTGCAGGAAAGCCGGTGCCTAGCCGGTGGCACAGGGTGCAAGGGTATCAGTCCATTGTAGGGAAAGACCGCCATTATAAAATGTAATTTATTCATATAAGGCATATCAGACAACGTCCAATCACACATGATCCTTATTGTTAATGCTATTTATCTACTTAACCCATATATTTTGTTGCCAGATACATTCACTGAAATACAGTTGTAATGACAGACATAACAGTGCAGTCTCTGGTGCAGAAGGTTTTGTTAAACACAAAGCAGAGAAATGTGCACTTAACTATGAAGTTACCAATGAAGAATAAGGCAGGTAGTTGCCTGGATAGCAAACAGCACATACTGTAGGCTTACATAGACGTGAGCCACAAGGCACTCCTTATAAGCACCACATAACCAGTGCAGGGAGTCTGAGGGTGGGATGATGTAATAACAGTACAGTATATTGGCTATTTAGTCAATATCACTACATTACAGTATCCCAGATAGCTTTGCTATATAATATGTAGGATATACTGTAAGTATGTATATTTAATATGGTGTGCGGACAATGTGAAGATCACATAACGCACAATTTCACAGAACCTACTGTGGACATTACGATTACAATTACACCTTGCTAATACCGGGTTTGACCCCCTTTTGCTGTCAGAACTTCCCAAATTCTTAATGGCATATTTTCAACAAAGTGCTGGAAACATTCCTCAGACATTTTGGTCCACATTGACATGATAGTGTCACACAGTTGCTGCAGATTTATCAGCTGCACATCCCTAATATAAATCTCCTGTTCCACCACACCCCAAAGGTGCGCTAATGGATTGAGGTCTGGTGACTGTGGAGGCCATTTGACTACGGTGAACTCATGGTCATGTTCAAGAATCCAGTTTGAGATGATTTGAGATGTGGGACATGGCATGTTATCCTGCTGGAAGTACCCATCAGAAGATAGTACACTGTGGTCATCAAGGGATGGACATGGTCAGCAACAATACTCAGATAAGATGTGGCATTTAAAAGATATTCATTTGGTATTAAAAGGCACAAAGTGTGCCAAGAAAATATCCCCACACCATTACACCACCAGTGGCAGCCTGAACCGATGATATATGGCAGGCATGCTTTCATGTTGTTAACATCAAGAATCCAGTGTTACAGAAGAAGTCAAGACTCATCAGACCAGGCAACATTTTTCCAATCTTCTTTTGTCCATGTTTGGTGAGCCCGTGTGAATTGTATCCTCATTTGCCTGTTCGCAGCTGACATAAGTGGCACCTGGTGTAGTCTCTTGCTGCTGTAGTACATGTGCTTCAAGGTGTTGTGCTTTCAGAGATGCTCTTTTGCATACCTCGGTTGCCACATTAAAAGTCATTTAAGTCACCGTTCCTCCCCATTCCTTACACCTTTCCTAAGCTCCATTCCAGTTTAAGTGATCAACCTTGGCAGGTAATTTTGGTAATGTCTACATTCCTAAATGCATTGAGTTGCTGACAAGTGATTAGCTGATTAGATATTTACGTTAACAAGCAATTGAACAGGTGTACCTAATAAAATTAGAGTATACGTGCACTTGTGACTGTAGTACATCTGTTGCTCTGGATATTTTAGACCAGACTCGATAGTGTTGCTGGAGTTGCTCAAAGTTTCTGCTGGACTGAGAATAGTCCATCAACCAAAACATCCTACCAACAGCATCCTGTCAGCATTAATGAAGAATTAGAGGATGACTAACACAACTGTGGAGCATCACATGAGCTACTGCCTCTGACTCTGAAATGTAGAACAATCAAATAGGTGTGTCTAATAGAGTCTACAGTGAGTGAACACAGTGTTTAAAAACTTCAGCAGCAGCACTGCTGAACTGTGTGTTATGTTTAGCAATTCAATCACGGGACCTCAAGCATCTGGGGTGCGCACTCCGCCAATCCGCTGCAGGACAGCTGTTGTGTGAGCCAGGGTGCCTGTGTCTGTATGGAGTGTGATACAATACAAAATGACACCCAAAAGCTATGTGAACAATACGGAATGGTGTCACGCAACAAAAGGAGCAATACAAATGGTGTCCACAAACAATGAGGATATACTGTACATTCACCAGTCGGGTTTATTAGGTACATCTGTTCAACTGCTTGTTAATGCTAATATCTAATCAGCCAAACACATGGCAGAAACTCCATGCGTTTATTCATGTAGACATGGTCAAGATAACCTGCTTCAAATTGAGCATCAGAATGGGGAAGAAAGCAGATTTAAGGGTCTTTCAATGTCAGAATTCGGCATAAACAACATGAAAGCATGGCTCCATCTCGCCTTGTATCAACGGTTAAGGCTGGTGGCGAGGGTGCTGTAATGGTGCTGTAATTGTGGCACACTTTAGGCCCCATAATACCAATTCAGCATCATTTAAATACCACAACCTACCTGAGTATTTTTGCTGACCATATTCATCCCTTTGTGACCACAATGTACCCAACTTCTGATGGGTAATTCCAGAAGGATAAGGCACAAAGCTTAAATGATCTCGAACTGGTTTCTTGAACATGACAATGAGCTTAAGCGGCCTCCACATCCACCTGATCTCAATCCAATAGAGCACCTTTGGGATGTGGTGGAATGGGAGATTCGCCTCATGGATGTGCAGCTGACAAATCAGCAGTGTGTGATGCTATCCTGTGAATGATAAATGTTTCCAGCACCTTGTTGAATCTATACCATGAAGAATTTGGGCAGTTTTGTAAGCAAAAGGGGGTCAAACCCGGTATTAGCAAGGTGTAAATAATAAAGTGGCCGTTGAGTGTGTATGTCACCAAAAATGACAAAAAAAAAAAGAAGGAAAATAGGCCATGAACTAAGGCTGTGATGGTTTCTCCAATCTCACAAACTCCAATAATAATCTTAGTTTTCTTTCTTTTCTCTGACTGTAAATACCTGCAGCTCGTTATCTTTCCTATGCTACTTTTCCTTGTTTCAGTTTTCTCTTCTTCTGTAGGTCTAATTCCCCAACCTGTATCTATTTTAGGTTTCTCCCTTCAAAAATTCTGTCAGATTTTCTCTTAAATAGCTCTCCCTCTGGCTTCATATGTTTCAGAGTTTTCTTCTCTTTCTCTGCAGATCCGTTTCACTTTTCTTTTCTGTTTCCCCTATCCGATGATTATTATTCTAATAACCTTCTTTCCTTTTCAGCACTTCAGTCTTTCAACCATGCACACAAACAGACCCCTAACACACCGTTTATCTCTACAGAGATGCTGTGATTCGCACAAGCATTCAGCACACTGTCTACATAGAATACCCTTCAAACAAGCACAGGGGTGGTTTGCTGTGGGTTTGGGGCACCCCGTGGCACTGAAAGTATGAAGACAGAGAGAACACAGAGTATACAAAATATCAGTATCAGCCTGGAGACCAACGATCCTCAGTCAACGAAGAAACTAAGGTTAAAAAACTATGTTGGTACAGTGGTACCTTGGTTCTTGCTCGGTACTCAGTGCACTTGGATTAGTGGAGCCGCGTGACTCGTTTCAGCTGAAACTCGATTCATGTTTCACGAATCACAATTCAGTACAAAGTAATTCCGTGATTCAGATTCGCAATAGCTCTCGCTCAGTCAAGATCTGCAATGTGTTTATCGCGCTTTTCTTTGTTGTTACGTCTACAGTACTCTATTCTTAGTGCAAATAAATCTCCAAGGGTCCTAAAAAGGTTAGCTAATAGCAAATCGAAAGCAAAACAGGAATGAATGCTCAGAACACAGCCTGCAGCTCCCAGGAAAAAATGTACTGTGAATTTTCATAGTAAAACTGTGACTTGCTTGACAGTTGTAATGTGAACTTTCACAGTTTGACCATGAAGTTCACAGTTCTATTATGAATTTTTGATGGTAATTTGGCCACTTCATGGCTGTACTGTGAAATTTTTGTACATTTTTTCCTGGGCTAGTTCACTAAAGGATTTTTCAACACTTCATTATAAAATAAACGTTGTGGTAATGATTTTGGCCAACTGTAGGTTAATGTAAGTGTTTTAAACTTACTTATCATGAGGCGGAATCTCCATCTAAAGGCGCCATAATGTAACTGCAGTGATTTAAGGTGGACTGGAAAATGTGACTCACTTCATCCTCGTCTATGCTATGATACACCAAACACTCGTTAAACTCCCCAGTTCATGTTACATTTAACTTATGAAGGATTTGTTTGAACATATCCCCATCGTAAATCAGGGAGCACCTGTACAATACAACTCCATTAATGCATATACTGACTTATACTGTGTGGATTTTCTGGGGATCTGGAACAGATTGATTCATTTTACATTGTTCCTTATGGGGAAAATTAGTTCAGTACTTGTCGTTTTCGGTTCTCAACAAAATTTCTGGAACGAATTAAGGTACCCAGGTACCACTGTATACTACAAAACAATGATCACAAACATTCCTGAACAATGTTGAACTAGAAGGTCCAGGGTTCAAATCCCACCTCTGCCAAGCCACCACTGTTGGGTCCTTGAGCAAGACCCTTAACCCACAATTGCCTCTGGATAAGGGCGTCTGCTAAATGCTGTAAATGTAAAGACTTTGGAAGGACCATGACGTTCCCCAGACTTTAATATTGTGATAAATTTGTAGGTAGATGCTCAAACATGCTAAGCATGCAAGACTGAAGCCGAATTTGGGGGTTATGATTTTTGTCATACATGTTAAATTCAGCATTTTTTCTTCATAGTAGTTGTGTTCTTTTCAAATAGAAAATCAACAAAACATGAAATTTGGCAACAAACGTCTGCATACATCTTTAGATACATTCCTCTGTATTTCCCATTGTTTAGGTGGATTTTGAAGTTCAATATGGTCAACATGACAGGACTCCTTTGGAGATTTTTCATTTTTTCATTACCGTACCCTCTCTCTCCCCACTGCAACGGATAGATGGTCTCAGCAGGGTGTCTCTCAAACACATACTTTAAAGTACCTTCACAGCACACACTTTTAGATTCAATACTACCAGTGGTTTGGGAGCCTTGTGCAGCACCCTAAGGGCTCATAAGTAGGGCATCTGTGTCATCCACATAGCCTTACTGCTTTCTGGGTGACTGAAAACCATTACACTGTATCTCACAAGTGTAGCGTGGTCTTTATACGCAATGTGTGCCTTCATACCTCTTCTTCAGATTCCATCCCCAGCATTGGCATAGAGTTTTATGATCATATGTGAAACAATAATTGTAGGTTATTGACTGAAATGGAGAACTGCTCGTTTTAATGAATACAGCTGCTATGTATTCAGTGCAGGTTTACTGTGGAATTGAGTGCAGCAGATTGGATTTGTTACGCATATTAAACATGCAGGGAGAAGGCTGTAAATTCCACCTCATGAGATTCTTAGATGATGTGCTAAAGGAAAATGGCTAATGATATTTAAATCCTTACTTTCTCCACAATCCTTCTTATAATGTACTAATGTCTATATTTGTCTAGACTCTGAAGTTGCCTGTAATGTTTCTGGAGGTGATACCAAGGACATCCAGGATTTTCTCATGTCTAACCTCATCAGTTAAAGAGATAATCTCAAGTTCAGCAGGGCCAGACCTGACACATGGCCATAGGCAAAATAAAGTTAACCCCAATTAAGCACAATCTGCCTCATCATGAAATGAAGGTGTACGTATTGTACCATGCCGAACCCCCGTGATCACTAACCATGCCCATAACCGTGATCACTGCCTCCGTAAAAATCTTCTTATACATGCAGCACTTGTAACTGAGAATCACTGTTTTGCAAAATCAATAAATCTGGAAAGGCATATAAGAGTGTTGTGTGTCAGCGCGCCCAAAGCTAATCCAAAAAAAGCATTATGTCAGTAAAGTGGGACCTCGGTTCTTGTCGTTAATCAGTTCCAGAAGGCTCGTTGAGTACCGACAATGACGAGTACCGAGCAAATTGAATGAATCCATTCCAGACCCCAGAGAATCCACACTGTATAAGGCATTATATGCATTAATTGAGTTGTATTGTACAGGTGCTCCCTGATTTAAGATAGGCATATGTTCCAACAAATCCATCATCAAGTTAAACATATCATGAACTGATTAGTTGAATATAGTCTATAGTCTACCATAGTGGAGCCTATTACACATTAACACTAACATTAACCTACAGTTGGCCAAAATCATTAACAAAAAAATTATTTTATAATAAAGAGCTGAAAAATCTCATGTAATTTAGGGAGTACTGGATTGAAAGTGAAAAGTAAAAGCAAAACACTTACTCTGGAGTGTCGGGTGGGCGGTCTGGCTGAACTGGGTTTCGGTCCTCTTGATCTTGACTCGTGCATCCTTGCCTTAGAATAAGGGCAGAGATGGGGGTTCATAGTCAAAGAGTCTTATGGTGATCAGTGACGTTGGGTTGCTGTCTTCTGCCTCCCGTGGGGTTGCCGATGTCTCATGTGATCCCTCTTGGGTGTGTTACCTACCAGTTCTCCTCTTTCTAGCTATGCTGCTATAGCTATGCTGCCGGGGTCTCATGCTACACATGGCATCAGTGATTGTTAATAGACACTGTGCTTTTAATCAATGACTAATTACATTTTCTGTTTTCTCTCAGAGCTGTGTTCCGGTACCAGTTCCAGTTCCAGCCCCACACATGATGTTCATCCGCTGCAGCTTCACTCAAGCTGCTTCCGTCATCAGCTCCAGCCCCATCATACCCCGGCCACTTAATGCCGATGTGCATATTTCACATTTTATTTGAAGTATGACTCCATGACTTTAGTTTCGTTCTTAGATTTATCATCTACGCCGCCCAAGGAGGTTGGGTCCCTTTCTGAGTCTTGGTCCTCCCAAGGTTTCTTCCTCATAACACTTAGGGAGTTTTTCCTTGCCACTGTCGCCCTAGGCTTGCTCAATTTGGGATTGGACGTAGATATTAGGAGATAATCTAAACTTGTAAAGTTGCTTTGAGACAATGCTCCACCTAACTGCAGCCTGAATTCTGGAGGATTCAGTTCCTGCTTTGCTTTTGGTTGGCTCTTAAACTAACCTTTTTAGGTCTCATGGAGACTTATTTGCACTAAGAATACAGTACTACACGATAAACACTTCAGATATCTTCACTGAGTTCATTGCAACTAAGTTGCTGCAGTAAGGAGCATGACAAAGTTTCAGTGCATATTACTTACACACAGATTTGAAGCAAATAGATTGCCATACATATATATAGCCAGAGTATTTAATCAATCAAGAGTAAATGCATTTACATCATGGATATTTTTCATCAATCTTAATAAAACATTTAAAAAAAATGTAAATATATGCACTTAAGTGGCATTAATAGCCATTTATCAGATGGATGCATTTTGGACGTACATTTACCTAAATGCTAATATCGTAGTAGTATATGTGTAAACATTTTAAGGTTTCATTATAGAAATGAGGATTATTGCTCGGCAAACAAAGAGGAAATTGCTCAATCTCCATCTCCCCAGCAGAGGGCCACATAATCATGCAGCTTGAGCCAACAACATGTTTAACCTTGGGAACTCAATTTCCCAGAGTCCTTCTGGATAACCAGCCCCAAATCTACTGCACCTGCTGGACAGGGTATATAAGGTGAGACAATGTCTTTCTTCATTGCTGCACCTTTGTATAGAACACCCTATCACTAGTTCATGGTTTGTCCCTCCTCACCACTCCTGACTGAGAGCAGACAGGGACCACAAGCCTTTTCTGTTCTGAGATGTTCTGACTTAATTATCTGGCCATAACGATTTGGCCCTTCTGAAAGCTGAAAGGTCTTTATGCCTGACTGACTTTTCACTTATCACCAATTATATCCCAGACCTTGATACGTTATAAATTGGGCAAGATGAGACAGGAGACTGATTTTCAGAATCTCAGATGCTTAATAGAGTACATAAAATCAGCAACAGCAGCGTTTGTTTCACACTCAACCTGTGTTACATCAGTTTCCTGTCTCTGCCTGAAGAATAATGGCTGAAGCCAAGTAAATGTGAAGTGCTGCATAAAAGAAAAGGTAAGGGGGCAAGAGGGAAGACAATACAAATGTGAAAACATAAGGGGGACTGGGTCAGGAAGAAAGGATCTGCAAAACAATACAAGTGTGAAGGAGAAAGATGAAGGTGACAGTGTGGAGGAGGAATGTGATGGGGAACTGGGTCAGGAAGAAAATAACAAAAAGAAACACATCTATAAATAGATATAACAAAAGAAACAAAACGATAACATATGTGGGGAAAAAAGACACTAAATGTGACATACTGCTACATATGTTACAATAAAGGCATATGCACTTTATTAGGTACAACTGCTCGTTAACACAAATATCTAATCAGCCAATCACATGGCAGAAACCCAGTGCATGTAATCATGTAGTTCAAACTGATCATCAGAATGGGGAAGAAAGTTGATTTAAGTGACTCTGAACGTGTCATGGTTGTTGGTGCTAGATGGGCTGGTCTGACTATTTCAGAAACTGCTGATCTTCTGGGATTTTCACACATAGCCATCTCTAGGGTTTATAGAGAATGGTCCAAAAAGGAGAAAATATCCTATGAACAGCATTTCTGTGTGAAAATGGCTTGTTGATGGCTTAGGTCAGAGGCTGGCTTGAGCCAGGCTGGCTTGAGCTGACAGAAAGCAACAGTAACTCAAAATAATCACTCGTTATAACCAACGCAGAAGAGAATGCACAACACGTCAAATCTTGAAGCAGATGGGCTACAGCAGCAGAAGACCACACAGGGTGAAACTCCTCTCAGCTAAGAACAGGCAACAATTCAAACAAGATCACCAAAATTGGACAACCAAAGATTGGAAAAACTACCTGATCTGATGAGATTTCTCCTGGGACATTCAGATGGCAGGGTCAGAACTTGACATAAACAACATGAAAAACATGGCTCCATCCTGCCTTGTATCAACAGTTCAGGCTGGTGTTGGTGGTATAATGGTGTGTATTTTCTTGGCACACTTTGGGCCCCTTAATACCAACTGAGCATCGTTTAAATGCCACAGCCTACCTGAGTATTGTGGCTGACAATGTTCATCCCTTTATGAATACAATGTATCTTCTGCTGGCTACTTCCAGCTGGAAAACGCATCAGGTCACAAAGCTCAAATCAGGTTAAACTGGTTTCTTGAACATGACAATGAGTTGACTGTACTCAAATAGCCTCCAGAGTCACCAGATCTCTATCCAATAGAGCACATTTGGGATGTGGTGAAAGACGAGGTTCGCATCGTGGATGTGCAGGTAACAAATCTGCAGCAACTGCATGATGCTATCATGGCAATCTGGACCAAAATCTCAAAGGAATTCAGCACCTTGTTGAAACTATGCCGTAGAGAATTCATTCAGTTCTGAAGGCAAAAGGGGGTCCAACCGGGTGAAGTCACCTAATGAGTGTAGTTTCTCTTACACGCTTAACAAGATAATAATCTCATTCATTCTGTTAGTGGTTATTATGTTTTACTCATTAGTGTAGACCCATGGTGCCCTAATTAGCAGCTTATGAGTAACACAGTCACCTAAATATACAGTGAGTGAATATTCTGTTCATTACTGCAGCTAGCTAGCTTCAGTCCGAAAACAACATTGGTATAGATTGGAGAAGATTCCACTATTATCTAAACGGAATGTTTTCTATACAAAACAGCCACATCTGAATATACATAAGGTTATTAATGGAAATGAAAAAATATTGTTAATTTATTTCCAAAGTTTTGTGTCACTGCTTTTTTTGAATGTTTTGCTTTTTAGCACCTAACAGGTAACATATGGCTGATGAATGTGATACTGCTGTAGCAGCTGTGATATCTCTCAAGTTACAGACCACAAGGCGGCTTGGGGACCATAAGCTACCGCTCATACTGCTTTTATAACAAGACACAGTCCTGCTGATAATGAAGGTAAATTCACTCTGTTTGTCAGATTAAAAAGGAAACAAAGAAAAAATTCACATCAAATGCTCTTCACCTCTGATCTCAGTGTTTTTATGTCCTGTGTGATGTTCTATAAAGGTGTGTGAAATCACAAATTTTCTGGCTATTGCTATTAAATGATAAACATCAATCTCATTCCCTGACATTCATACATCTGCTATTTCTGACCTCCCACTCTGCCTGTGTGGAGTTTGCATGTCCTTGCCATGTCTGTGTGGGTTTGCTCTGGGTGCTCCGGTTTCCTCCCACAGTCCAAAGTCATGCATTAGGTTACCTGATTATGCTAAACTGGCCTGGTGAATATGATGCTAACTAAGACAATTCCCAATTCCCAAAAGCAACGTTTTTTACCTGTAATTTTAGTCCTGGCAGCAACATGCAGTGCTTCTCTGGCATCCCTGGGATTTGAACTCACAACATTTCACTCACCAGCACTAAATCCTCTTGGCTAGCACTCTCGTGTTATAATGTTTGCAACCTGACTGACAGACGTAAATGTCACATTTCTTGCAACTGCAAATTTGTAAGAATTTACTTGAGGCAAGAGGTTTTGCCTTTCTTAACACTTTATTTGTGCGCAATTCAACTAAATTGCTTTCAGTTGTTGGGATTTTCACGAGTTTTATGTGAGATTGGTTTACTCACACACTTCATTGGTTTGACTGATTTGTTTTGTTTGGTAGTGCGGCAAAGCACAGCTTCAGCAGTTTTGAAAAGAGCACACTGCTCCAATACTCAGCTTAAATAATTAAAGAAAAAACAGTGTACTGTGAGCACAAGGTAAAGCTATCTGTACAGCATTTATTTTGCACATCTACTTGTATTAATGGATAAGAGTATGCTCATTCTTGAGTGAGTTCGTGAACTAGAATGCATCTTGTCTGCAATTCATATGATTGTTGGATGAAATAGTTGCCAGTATCTAAAATGTGTTGTCTTTCCTTTCTATTTTGGCTGAAAGCCTATCGCAGAAATCAATTAGTATTACTGATCAGTTTTAGGTCACATCAATGTCTACATTACATTGACCAGGTATTACCATAGTCACATAGTAGTTTAGATATTTTGCACAGTGTTTTATTTTAAACAATAATTTGATTAATTAAAATACAATATGAAAACATTTAATACAGCACTGTACTGTACAATACAGTATTTCCTGTCTTGGTGTCTATTATAAAACTTGAATAATTTACTGAAGACAAAAACAAAAGAGAAAGTAAAACTTTCTGCCTTTCAAGGCAATTCTCGAGGGTTTTCTCGTACTCGTTTTCTGTCATTCAGATGTGAATTAGATGTATATAAGACAGATTTCCTATTAAAATTCTTAAGACTGTTGCCATTACAGTGAACAGATGTTGATCAGAGGGATGTTAAACAGCACACACTTGTACTTGATTTATAATACCAACCCACCAAATACCAGTACAAACAGTGACAAAATAACATAGAAGGCATTTTTCGGATGGGATATTATTTGGTAAGGAACATATTAAATCATAACTGATTAGAGATCACTCTGTAGCAGTTAAAATGCTCTTTTTCGTTGATTTGCATCTATACACTGTGGGGACCAAAGGTCTGAGACCACTACTGAAAAGGAATGTTTGGGTCTTTGTTAAGAAGAATAAAACACACCTCAAAGCTTTGCAACTACCTGAAGAGCAAACAAGTTCAAGGAATGCTGACTGTCATGGACTTTCCTCCACAGTCACCTGATATAAAGTCAAGAATTCAGTAACACAAGATGTGCTTTGGAATCTTGTGAAATCATTCTGGGATAACATGGTTCACCAGATTATGCACACTGAGTGCACACTGTCATTACAGCAAAGGGGGAACATACCAAATACTAAGAAATTCTGATATCATACAAAGATTTTTTCATTTTCACTCAAATTTTTCACTCAAAAACATTTAATTTAATCTGTATGTAGACCTGAACGAAACTACGGAAAAAAAGGTTTCTGTAAAATCCTGTTTTGACTTCTTCCAGCAGATGGCGCTGCACACTTTCAAATATCTTTCGTTAAAAAGCCCGGGTTGATCTCTATACAAGTCATGTTTAGATATTAGGGACCTGTGACTGCATCAGCACAAGTTCAGTGTATTAATTATTCAAGGATGGCAGAAAGGCCTGCATGGAAAGGTTGATAAATGTAACTCTATTTGGTATTATGGACTTAGTGTTCCCCATTTGCTATAAAATAATTAAGTGTTTTGTTGAGGTTATGTACTTTGGATTATAATTAATTGCATTATGATGCAAATATGCCCTTCAATTCTGCTGTCTTGCCAATTACGCAACTTGCCATATATCATGTGCACTGGCTTTTAGTCGTGTACTCAGTGATGGGAACAAGATTAAAAAACAGATCTGATACAAACTCGTTTAGACTTAATCCCATAGGGAAAAACCCTGACTGTGTGCTTAGGCACTAGTTGGGATGTTGACAGGAGTGTCATACATGACTGGTTTTCAAAACTCTAAATGTTACACAGATTTCTTGCAGATCTGAAAGCCTTTGTAGCATCTACTCCTGCTTTTCCCAGAGTGATTATGAGAGATATTGCTGTTTGCCACGCACTGTTCATCTTTTCCATGTCAGAAGAGCTATTGTATAAAAACCTCTCTAGTAAATTCAGAGCGAAGTCTCTGTAGTGAGATGACTAATAAAAGGTGTCAAATGCATGAGGCGGTTCAGTACTCTATGTGTATAGAGTTTAGATCAGATGTATTCAACATGGTCCACCGGCATACTCAGTCAGCCCACGCAGTGAGTCTGTTTCAGATTCCAGCACTATTAATCACTGTACAGCTGTGTAATGTAATGTACCGGTGGGGTAACAGAACAGAATTTTGACGGGTGGGTGGACTTCAAGCGCTGAGTTGAACAATCCTATTATGAATAATCAGGTTGTGCATGATATATGCACAACTAATGGTGCACACTAAAATCGCATTTTCTGGGCATGTCACCTGCTTCACATGCAGCTAATGTTTTGTTTTCGGTCATGTTTGACTGCTGGGCTAATCAAAGGTTATGTAAATAGCCATTTTCTCCATTGCACTCTCTTGTGTTGCCTGTTCATGCAGTGACTTGAATGTTAATCTGAATTACCTCTCTAGTTTCCTTCAACCTTATGAAGGGGGTTGCTGTAATGTGTGGTTGTACTACACAAGTGCCAATTATTGTATCAAGGGCTAACTCAGAGAAACATCACCCATGTTATCCATGCTACCCTTCTCTTTTGTCAGAACCGCTGAGCCATGTGCACAGGGTACGTCGCTAAATGTACTAATATATCCTGATCCTGCCATTTTCACACTGAAGATGTTTGAAAGGGGAAACTAGAGCTGTCGATGTTACGGGAAATCAGTGCCTATGAATGCCTGTCTTAATTGCTGGAATTATATGCCATTTGAGAGAAGGATCAGCTAGATCTAGCAGAGTTTACTTTTTAGCCCACACCGGCTAAAATCCGACTGCACGTGACACCTGATCCTGCTGTGGCTCTCTCAATGCAGAAAATAGTCTCAGGTTTGAGCTGATTCATATCTTACAGTGCCTCTTACAGTGGAATGCATGATACGTATTGATTCAGACTGAGATCATAACCGTGAGCCCAAGCTGATATCCATAAAGGATGCTTTTACACATAACCATTTGACCTCTTTGTTGAAACCTGAAATCCAGAAATGAAATTCAGCGGAAACTTGGACAAAATTCATTATGTATTATGCTTCCCAAGAATTGAGGAAATTTGGATAATCGAAAATATTTGAACATCACAAAAGACATGCAGCTATATTGTCAAACAGCATATCCTAGGCACATTTTCCAGGCTACAGGCAGTAGAGAGAGAAGTTTAAACACACATCAGATGAATATTGGTGTGTAATAGAGGTGTAACGATGCTCTCTGCTCACGATTTGATTCACGATTTGATTTCCTCAAGATTATTGATTTTACATTTACATTTACATTTACAGCAGACGCCCTTATCCAAAGCGACTTACAATTGGTACAATCTTACAATCCAAGCAATTGTGGGTTAAGGGTCTTGCTCAAGGACCCAACAGTGGCAGCTTGGCAGAGGTGGGATTTGAACCCTGGACCTTCTAATCCATAGTCCAGTACCTTAACCACTAGGCCACCACAGTCCAGTAAAAAGCATTTTTTTTATTTCAACCAATGCGCATTTCTTGTATAAGTTTTTAAACAAAAAAAAACTTTAGACTCCTTAATTAAAAGAATTTTAAAAACTAGTAATATAAATAACTAAGTGCTGTCTTAAATTGATAATGAGACCCTGTTATCATGCCTGGTTTGTCAGACATTATTTTGTATCATCTGTGTGTGTGAAAACTGTGGGGCTGTGGTAGCCTAGTGGTTAGGTCACTCAAGGAACCAACAGTGGCAGCTTGGCAGAGGTGGGATTTGGACCCTGGACCAGAAATCCCACCTGTACCAAGCTGCCACTATTGGGTCCTTGAGCAAGACCCTTAACCCACAATTGCTTGGATTGTAAGATAGTACCAATTGTAAGTCGCTCTGGGTAAGGGTGTCTGCTGAATGATGTAAATGTAAATGTAAATGTAAATGAAAAGCGCTATACAACATCCCAAATCCCTTCAGTTTCCATGATCCCATGATCCCATTACCCCATAATGAGAAAGAAATGCCGTATAGGATGATTGCACCCTCTGGCGTTCTATGTACATGGTTTACATGGTGATTACATGGTGCCATTGACACGATTCACATCGTGACATTTTTGCACCGCAATGCATCATGTCACAGTGCAAAGTTTACATTTACATTTACATGTACAGCATTTAGCAGACGCCCTTATCCAGAGCAACTTACAATTGATACAATCTTACAATCCAAGCAATTGTGGGTTAAGGGCCTTGCTCAAGGACCCAACAGTGGCAGCTTGGCAGAGGTGGGATTTGAACCCTGGACCTTTTGGTCCATAGTCCAGTACCTTAACCTCTAGGCTGCCACAAAGTTGCACCCCTAGTGTGAGTTTAAGTTGTTATTGAATTTTCTTGAGAAGGGCAATGGTGGTGGTGATGTAGTCTGGAACCCATTCCCAAAAACACAGTGTTCTGGCATAAGTGTGCCCTGGAAGGGGCACCAGTCCATTGCAGGGCTGGCAGGGGACGCCGTTGTGCAGAGATCGTCCTGTATTATGCCCGACCTGGCTGAAAGGCACCGCTGGGACTCAAATCCATATCATCACAGTGGTGGGCTTGCAAATTCCTGCTGTGCCCCCTGACCGACACACACATTTAGCTGTCAATTAATAGGACTCAACTACTTTGTACGCGGTCCCAGTGAGTACTGCTGAATGCATTTGGTGTCATTAAATAGTCTCTGTCTTCTGCTCTCTTTTTTATTCACTCAGTCATGCTCTTTATGTGGCAACCCATAATATTTCAGGATTTAAGATCAAGAGTAATTCCGGGTATGCTAATAAGAAACTCCTGCAAAATTACCTGACATTCACAAGTGTGCTGCAGGTATAATATGAAATATTGATGCAAACATAAATGAATGAATGCTTAACCCTTAGAGGTCTGGTCTGTTTGGGGAAGTTTTGAATGCTTTTGATTTTGCCTTTATATAAAGCCTTTAAAATATTTACCGTGCAAGGGCCTGGTGTAGTGTTTTTTTCAACACAACTTTTCCAGTGTGACTTGTTAATTCTTTTATCACTTCAACACACTATATCAACACGCTGGATCCAAAAACAGACGAAACAGAAAATTATATTGGAAAAATGTGCATTTTTAAAAACTCAAATCCACAAGCACACACGACAAAGCTTTTCGACGGCTTAAGTTAATGCTCTCAAAATCTCCTGTCTTCGCTTCTTACATGCGTTCTTACATGTTCATTATCTTTGCATGTTGCATGCGGCGTGTGCTCTCCATTTATTTCCTAAATCTCTGTAGTCTTTTTAACCCACTCTGCAATGCTTAGCTTATTCAGCCTGTACACCCAAATCTGAAGAGGCTTTTATTTTCTGTAACAATACACTCACTCACTGTCCATATCTGCTTAATATAATTTAAAGTCATGTTGGGGCTGGGGTTTAACCAGCAGCACATGAAGCAAGGAGGGACCTCTCCTCGGCATGGCGACAGTCCATTGCTGGGCTCATGCACAGACCCACACATACTTTAGTGATGAAACTGACCAAACACTTGTCTTCAGGAGAAAACCATAGTACCCAGAATAAAAACACAGGCAAAGGGAGGACATGCAAACTCCAGACATGTAGCAGCCGGGCCAGGACCGGTATTTCGGAAGCTGTTAAGAAATATGATGCTAACCACAGCGATGTAGTAATACTGTACCCTATAATAATTCAACAACAAAAACGTCAAAGATATGCAACTGTGTGTGCAGTTTGACAATCAATACAAACATAAGATCATTTTTATATCTTACAGCATATATGTAACTATACACTCACCAGCCACTTCATTAGGTACACCTGCTCAACTGTCCCTTAATACAAATATCAAATCAGCCAATCTCATAGCAGAAACTCAATACCTATAAAAACACTACATACCTCCCAGGAAAAATGTACTGTGAAATTTGACAGTAGAACCATGAAGTGGCCAAACTACCACCAAAATTCATAGTAGAACTGTGAAATAATTCATGGTCAGTTCATAGTCCACCAAGTTTACAGTTGTACTATGAAATTTGACAGTAGAACCATGAAGTGGCCAAATTACCATCAAAAATTCATAGTAGAACTGAGAACTTCATGGTCAAACTGTGAAAGTTCACATTAAAACTGTCAAGCAGTTCACAGTTTTACTACGAAAACTCAGTACATTTTTCCCTGGGCTGCTGAAGTTCAAACCAAGCATCAGAATATGGAAGAAAGGTGACTGAAGTGACTTTGAACGTGGCATGGTTGTTGGTACCATTAATACAAAATAAGCATTGTTTAAACACCACAATCTATCTGAGTATTGCTGCTGACCACGTCCATCCCTTTATGACTGCAGTGTACCATCTTCTGCATGCCATGTCACAAAGCTCAAATCATCTTAAACTGGTTTATTGAACATGACACTGTCCTCAAATGGCCTCCACAGTGCGATGCTATCATGTCAGTATGGACCAAAGTCTCTGAGGAACATTGCCAGCACCTTGTTGTATCGATGCAAAGCAGAATTAAGGCAGTTCTGAAGGCAAAAGGGCTCAACCAAGTACTAGCAGGTGTACCTAATAAAATGGCCTGTTCGTGTATCTGTGTTTCTACATTCTCTATCAACATCAAACAAAAACACACTGATATATTAAAATATATATATATATATCATCAGCCTCGTTGCAATGTCTAGTATACTTGAAATTAATTTTGTCACTTCACTTTGAATGATGATTCTTAAGGCTGTAGTACTCGAATCCGGAGTCGAAACGTTTTTCAGTCTCGGACTTGTTAGCATTTGCACTTGGACCTGTCTCAATCGCAGGCATTCATCTCCGGAGATTCCCTTTTGTTCTGTGCTGCATTTTATCTATTAATTCTGTGTTTGTTTGTTTATTATAAAGACGGGGTCGTTTGCCTTTACGATTGCTCCATCTTTGGTTGAGTCTCAAACCACATTATAGTGTATTAATTAGTGTGACACACTGACGCGCTAATGTCACACTGTGTAGTACGAGTGTGCGATTTGAGACACAGCCAAGGGCGCAGACTTCAGGGAGAGGCTTTAATCCAAAACTGTTTTATTCCTAATAGATAAAAAATGTATAAAGGCCATTTTTAATATGGCTTAAATAATATAAAATGCTAATTTGGCTGAAACTGATATGGAGAGTCAAGTCATGGGCAAAGTGACAGTGTGCATCTGAATAACACAGCGTCGTCCATCATCAAGAGAGGGTGTTTAACTACGCACCATGGATTTATTAGATTTCCTAGAATTAAGCTTATCCAAATCTTCAAAATACAAATGAAACAACAACCAAATAGACTGTACATAATCTGAACATTTGAACAGATAAAGAAAGAATGAAGAAGAAATGCTCTAAATACACCGTTTAAGCACTTGATTAGATCAGTGGTTCTTAACAGAGTTTACCTCAGGACTGACCTTTATTTAGAAAAAGGAACAGTGCAGTAACAGGTTGTGACTTCATTCTAAGGCATGAAAGAAATAAAACTGCAACCAGCACTAAAAACTCATTCAGACATTCAGGATTATAACTTGACCTTCAAAACTCTGCCTTCCTAAGTTTTTCTACCGATTAGTAATGTTCTTATTTATATACTAAGATGATGCTGAGGGAATTATTACTATTATGATGATGATGATTATTATTATTACTATTATTATTAATATTATTGCTGTAGTTCTTGTTGTTGATGATGTTATATATGTATGCTAAGTTAATAGCTATGCAATAATAACAATATATCTGCAGCGTTTTTCAGTTTTTGAAACGAAATGCTCAAAAAAAGTTACGTGTTACGATTAAGCAAATCTTATTATTCTTTCCTGGCGCCTGTTCTGCCGGATGCGGGGTCCGCCCACCACTACTTGATGCGACCGAGAATACTCCAGGCGACACGTCGCTCCGTCTGTCGCCAGAGACCACACTCAAACCAGGCCAATTTAGTGTAATCAATTTAATTAACTTGCATGTCTTTGGACTGTGGGAGGAAACCAGAGTACCCTGAGTAAACCCACATGGACACGGGGAGGACATCCAGACTCCACACAAAGGACCCAGGCCACTCTACCCTGGGATTGAACCCAGGACCTTCTTGCTGTGAAGCGGCGATGCTACCCACCGAGCCACCGTGCCGCCCGGGGGGATTAAGCAAATATGGAACGAAAAATTGGAATTATTACCAAATTTAAATGTAGCAGCATTAGAGTAAACTCTCTCATACATACTTGGACACTTTAGAGATGCCATCCGACCTAATGCATGTGTTTGGAATGTGAGAGGAAACCCACACAGACATTTGGATAACAGGCAAACTCTTGGGTTTGTCTGTGACTTGTCAAAGGTGGTCTTGACTACAGCCCTTCATCTCCAATGGCCCAAATACTGAAGATCCCTCATTATCTTTGATAGACAGATTAAGACAGACATTTGGACTGGTTGAACTGAATTGTCTCAAAAAAAATGATGAGCAATGTAACTCTCAGTCCTGCAAAGGCTCTAAAGAAATCTTCGCTCAAGTCGGTGGTGACAGGAATGATTTAATGGATCGCTGAACAAACAAGGTGACCATCTGAGCACCAGCTGACCCAGAATTGATCTATCACTTGCTCTACAGTTGTACAGTAGACTTTCACATAACTATTTGTTTGAATGTTGCATGTAATTTTAAACTATAGAGGTTGATATAACTATTGTGAAAGTTTTGATAATCGTCAAGTGACAGTCCTCGCGGTGTGCATCACTGATGTTTGTAGAATCTCTTAGCAGGCCCAGGCAGTCTATTAAAACAAATTCAGTCTCCTATTAACAGCAGGAGGCAGAGCATCTGAGCTCATCAGAGTGTCGTGAACTTGCTGCATATGGACCAAAGCAGCAATTACGTTACTAACAACTGCCTGCTGATCTTACAATTGCTGTTTATAGCTTCTGAGATAGAGCTGACTGTCTGAATTGTCTTGCATAATTTTAATCAAGATTTCAGTGATTCCAAAGTAGAGGAGAAATGCAATTATTCTGTTGTACTTACATGTTTATTGGAAGTATAGCAAATGTCACGATTTCATCCCTCAGAGAAATCTTTCAGTAACAGGGCTTCTCAGCTGGAGTCTGGCTGCTGAACTCAACGCTTATTACCAAAGCATCAGGCAGCGTATTTGTGTCAGCGAGTTGTCAATATCATCTTTATTGCTTGCCTTGACATGCAAAGTTAAGCGAGATCGTCAAATAATCAATGCTCCCGGCATGGTTCATTTTCTGCAAAATGGTAGCAGGATTCTCCAGGGATTTATCTGAAACTTTTCAAATTTAATAACGCAGAGACTTTTACTGACGTGTGAGTTGGAAAACTCAAGTAAGCCGTGTGAAAGTTTTTCATTCACTTTAATTTTTGTTATCTATTGTATTTATTAAGGCCATAGCAGCATCGGTGGGTATATCCATGCATGATTCATAACTGTACTCATCAGACACTCACACGGGGGCAGTTTACCTAATCAATTAACCTAACCCATGACAAATAATTTATATATTTTTTTTTCAACAGAGCTTTGTCTCATAGCAGCTTTACCAAAATCTGGGCCCAAAGTCCTAATTGAGCAAACTTGGGGTGATGGTGGAAAGGAAAACTCCCTACATTTTATAAGGAAGTAACCTTGGGAGAACCAAGACTCAAAAGGTGACCCAGCTTCCTTTTGAACACATGTCTTTGGAATGTGGGAGAGAACCGGAGTAGCCAGAGAAAACCTACATGGAAATGGGGAGAATATGCAAACACACAGGTGAAGTCCAGGGTCAGGATCAAACCAGGCATCTCTGGATCTGTGAGGAGAACCATGTGCACCACTGTGCTGTCCTCTTTCCATTCACTTATACCCAAAATCAATTTGAAATCTTCTGTTGCATTACTGATGGGTTACTGGCTGTGGTACTGTCTGTTTTATTGTCTTGATTACTCTGGCCTATTTTGTACTTTTTATCCTTTAATGCACTTTAGTGTGGTTTTGGTCCAGGCATTCCTTTCCATATAAGTGCTCAAAGAAGGAAGGCAAAAATTAATCAAAGTGCATTTTTGAGGTGCTCACAACTCGTTCTAAGATGAAGCACAAACAAATCATTAGTGTGCATCACTAATGTGGCTGATTAGCGGCCTTCCTTTCAGAGCTCCGTGCTGACATGTCAAGTGTGCATTTTGAAAACACTGTATCATTTTAATTAATTAAGTGCTGTTTGTGTAGTGTGGTCTTTAATTGGCCTAATATTCGTTATAACCTAACCACTATTTTCACCCTCAGCCTTCATTAATAAAGACCCTTTCAACATAACAAGCATGTGGAGTGAACTGTGGACAGGAGATGACAGAACAGGGTTAAAAATATTTGGGTTTGTATTTTTGTGTATGTAATTTAAATGTTTTTTTGTGGTCTCCTGATAATAGACCCTATCTAACGTTGGTTAGCTAAATTCATGCTTAACAACATTTTCTGTAAAATTAATTATAAACATTCATTTGATTTATTTTCTTGTTTTAACACTGTTAAACCTGGCCAGGGTCCCAGATGGCTCTGGAGTCTGTCCTGAGAATTCACAGGACGCAGCTGAGCATGTACCTCAAACGGGGCACCAGTCCATCAGAGTGCTAGGCAGAGGGCTGCTAATGGAACACTCAGGGATAATCCATCAACTAGCTTCCCCTCCCTCTGACACAGCCAGTCATGCCTGTATCGAACCTGTTTCACCACTGTGATGCACTAGTCTATTAGTCCAGTGCACCACCTGAGCACCATGAATTAGATTTGATAACATGGATGAAAGTACTGTACACTATTTGCAGATTCCATTTGGGGACTTAGAGACCTGTGTTAAACACATAATAATTTGGAGATTTAAGTTCTATTTACTGTAAAATTGTACCGTATGTGATTAGGTTGTCTGTAGGACAGTTCTTAGACTGAAGAGTTGTAAAACTAGTGTGGTCACCCTTTGCCATCAAAAGTTTCAACTTCCTTTGTTTCCTTGTATTGTACATTGAGTTTTAGTAGCCTTCTTTAGATATACAATTGTGCTGAGGGTTGTTAAGGACCTTGCTTAATGGTCCAACAGTGGCAGCTTGGCAGAACCAGACTAGAACCAGAATTCAAACTAAAAACCTTTCAATTAATAGTGTGGTGCGCTGCACGCTGGACAGGCACCAGACCCCCATGACCCTGACCAGGACAGACGGGGTTAAAACAGGAAATAACAACTAAGTATAAAATCACAATAAATCCAGTTTCCTTAGATCAAACAAAGGAAAACAGCCCCAGACCATTATTCCTCCTCCAAAAAGGTGGCAGTATAAAAAATAGCAAAAATTTGCATATAATGTGTTTTGGACACTGATGTGCTGGTCAATCAGTATTACCAGCATGACCAGCAAGACCATGTAAGTTCATCAGCAAAACGAGCACCAGCCCAGCACTTGCCAGCTAGGCCACCATGGGGAACGGTGGTGGCTTAATGGTTAAGGTACTGGACTATATTGGACTAAGGTAATGACTACAGGTGTGTGATGACTACATTTTCTTTGGGTACAGGCATTATTAAATTAGACCTATTATCATTGTGTTGATAGTTTACTTTTTTTGGATAGCTTAGTTTGGATAGGTGTTGAACTTTCATGTTAATATGGATTGCTGCATGAGTAACGAATTATAAGAGCATTATCTAGAGCATCAAAACACAGGTCTATGGTATGAAACATCATAATTAATCTAAGGTTATTGCCAGACTTGCAGTGGTGCTTGAAAGTTTGTGAACCCTTCTGTATTGTCTATATTTCTGCATAAATATGACCTAAAACATCATTAGATTTTCACACAAGTCCTAAAAGTAGATAAAGAGAACCCAGTTAAACAAATGAGACAAAAATATCATACTTGGTCATTTATTTATTGAGGAAAAAGATCCAATATTACATATTAGTGAGTGGCAAAAATATGTGAACCTTGCTTTCAGTATCTGGTGTGACCCCCCTGTGCAGCAATAACTGCAGCTAATCGTTTCCTGTAACTGTTGATCAGTCCTGCACACTGGCTTGGAGGAATTTTAGCCCATTCCTCCGTACAGAACAGCTTCAGCTCTGGGATGTTGGTGGGTTTCCTCACATTAGCTGCTTGCTTCAGGTCCTTCCACAACATTTCGATTGGATTAAGGCCGGGACTTTGACTTGGCCATTCCAAAACATTAACTTTATTCTTCTTTAACCATTCTTTGGTAGAACGACTTGTGTACTTAGGGTCGTTGTCTTGCTGCATGACCCACCTTCTCTTGAGACTCGGTTCATGAACAGATGTCTTGACATTTTCCTTTAGAATTCTTTGATATAATTCAGAATTCATTGTTCCATCAATGATAGCAAGCCGTCCTGACCTAGATGCAGGAAAACAGACCTAAACCATGATACTACCACCACCATGTTTCACAGATGGGATATGGTTCTTATGCTGGAATGCAGTGTTTTCCTTTCTCCAAACATAACGCTTTTCCTTTAAACCAAAAAGATCTATTTTGGTCTCGTCCGTCCACAAAACATTCTTCCAATAGCCTTCTGGCTTGTCCACATGATCTTTAGCAAACTGCAGACGGGCAGCAATGTTCTTTTTGGAGAGCAGTGGCTTTCTCCTTGCAACTCTGCCATGCACACCATTGTTGTTCAGTGTTCTTCTGATGGAGGACTCATGAACATTAACATTAGCCAATTAGCCAGAGGATTTCAGTTGCTTAGAAGTTACCCTGGGGTCAAGCCTTGCTCTTGGAGTGATCATTGATGGTCAGCCACTCCTGGGCAGGGTAACAATGGATTTGAATTTCCTCCATTTTTACACAATCTGTCTGACTGTGGACTGCAGGAGTCCAAACTCTTTAGAGATGATTTTGTAACCTTTTCCAGCCTGATGAGCATCAACAACTCTTTTCTTATAATATTTTTGTCTCATTTGTTTAATTGTTTTCTCTTTATCTACTTTTAGGACTTGCGTGACAATCTGATGATGTTTTAGGTCATATTTATGCAGAAATATAGAAAATTCTAAAGGGTTCACAAACCTTCAAGCACCACTGTACAGTCCCCGCTACAATTATTGTCACCACTGCTAAAGATGAGTAAAAAGGGTTAGAGAAGGTAAAGACATTTCACTTTTGGAGAATTAGCATAATCTCACACTGAAAAATGAGAAATAAATCCAACCAATCCAAGTAAATTCAACCTGAGGAAAAATAATCCCTCATGAAGACATAATTATTTGTAACAAAACCACATGTGCCAAAATTATTGTTACCCCTATAAATTCTTAGAAACAAAATTTAACTGAAGCATATTTGCATTTATATTTTAAGTTGATCAGTGTCTAGGAACTTTCAAGCAGTAGTCCATGACTTCCAGTTTCACTTAGGTGTATATGAGGTGACAAAGAGGTAAAATTCACATAGTCATTCATCAACATGACCATGGCAAGAGAATACAGAATTAAAATGAGGAAAGTGTGTTGACCTTCATACGTCAGGAAATGGCTATAAAAAATCTACTCACTCATGCACAGTGAGGAAGACAGCAAGAGAGGCAAGGTAAGTGCTTGGAGTTAAAAGCTACTGGGACCTTGACTGGAACCGTGTTCGGTGGTCAGATGAAATGAATATATACGTTTTTGGTAACCGACCACATGGTGGATTTGGTGTAAAAAGAAGACCACACTGAACAGAACCTGCCTACTGTTAAGTATGGTGGAAGGTCTATAATGTTGTGGGACTGTTTTTTTCTCCATTGGCCCTTGGAATCTCTTTAGGATATACTGCATCATGGAGATATGAGGACATTTTAAATCAAATTCTGTCTTCCTCTGCCAAGACACTAAAGATGGGTCATCATTGGATCTTCCACTAGGATACGATCCAAAACATGTATAATGATCAACACAAAATCAAGCTTCTGCCATGGTCGTCTCAGTCCCCTCATCAAAATTACAAATAAAACCTGTGATAAAAATACAGAGGAGAGTACACAAGGATCCTAGGGCTCTGGACCCTCTGGAATTATTCTGTAAAGACAAATGTTCTCAAATTCCATGCTCTGTATTCTCCAACCTTATAAAATGTTATATGAGAGAACTAAGTGTTGTTTTATTGGCAATGGAGTTTGTACAAAGTATAAAATACAAGTGTGCCAATAATTGTGGTATACTGTATGTGGTTTTGTTTAAAAAAAATATTTTTTTGATGAGGACTAAATATACTTCAATTAAAAACTGAACTTATAAAAAATCTTTCAGATGAAAAATTAAGCTAATTTAATTTAACCAAAAAGTACATTTCTTAAAATTATTTTAACTAATATTTATTAGGGGTGCCAGTAATTGTGGATGAGATATAGATAGCTATAAAAATAAAAGAATGCCTGAGAGTAAACCATTATAATCTAACATCATTTACACTTATGTTCACTTCAGAATTTGGCTTTGAAATGTTTCATTGATACTGTCAATTACCTAAGCAGATAAGCTGTTTTTTATCAGTGGTGTTGTGTGAAATGTTAGCAAACCTACTAATATGAAAGAAAGAGCAGAGCGTAGCCTTCATCATGGCCAGAGTACACATATTTAATGTTTAATATAATTGCTGTTACTCCCGATGCTGTACCAGCCCAGATAGCAGACAGATTTGGGCCAAATATGGGTCAGTTTAGGCGCTAATGGCTTGGTGTATGGCAAAGGCAAGTGTGTTCTGGGCCAAATTTGGCCCATCTTTCGCCAGCCACAATAAAGTTCATCATGGCATTCATACTCTGGGCTGCATTTGGCCCACATGTAGTGTACCATAGGTAATATTGGTGCAAGTTTTTATTTTGGGCCAAATATAACCTGCCAGGTGCAGTTCAGGCTCTGTACTGGCAGCCAAATGACTGGTTGAAGTCATCACCATCATTCCACAGTGGTATGTAGGCAGAGGGGAAAGGCAAGTGTGGTCCATGACTGGACCATCACCCAGTTGCTATCAGGGAGGTCATAGCCTTGAATGTTTCTTACAGATTGTAATGACCTGTGCTGCGGATTGTCTCAATTACTGGGTGTTTATGTGTATATTTGGGCATGTCACATGGACCTCAGCATATCAGACTTCACTGATGTCATTTGTCACTTCTGTGCTTTTGGAGCCTGCATCTGACCTCTACCCATTCTGGCCCTGATTATTCGCTTTACCACTTGGATTTGAGATGCTGTTTGTATAAAGCTTTCATGTGCTCTTCATGGTTTTGGTGATGGACATTGTTGCCTATTTACTTGTTACCAGAAATTGAGCCAAAGGCCTTTAATCAATTATTAAATCGATTAATCAGGGTTTGGGAGACACGAAAGCAGCGTATCAGGAAACAGATGACGCAGACACAAAGTACAGATGCCCTATAATAATGTGCTTTTATTCCCCATACAAATGTACACTCAAAATACCAACTGGTAAAATTTCACAAAACTGATACAACAACCGCTTGAACCTCACCTTAGCACAACGGACTGGAGAGCCGGCCAGTCCTGGTGAGAGATCAGCAGCCTCAGTTCAAGTGCTGGGCGATGTGCGCACGATTCCACAGTTGACTCTCACCAGCAGAGCTCAGACCAAGTCCTTATATTCTACCAAGGGAGGTTGGGGGTGAGAGCTCAATGGGCCAGATTGCATCCCCTCCTGCCCCCTCCAGTCTCTAACTTGAGGTTGTTTGTTCCTCTCTCATCTGGTTCTGAGTTCCTCTTTCATCTGGTTTTTTTGGTAAACCGTCGAAGAAACACACACTCTAAATCATAAGGTCAAACAAGGATGGTTACCCCAGGTCAACATGGGTCCATCGTAGAATTGTATGACCTGATGGTCCTCTCTCCTGTCTCCATGAGGCCATACCCATGATCATTTTATTACAGCAACCTGCCACACCTTGCATGTCAAGCCTGAAGGTAAAGATGCTTCTTCGATTAAATGTATTGATACCACATGTACCCCACGTGTCACACAAGGGGCTGGGCTGAGATTGATCAGGAGCAAAATCCTCATCCATAACATTACATTACCCTTTTCCTGTTCTAGTGTAACAACCTCTAGACTGGATGTAAAATAGAATGATGATGCTCGAACCCTTACACGACTCTCAAATGCAGTGGACACTAAATAACAGAAACCGAATTCAGCATGCATGATTGTAGATGAAGTTCTCACCTGCTGATTCATCTGCTGAACAAGTGATCTGAGACCTCATGAGTGCTAAAAAGAACCAGAAATAGAACCGTGTCCTCTTTAAAGTTCGCTTATTGTTATTGCAAGTGATGGCTACGTGGTTTTCTTAGGGTCACAATGGAGAACAGAATGTTCATCTTTTAGCAGCTTTTAACAACTCTTTGTAACAGACGTCACGTCTAGCTGTTATATGAAAGTGCGCGTGGTCAGTTTAGATACGAACACTTCTTTTTTTGGGTTTGCTGGTCTGTTTGTTTTTCTGTGCTATGGTATATAAGCTGATGAATTTAATAATAAACTTTAGAAGACTCTGCAACCGTGTGTGTGTGTGTGTGTTCTCCGAGCGCGCTTGTAAGAGCAGAAGATCCATCTGATACCTTTTGCTTCTTAGACGTAGTTTCTGCTTACATGACAATCACAAGATGAACACAAAGATACCTCGGAGCAGTTGCAAATGGTTTACATATTCAAGTGTACTTTAAAATAACTGAGTTCGCTTCTGTGTGAAATCACACTCAGATAGCATCGCATTTGTTACAGCTCGAGAGAGCGCAGGTCCGCGCGCGCGCGCCATAACCAATCAAGGAGCGAGCTCTCTGTCCTCTTCACTCACACACACTCAGTCTGCCGCTACTGCTGCTGCTGGATATCCGCGCTGCGCTCTGCTCTGCTTCACAGGATTTTTCCTCGAGTTACTCAGAAGAAAAACAGCGTTTTCCTAAAGAGCCGGGTTTATCACCATGAAGAGTACTGCGTACTGGGCTGTCCTGTTCGGAATGGCCGTCGCTTTAATACAACGAGGTAAGAGACCTGCGTTTGGCGGTTAGGATGACCGTTAGTTCTGATGAGCTTTCGCTGCGAACTCAAAACCTGCTGAGAAACTGTGACACATTTCTGTGGGTTTGCTTCGGTCGTTGTGAGTCTAAACATCTCATGTCTAACGCACGTACTAAATAAATAAAGAGATAACTTAACAGGAACAGATTAAGTCGAGTGTCAGCTCAAGGTGATAGTACAGCTTCATAACTCAGGAATGTAGCTCCTCTGAAGGATACCTCAGCCCGCATTTCCTAAAGTTTCGCATAAAGCAGTAAGGGTTCGTATAGCCATTGCATATCTTATTTCCTTGCTTTTTATATAATGAACGCCTTACAATTAATGTATGGCAGTTCTGGAATAATGTTTAAATGTAGAGAAGTAAAGACTAACGAATATGTACATTCAACCGGTCACTTTATTAGGTGCACCTGTTCGACCGCAAACACATAATCAGCCAATCACAATGCATTGAGGCATGTAGACATGGTCAAGACGACCTGCTGAAGTTCAAACCCATGCATCAGTATTGAGAAGAAAGGCGTCTTAAGTGACCATGGCATGGTTGCTGGGCTGAGTATTTCAGAAACTGGGTTTCTGAGCCATCTCTAGGGTTGACAGACAATGGTCCAAAACAGAGGAAATATCTAGTGCTCTGCTGGAGGTCAGAGGAGAATGGGCGGACTCGTTTGAGCTGATAGAAAGGCAACAGTAAGTCAAGCAACCACTCCTTTTAACTGAAGTATGCAGAAGAGTATCTCTGAATGCACAACATGTTGAACCTTGAAACAGATGGGCTACAGCAGCAGAACTGGCAGACCACACTGGGTGCCACACCTGTCAGTTAGGAACGGACAACTACAATTCACACAGGCTTATGACAGTTGGACAGTAGACAATGGGATTCACATTTGGCAGAATTTGGCAGAAACAACCTGAAAGCCTGGATCCATGCTGCCTTGTATCAGCAATTCTATCTGGTGGTGGTGGTGTGATTGTGTGAGGTATATTTTCTTGGCACATTTTGGCTCCGTAATATGAATTGAGCATTGCTTAAATGCCACAGCCTACCTGAGTATTGTTGCTGACCATGTCCATCCCTTTATGACCACAGTGTACCATCTTCAGATGGCTACTTCCAGTAGGGTAATGTGCCATGTCACATAGCTCAAATCATCTCAAACATGCCAATGAGTTCACTGTAGTCAAATGGCCTCCACAGTCAACAGATCTCTATCCAATAGAGCACCTTTGGGGTGTGGTGAAAGTTTGTTTGGTTAATTTAACATTGCTATCAGCATCAGTGGCCATTTGGGGAGGATATGCAGACTCCACACAGAAAGGACCCAGGCCGCTCCACCCTGGGATTGAACCCAGGTACCTTCTTGCTGTGAGACGGAGGTGCTACCCACAAAGCCACCATGCCGCCCGTGTGGTGAAAGAGGAGATTCGCATTGTGGATGTGCAGCCGACAAATCTGCAGCAACAGCATGATACTAACATGACAATATGGACCACAATCTCTGAGGAATGTTTACAGAATCTTGTTGAATCTATGCCATCAAGTATTAAAGCAGTTCTGAAGGCGAAAGGGTGTCCCAATCCAGTGCTAGCAAGGTTTACCTAATAAAGTGACTGCGAGTGTATGTACTGTGCATTACACATACGACATATTAGCTTTACATTGTGTGTCTCAAGCGCATTCAAGAGCTAAGCTACTAAGTGAAATTTACAGACTAATAAAACAAGGCTCCATGTGAAAATGCACTCCCATGCCAAGTATGACATGAAATATGTAGCACTTTTAATTTCATTACTTTTAATCAGTCAGTACTAAGAATAAATACATCCTGCATTATTTTAGGTGCGAAACAAACTTGCTGATGCAATTACACCGAAAGTTATGCTTTACAGACCACCAACGTGGTTCGGACTGTTGATAGTGTCTTGTATGCATTGCTGGGTTTCTTGTGGTAAAATGTGTTTTTAAATGTGAGTGTGTGGTGCCATTTCATGGAGAATATGCCATGAGGTGTGTTCCCTGTAGAGTTTCAATGAGAAAGAAATAATGGTAAAGTATGAGATCTGAACAAACAGAACGAATGTGAGAAAGAGAATGTGTGTTAAGTAATACGTATCATGTATGTATATGTGACATTTTTTATGTTGTGGTGACATATTGCTGGACTCCATAAGGAAATTGCTTTTTTAGTTTTTTTACTTTTACGAAATCGGCAAGTTTCTTTTGAAAACCAATAGTAGCCAATGGGTAGGTTTGGGTGTCGGTGTGGAACTTATTAGCTACAACTATATTATGTCAGCGGAAAGTCCCCACCATGATAGAGCGACAAACTTGTGTGTGTGTGTGTGTGTGTGTGTGTGCGTGCATTTCATTCTGTTTCATGTCAAGCACACTTAAGGTGTCATATAACCATGACAAACCTTCTATGCACGTTGCATTTGAAAGACAGTGTAGTAATTACTGCATGTCAGTTTTGGGATAATGGCCAAATCTGTTCAGTATTATGGCTAAGATTGCTGTAGTACTTTGGATACATTTATTGAAGTACAGTGTGCATATGCAGCTCTGGTGCTAAGAGCCAGCTGGTGGAAACGGCAGTTCCTGAGAGCCTGGGTTCAAATCCTGGATGGGGCTTCCAACATGAACTTTGGATAGTGTTTGTGGAACTCTGTGATAGACTGGTGCCCTGACAAGTTTGACCCTTGCCTGCTCTCAGTGAATTTACATGTATCTGGTGAGGGTGGCATGATGTTGAAGTGGTTACTGGCAGTGACAATGGTAGTGCCCGCCTGCCTCCTGTGTGGACTTTGCATGTTCTCCCCATGTCAGCATGGGCTTCCACATCTAACTCTCAGTTACGTTTAATCAACACCAATATTCTAATCTTGAGTACCGTATTTTCCAGACCATAATGCGCACCGGATTATAAGACGCAATATCAACGATCGGCTGCTAACGGGTATATTTTCATACATAAAGCGCACCGGGTTATAAGACGCATGAAATGAAACAAAACTCTTAAGTTCCCTCGGAAGCTCAGTTTGGTCTTTACCTGGCGCAGGGCGTCTTCTTGCTTCCTCCACTTCCGTATCATTGATTCGTTAATTTTGAATTCTCTCGCAGCTGCTCTATGTCCATGTTGTACTGCGTGACTGATAGCGTTGAGTTTGAAATCCCGCTTCGAAAATAAATGAATGAATGTACGTACCCTAATGCTGAAGCACATACCGTATTACTCCGCGATGTTTCCTGACTACGGTTGCCGTGAGCTTCGTAACTTACCAAGACCGTGCTAAAACATTTTGACAGATTTATGAGCACCGTGTACCATCTACAATCGGTTCTAGGTCAGAAGGCTCAACCAGAATGAATTCATACATTAAAACGCACCGCATTTAAAGGTGCACTGTCGATTTTTTTGAGAAAATTAAAGGATTTTAAGTCCGCCTTATGGTCCGAAAAAATACAGTATTATAGCTGGGAAAACAAATTTATTGTGACAAATAATGGTTAGAGTGTTTACCGGATGCTTATTGCCCTTACTGAGAAGTGCTTTGTGGTCTCCTTAGCAGAATTATTGACTTACAATTGATGCAGCCCTACATACAGTCCAAGCGACATACAGTCCAAGCAGTTGTGAGTTAAGGGCTTTGCTCAAGGGCCCAGCAGTGGCAGCCTGGCAGATTAGTCACATTTTAAGTGTACTTTATCATGCGTTCAGAAGGCTGATGGTATTCTCAGTGGATTCATGGTTTTCAGCTCCCATGATAAAATGCTAATGCGTGTGATGTGACTCTATAAACCAGAGCCTTTCGTCTGGTGTGTATCAGTGGATATATTCATAGGTGTACACCGATCAGCCAAAACATTAAAATCACCTGGTCTGTAACATTGGTTATGTCAGTGATACTCATCAAAATAACACCCACATGAATATCTGTACCCAGGGTTTCCCAGCAGAACATTTCCCAGAGGATCACATTCCATCCCCCGACTCATCTTCTTGTCATAGTGCATTCTGGTGGCATCACTTCTCCAGGTAAATGGGCACATGTACTGACAGTCATGTGCCTGAATTTTATTTTAGTGCAGTAACTACAGCAGGATATCAAAAGAGTGAAAGTATCACAAAGTAACTGCAGATTATTTAGGCCGAGCATCTACTTTAAAACATTTATGCATAATACTGCACCTTTAAAACATATCAAGTATCTCCCATCAGTTTTTCTCATGTAGATTGTATTTTATTACTCAGCTGCTATGCGTTACCAGACCTGTGGAACTCAATAACAAGCCAGTAATATTTCATATAAAGTCACATAACCAATTAAATACAAAAAATGTGCAAGTAGAACTTGTGTTAAAGTTCAAAACAGATGCTACAAGTTACCAGAAGAGACACTAAAGGTTAATGTGAGGGGTGGTGTTACACCCTTTGACTGCATTATACACATTAGGTCTGTAGGTGTATTTGTGACATGCAAGATGGAAGTTCAGATCAGTCAATTAAGTGGTTCTTCTCTAAGTCATTTACGTAATGCTTCCACCGTCAAGTGAAAAGAAACATTGCAAGAGTGATGCCACGGGCCAATTACAGTCTGTCCGTGGGCCTTGTTTGGCCCCCGGGCCGGACTTTGGACACCCCTACTTTTGATGTAAGTGTAAAGTTAATATACAGAACATTTTATTTCAGAATAAATACCTTTCACTGGCAGCTCAATCACCACAAAAACGTGTCAATTGATTTAAAATGAAAGTGTTTGCAAGTTCCAGCAGCTACGAATGTGAAGACACACTGCCTAATTTATTTTTACTATGGTAGCTTTATTGGTGTTTGGAAAGTTCTGACAATTTATTTCCACACCCTGAAGGATAAATTGCTTCTGTTATCTTGGTTTCTCAGTATTGCACTGAACGTGTCCATAACCGTAACACCCCATTTCACCGGATCGTTCACCACCTACAGTCCAGCACCTCTCAGATTTGCTTTGATGTAATTATCATTTGTTTGCCACATACTAGGGTATTTTTAAAATTTATTGTCAGGGTCAGTGACCATATCCATGACAGGAGCATGAACAACTGCATTCGTCAAACACACCAATGTAGAGATACCAATTAATCGAACCGCATGTCTTTGGTATTTGGGAGGAAGAGGGAGCGACCCAATTGGACACAGAGAGAACATGCAATGTTCACACAGATGGAGTGCAGGGCCAGGATTGAACCGGGGTCTATGAAGCTTTGAGGTGACAGCACTAACCACTTGCCGTACCATGTTGCCCATATACGAGGTTCTAGAAGAAGGACTTCTTGATTAATACCCAGAGCAATAAACATCTTTTGTGTTCGGTGATATAAAGTGGTGCAGTTGTTTATGTGGCGCAAGTCCCTCAGCCAGTTTTATGAGTTAGACAGTCATAATCACCTTCTCACCTAGATGCCAGCATCATGTCGTCATTCTCTTACAAGCTTCGTGAACATTCTTGGCATAAATTAGCTTCTGTGAGCCATATCAAAATATGTTTTCCAACAGATACAAATTCACGAGTGTAAAAAGTGACATCAAGCCATCTTTTAGCCATGAGATATCATGATGACTTTTTTTGTGGTTATAGAGGTTGTAATATGGAAAAACTGACATGGTGAGGACTAAGAAAAAAGTATCTTTATTTTTTTCCGTATATCTCACTGACACCACACTGTGTGCTGTGTATCACATAAGAGCTATCAAAGGGAAGGTAAGCTCGTGTATGTGATTTATAGACTAATAACACAAGGCTACATCTAAAATAAGTGCACTATCGATCCAAGTATAAGATTAAAGACGTGTCACACCTAAATCAGCTACTTTTAATTAATCACCAAGAATAAACACCTGTTGGATTATTATTATCGCTGCAAAATCAAAATAAGTTATATCTCAGTTTGTCACGACTGCTGTTAGTGATTAACTGATTTAAGTTGATTTTAATTTGCATTCAGTGTTAAACTTACATGATAAAATGTCTGAACTGACTCCATGAACCAAAGCCCTTGGCTTTGTGGTGGATGTATCTATATGGATGTGTTTGTAGGAATGTGATGGAGTATTGGTGTCATGTGAAGTGTTTCCCTTGTGACACTGAATGAGAGAGAAATAAAGGTGAAGAGCGAGAGACCCAGGCATATAGAAAGATTGAGAGAGGGTGAGAGTGAGAAAGATAGTGTGTGTGTGTGTGTATGTGTGTGTGTGTGTGTGTGTGTGTGTGTGTGTGTGTGATTTTGACTCTGAGAGTGCATGTGTTGCCAGGATGCAGCACATCCAGCTGCAAAGCTCAAGCCAACATCCCATCCAGTCAGAACGACAGTACCCTTTAGACACTTGTCCAGCCAAGGCAAAAAATAACATAGAGATTACATGTCAGCTTCCAGCCACAGCTGTGGTCCAGTTTCACACACAGACATAATGAGGGGGTGTGAAAGAGGCAGACCTCTCCATCACTGTTTAAGAAGCCCTAAGTGCAAGAATAATAAAAAGATTCCAGCGATTCTATCTTTGCAGTATATGCTTTTCTGTTATCTGTTAACTGAATAATCAGTCTTGTCAATTGATTAGTCGCAAATATAATGAACTGGAGGTGCTTTGATTTCATTAGCCTCGGTGCATTCACACAGTTTCATATACATGTTCTCAGTCCAGATTTTATCTTAAAATTAATAAGCTTTCGCTACAGTGTGTCCTCTTCACACTGGAGGAGATGAGATATTTTTCAAGAGCACTGCTGTCCCGTAATAACTGCATGTTATTACGGATATTAGACCCATTAGGAGCAGTGGATGACTTGGAGTAATTGACATCAGCCCAGATGTGGAAGATTTGCTCGTTTTTTTGATTGGTCCACTAGTGCTTCGGAAATTAATACCAGCACTTTTGTACCGCTTGTGTTCTTTTACAAAAAAAGTACTGTATATTTTCAAGTTGTTTTTCCTTCACGGGGGAACCACTTGTTCAAGTACAGGTACTCCGCATTTCACAATCTCAAATGAGATTTAATCTGCAGGCTGTGCTGTCCACCGGTAGGATATTAATTACTTTTTTTGCAGTTATATATTTGATAGTTGAAAATATGACGGGTAGGAGATGAAACAAGTCATGGAATACCCTATTTATATTATTTAAAAGAGTCAAATTTTAAATTCCAATTACGTTTGACCCACTTCCTCCTTTGTAAATAAAATGTCCTCGTTTCAAAAACATCATGCATTAATTTCACAGAGACGGTCGAATTCGGAACTGAAACAGCCATCTTCTCCATCACCACTCTGTGCACTCTTCAAGTCTGGTTTATAGTGTGTTTGTAATGATTGCCTTTGAAACACTATAGCCACCACACTGACTATACACACGGAAATGAAGGACTCATTGGATGAACGCAGTTGATCTTGTAACCAAAGTATTTAGCACTATCTAGCAAACATTATGTGTCAATAACAGCATCCTTGTCTGTAGGCAAATCCAGCATGGGAAGCACAAATTTGGTGCATCACATTTATAAAATACCGTCACCATGTTTTAATACTGCTGTATCTTGGAATACCGTCATACTGCCCAACCCTAATCCCCGCCTCTTTGAGAAGCCTTGTAGGATGTCCTGGGGGTCATCACATTACCTGTAGCTTGATGTAGTCATGGGGCATGAGGCCATGACAGATGGATTTACAAAATTTGCCAGCTTGGCAGGTTAATAGGTAATTAATAGGTTAGTCAGCATGTGGTAACTCATTCAGTTTGCCATTCAGTGAACAGCACAAGTTGTTCAGAGTAGTGTTGGTTACAGTCTACATTAAAAAGAAAATGTTACCACTATCGAAAATTATGAGCCGTAAATCATTTTTGGTCACTTTCACCTGCTGTCTGACCGTAGCTGAGGGACTCAGATCCTGCAGTGCCAGGCGTGTCCCCCTGCTTAAGCCAGTACATGTCCAGACCCGTCTGAAGTTTGCCAAAGAGCATATGGATGATCCAGAAGAGGATTGGGAGAATATCATGTGGTCAGATGAAAGCAAAATAGCACTTTTTGGTAAAAACTCAACTGGAGGAAGAAGAATGTTGAGTTGCATCCCAAGAACACCATACCTACTGTGTGAAGCATGGGGGATGGACACATCATGCCTTGGGGCTGTTTTCTGCAAAGGGGACAGGACGACTGATCCGTGTTAAGGGAAGAATGAACGGGGTCATGTATCGTGAGATTTTAAGCCAAAACCTCCTTCCATCAGTGAGAGCATTGAAGATGGCACGTGGCTGGGTCTTCCAGCATGACAATGATCCCAAACACACCGCTCGGGCAACGAAGGAGTGGCTCCATAAAAAGCATTTCAAGGTCCTGGAGTGGCCTTGCCAGTCTCCAGACCTCAACCCCATGGAACATTTCTGGAGGGAGTTGAAAGTCCATGTTGCCCAGCGACAGCCCCAAAACATCACTGCTCTAGAGGAGATCTACATGGAGGAATGGGCCAAAATACCAGCTACAGTGTGTGCCAACCTGTAGCCTTACAGGAAATGTTTGACCATTGACAAAGTATTGAGTTGAACTTTTGTTATTGACCAAATACTTATTTTCCACCATAATTTACAATTAAATTCTTTAAATACCTTACAATGTGATTTCCCAGATTTTTTTCTCATTTTGTCGCTCATAGTTGAAGTGTACCTATGATGAAAATTACAGACCTCTCTCATCTTTCTACGTAGGAGAACTTGCACAATCAGTGACTGACTAAATACTTTTTTGCCAAACTATAAGTTTGCCCAAAATACAGAGAATTTAACTAAATCCCATTAACAAACATAACAGCTTACTAGAAAGGAGCATGAACAATTTTGTTTTAATGCTCTGTTTATGAACTAACAGTTATTTCAGTGTTGCACATTATTAGTGCATGTAGTTCTGATGGGGCTTTAATGAGTGCAGTGAGAGCTTGCAGCTCTTCTCTGTGCAGTGTTTGCAGAATAAACGAACCCCTCATTAGGCTGTTGAATATCTGCTTGACAATATCACAGAGCACAAATTTTTCACGATTGTTGGATTGTTTTGATATTTTGACCTGCAGCCAGTTTGACATGCTGAATATTTCTAATGTGTGGAGAAAAGTGTTTACAACTACAGTACTATGCAAAAGGCCATCACTAGATTTTTAGTTTTAACAGTTGTATAATGACCATATGCTACATATTGTCAATTGGTTGAACTTGGATTTATGATCCCCAATTTATGATGGGGATATGTTCTGACAAATCCAAGTTGAAATCCAAGTTGAATTTATTGTAATAGTTGAGTTGAATATATACTGTATACAGTCGTATGAAAAAGTTTGGGCACCCCTGATAATTTTCATGATTTTTCTTTATAAATCATTGGTTGTCCAGCTCAGCAATTTCAGGTAAATATATCATATAGCAGATGAACACCGTGATATTTGAGAAGTGAAATTAAGTTTATAGGTTTTACAGAAAGTGTACAGTAATTATTCAAACAAAATTAGGCAGGTGCATAAATTTGGGCACCCTTGTCATTTGAATACCTTTAGCACTAATTATTGGAACACAAAATATGTTTTGTAAGCTCACTGACCCTTGATCTACATACACAAGTGAGTCCAACTATGATAAAGGGTTAAGGTGGCCAATTGGAAGTTTTTCTCCTCTTTGCATCTTCTCTGAAGAGTGGCAATATGGGAGCCTCAAAACAACTCTCAAATGGCCTGAAAACAAAGGTTGTTCAACATCATGGTTCAGGGAAAGGGAAAAGCTCTCTCAGAGATTTCAGCTGTCAGTTTCCACTGTGAGGAACATAGTGACGCAATGGAAGACCACAGACACAGTTCTAGTTAAGGAACTCCCGAAGTGGCAGACCAAGAAGAATCTCAGATAGGCAGAGGCGAAGGATGGTGAGAACAGTCATAGTCAAGCCACAGACCACCTTCAAAGACCTACAACCTCATCTTGCTGCAGATGGTGTCACTAATCATCGTTCAACTATACAGCACACTTTGCACAAGGAGAGGCTGTATGGGAGAGTAATGCAGAAGAAGCCTTTTCTGCAGACACGCCACAGTCACTTGAGGTGTGCTACAGCACATTTGGACAATCCAGCTTCATTTTGGAATAAAGTGCTGTGTACTGATGAAACTAAAATTGAGTTATTTGGACATAACAAGGAGCGGCACACATCCCAAGACAAACATTTGCTACCCACAGTAAAATTTGTGGCGGTTCCATCATGCTGTGGGACTGTGTGGCCAGTGCAGGTACTAGGAATCTTGTTAAAGTTGAGGGTCGCATGGATTCCAGTTAATATCTCCAGATTCTTGAGAACAATGTTCAAAGAATCAGTGACAAAGTTGACACCGAGGCCCAACCCCCAAAACCTCTGCTCAAAATCTACAAAGGCATTCATGCAGAGGAACCAGTACAAACGTTCTGGAATGGCCATCTCAGTCCCCAGACATGAATATTACTGAAAAAGTGGGCTGTCCATGCTCGGAAACCATCAAACCTGACTGAACTGGAGATGTTTCTAAAGAAGAATGGTCCAAAGCACCTTCAACCAGAATCCAGACTGGAAGCTGTAGGAAGTGTTTATTAGGAAGCTGTTATTTCTACAAAAGGAGGATCTACTAAATATTGATGTCATTTTTCTGTTGGGGTGCCCAAATTTATGCACCTGCCTAATTTTGTTTGAATAATTACTGCACACTTTCTGTAAAACCTATAAACTTCATTTCACTTCTCAAATATCACTGTGTTCATCTGCTATATGATATATTTACCTTAAGTTGCTGATCTGAACAACCAATGATTTATAAACTAAAATCATGAAAATTATCAGGGGTGCCCAAACATTTTCATACCACTGTATATCATATTGATATACTGTATAAGCCTATATCATGGTGTAACCTATCTTAAACATGTTTAAAACACTTACATTAAATCACAGTTGGGCAAATCATTAACATAAAGCTTATTTTATAATAAAGTACTGAATAACTCATGTAATTTATTGAATAATGTATTGAAAGTGAAAAACAAAAACGATTATTGTCTCAACCATGGCTATTTCCCAGCGCTCATCACTCCCGCCACATGACTCCCTACGTCACACACTGTTCTTCATTCAGCATGTTAGAGTACTGTACCATGTATTGTTTGCCTGGGGAAAATTCGAAACAAAAAAGGGGTAAAAGGGTCAACGTGTGCACCTTGTGGCCTTCTTCGTTGCAAGTTCTGTCCGGGATATGAACCCAGGTACTCAGGAACTACTGTTTCCAGGAACTGCCTCTCAGCTTTGACACACCTTAGTAGCATGTTGAAAACAAAAGCAAAGCTTTATGTTTTCCCCTGCTTATCCTGGTCAGGGTGGGTTGTGGGGGAAGGGTCTGGAGCCTAAGCGGAATCCACTGGGCGCAGGCAATGGCACATACTGTACAGGGTGCCAGTCCATTGTGGGGTTCTGTAAACATACCCAACCTTAACAACCTTTAAGCCACACTCTAGATTCTAAACCAGGCTCTCAGGAACTGCTGTTTCCAGCAATATCGCGATATTTTGCTGTATCGATTTTTTTGGCCAGACCTAATATTCTAAACTGAAACTGATTCATGTAGCTAATCATTTGACTTTTTCCATGTATATCCAAATTCATAGCAAAGAAAGTAACATTTTTGCAAAGTGACGATTCCCTCAATATCTTCCAGTCCTACTTTTAACCTTATTGAAGCTTAATGAAATCCTCTGCATCTTTAGAGCAGCCCGGTAGATTATGGCTTAAGTCCTGTCTTACCCAGCTAGGGATTTGAACCATTAGCTTCTCTAAATGCTGGTTTACCACTGTGTTCAGTCTTGAGTTATCCATTAGAGAACTCCAGTCTGGACAAGAATAAAAATGAGACATTTTGTCTGATTTGATCAAATTGGAATAACCATAAGATCTTGTATATGCCTTTGATTTCATACATATATTCATTCATTCATTCATTCATTGTCTTGTCTGCTTGTCCTAGTCAGGGTTGCGGGAGAGCAGGTGCCTAGCCAACGTAGGGCACAGACTCACACACATTCACACTCTAAGGGGCACTTTGGAAACACCAATTAACCTAACACGCATGTCTTTGGAATGTGGGAGGGAACTGGAGTACCCAGAGAAAACCCACACGAACACGGGGAGAACATGCAAACTCCACACAGACGGCGCCCGAGGTCGAAACAGGGATCTCGGAGCTGTGAGGCGTCAGTGCTAACCACTGCACCACCGTGCCACCCTTCATACATATGTATAGTTTGTTTATTTGGTTCATGGTTATTGATGGAGGGGTGATGGATCTCTTAGCCCTGAACATCAATTTGCAATTCATAATCATAATCCAAAAGTTACACTTTGGCCAGATAAATGCATTTTTGGAACAGGAAGCAGTAATTATCCTTGATCAGAAACATTTCTCAGTCTGATAAAGAGAAACTTTTCTGGCAGATCTGTGGAGTTCCAATGAGCCCTTTAAAAGCTCTTTAGTGTTGTGCAGCCAGCTGGTGCTTGTGGGTTAATGACATGGAGTTAGCTGAGTTAATAACTCAGGGTTAGGGCTATTGAGAGAGCAAACTCACGGAAAGACTCACAGAGAGTCATTGTTGAGCTGTCATGTCAAAAGACATAGGAAATATGGTCCTGTAATACAAGTGCCTCTGTGTAGTCATCAGTATCAAAGGAAAAAGCATCTTGGAATGTTAGTCACTGTAATTGTCTATTGAGGAATTAGGAGACGTGCAAAGATGGTGCGGTGTGTATTTGCAGTTGATTGATAAAGTTTCTGTAGTAAACCTGCTTTTGCGATTTGTTTTTTTATTTTTCAAAAGATTGATTTTACACAATTATGTAAGTTCATAAGGCTTCATGACTTGAGTCTTTGTATCATTAAGGTAGAATTTTCTTATGCAACATATTTTTACGGTGCTTTTCAGTCTCCATGCTCACTCCTTCTGAGAGCTCTTTTTCCCAAACTCAGCCTTATTATAGTGCATACTAGAAGAGGCTCTGCAGAAGTCTTGGAAACACCTTTTGAAAAAGCCAAGCTAATTATTCTCATGTGGCTCCTTGTTAACAGCATTGGCAGTGTCATATGGTTTGAAAGACAGTAGAAAAAACAGAATGAGAAGAGATATTTCTAATCACACATAGTCCAAGTAAAATTCATTAACTTATTGTTAATTTAGTTGTGCATTTTCCTTTTGCATCACGTACACCAGTAATCATATATATAACATTTGAATAATGAAAATCTTGAAAAATGTGCAATGTAAACAAAATATTTACAAATCATGTAATTGTTAATATAATGTTAAAAAGTAATGTTGTTTGTAAATATATGAAACTGAAAATGTTTGTTTGCCATTGCAAATCATATAATTAGCATAACAGTTTGAGTGAATTTGACTGCTTTACAATCACCTAAACTAAACCCCATCAAACATTTATGGATGCACTTGAAAAGAGAGAGAGAAAGCCAAGCATTCAGTAACATCACAAGATGCTCATTGCAAATATTGTGAGATAACATTCTGGCATAACGTGGATCAGCTGATATAATCCATGCTTGCTTGAGTGTAATCTGTCAATACAGCAAGAGCAAAACAAGCCAAATGCAAATCAATTCTGAAATTTGTGCCTTTTAGTAGATGAAAGAGATTAAACATTTCACTCAAATTGATATACTGATTTTAACATTTGTAATGGAAAATTTTGTATTCAGCTCGAGAAAAATGCAAATTAGAAGTGTTTTCGCTAGTGCTCTAAGGCTCTAGGCCTCCATTGTATTTGTAGCAATCCATGAAAATTCTTTCATTTATGAAAATTGTCTAAAAAGACACTTTCAGTTCCCAGCTGAGAGAGAAAATAGATCTCAGGCTGTGCCAGAGAGTGGAAATACATGGCTCCACCCCCAACCACTGTAGAAGAGGTTTAAATAGCATAGGATGTGATTAAGGAAATGCAAGACAAGAGTCGAACCCAGAGATGGAACTTGAGATGGAACCCAGAAAGCTGGAAACAGGCAGAAGACGTAGCAGTTAAAAAATCAAGTGCCAAAATCTCACAAACACTTTAAACATTTTTTAACAGTTTATAAAGAATAGAAAGTAATGCTGTTTAAATGCTGTTTGTTTCCTTCACTCTCCTGAGCCAGTCAGTGCAGACACGTTCAGTTTGAGCAGCAGCAGATCAACAGTCACAATGTTGGCTGCTTGGAACCATTTCAAATTCTCTAGAGACATTAGACAAGCAATCTGCAACTCACTGTTCATGTAAGGTATCAATATCATTTCAAAAAATGTTATGTCATTTAGGGTTGTGATGATAACCTTAGTACCTTAATACCGCGGTTATGTGACAGCGTTGAGCTCAACACCGTCATCAAATATACATATTTTGTATTGAAAGTTACTTAATACGTATATTACTTTCAATGCGTAATATGTATATTTCTTTTTCTGTCTGGATAGTGACAGTGACGTAATATATACATGCTACATTTTTGTTGCACTTTGAAAAAGCAAAATCGGACCATAGCATAATTATTAACATTATTATTTCCGTAGTTGCCTAAAGCAGTTTCTGTTTGGAGAGTAAAGTTTTATTCATGCACAAGCTGCATTCTCTTTGATTGTGCTCTTCTTTAGGGGTGGGGGTGCGTGGGTAACCACCAAAAACCGCCGGTAAGAAAAAACTCAATACCGTCACAGCCCTAGTGTCATTCAAAAAACATAAATATTATAAAACAAACCTACCTACTTTTCAGTTTTTTGATTTTCAGCTCTGTGTGTTCAAAAGTTTTACTTTTCTTACTTTGTTGCATGTGTGCCTGCCGACTTGCTGAAGAGTAAGTCTATTTCCATAAATGTTTTTTGTAACACTGCATGTAAGAAGTTACACATTTTTACTGTAAGGAAGAATAAGTTCTAGCATCGGGTTCAAGAGAATTAATGAATCCTATTCAGTTAATGCTAAAATGAATATTCAGTGATCTTAAAGTGGTAGTAAGACTCAATTTTCTTTATCATATGCTCACTGTAGGTCTCAAGACTTGTCATTGAAGTGGAAAGTCATTTTTGTAGCTTGTGCACTGCTGTGGCTGTCAGTCTTGCTTGCTTTTTCAAAGGACCTGCATATATTTACGTAGACAGTTCAGTTCAGAATTTCAAGCTCTCCAAAGTGCTTTTGCCGAGCTTGAAATTCCAAACACTTTGTTGTAAGAGAATATTCAACTCAGGTTCTTGCCAATAATTATCTCACAGAAGCCTATGTTGATAAAAATATCTATACAACAGCGATCCCGTTTTATATAAAGAATTATCCTGGTATGTATTAGGCTGTATGGTTGAAGTAGATGAATGAGAGCATAATTCTGTCTGTACGTATGAGTTGATATATCTGTGTGATACATTTATGACAGCAGAAGGTAGCACTTCATTTTGTGAATGCACCCACATTGCTGTTGAAGTTACAGCTTTTGGAAACTGCAGCGGCGGTGAATTATGAACATTTAATGTTCTGCTGCTTTTACCGTAGCAAGCAGCACATTTAAAGGCAAGGTTAGGTAAATTGCAGCTTCATAAACAAGGTAAGTCTGAGAACTTTCTAAAAAGAAGATTAACGTTAATTACAAAAAATCGTAACATTAAATGAAAGTTATTCAGATTTTAAATGAAGATAAATTAGGTTATGCTAAATGCATGCTAAATCGCTAAAAGAGAAGTGCAGTTATTTTGGATTTGAAAGGCACAAGTGAACAGAAATGTTCTCATTTCACAGAGTTAATATCCAGGTTATTCTAATGTCAGCTTTCTGAATGATTTCTGGGGAAGTTTAATGGAAGGAGGCCATTACAGTAATCTTGTCTAAAAAGCTTTTTTAGGTCTAGTGGAGTCATAAACCCTGAATTCAGCAGTTTTTAAGATCGAAGAGGGTTGTGTTCACTTTAGTGTGATTGGAGTAACGGGTATTGGAATGTTAATATTCCATGATGTTTAAATTGATTCGTGGCATTTAGAGCCTTAGATCTGTGGTAGACTGTAAAGCCTTCCTCTTTGGAAGCAGATATGTTCAACAGTATCTTACAAGTTTTGTGGGGTGATGCATTCATTTAACAGGGTGTTAAAAGCAATTTCAGGGTTGAATGCAATGAATTAATTAATTCAGTTTGTAGGACTGTAGTCAATTAGTGAGATTGCTGTGATAAGAAGTTTTGTTATCCTTCAATGTTTAGCCTAGTGGAGGTGTGAAACAAGATAAATTGATCACCTCCTAATCATTTTTTTCTTTAAAGTGTCTTTATTTAATGAGGGTAAACATTAATTGCTTTCACTTCTGGTGAAATTTTTACAACAATTTGCCTTAAGGATTGATTTTCAGATTTGATACAGTTTGCATTTCAGATCTGTTTTCCCTGAAGCTGACAGGACATTATGCAGTCCATTCTGATCAGCATTTTCCCCTCAGAATCCTGATGAAGCTGTTTCCTTAATGCCATGGAGGTCAATTGAAGGAGGTCAGCTTTATTAATTCCATTTTCTATGCTTCTGAGATTTTATTTTAGATTACAGTAGGGGTGTGTGATTTGTATCGTTTATGATAATATCTTTATTGTTAGCACATAGCTGACATTATTGAGTATGTCTTTCACTATGGCGTGAATAACGGCAATACCGCCCCAACCCTAGCTAGCGTTCTGCTTAAAAGTGAGTGAACAAACTGTGCCAGGAGGCAAAATAAAGACACCACTAGCCTCATAGTGTACATTATTTGCACCAGTGCACAAAAACGGGACGATGACTAAACTAAAATGAATGAAACACGACAAAAACTAGGACGAAATGAATTGACAGTTTTTGTCAATGAATAAAAACAAGACGAAAATGTTTGGCAGAGACGACATCCAATCAGATCTGACAAGTTAGGAAAAGATCCAATCATAACTTGAGTATATGTGGAAAGGCGGGATGAGTTGGGTATCGATCCAATCAGTAATGGGGTAAGATGCAGACGTTTGATCTGACCCCGGGAAGATCGTACTAGCTCGACAATGTCAACACCTGGGAGAAAGAGGAGAGATATATGGACACATTTCTCATTTGATATGAAGGAAAACAAGACCCTTTGTAAGCCGTGTGGGCGCCATCCCCGGTACAAATACAACTAAGCATGTCGTCCTGAAACTGCAGTCAAGCTATCAGCACCTAAAGGGCGAATAATGTAGGGATTAAAATGTGTTTTCAGTTCGTGCCATGGATACATTTTATCTTTGTCTAAAATAGAGCATGCACATATATCCGATCTCGTATGTTTAATAAAGCTCATAATACATGATTTATTCTGAGTTGATTCTATTCTACAATATCTCATGAGTGTTCACACCGAGTTTGAAGGAGATCTATGGTGGAAATTTTGAGTTGTAACCACTTTAATGTATACTTTTATTATCAGTGCATGCATGTAGACATTTCTTCTTAAAAGGGAAATGTTAAAAAAGCATTTACATATTGCAACATTTCCATGTCATATTTTAGTCAACTAAAGCTACTGTAGAATTAGTCAACTATAATCTTATTATAATTAGTCGACGAAAACTAGACTAACACTAAAGACTATCATCATTTTCTTGGTGCCTGTCCTGCCGAATGTGGGGTCCACCCACCACCACTTGATGCGACCGATAATACTCCAGCTGACGCGTCGCTCCGTCTGTCGCCAGAGACCACACTCAAACCAGGCCAATTTAGCATAATCAAATAACGTAACTTGCATGTTTTTATACTGTGGGAGGAAACCAGAGTACCCGGAGTAAACCCACGCAGGCATGGGGAAGACATGCAGACTCCACACAGAAAGGACACAGTCCGCTCCACCCTGGGATTGAACCCAGGACCTTCTTGCTGTGAGGCGGCGATGCTACCCACCAAGCCACCGTGCCGCCCCAGTCAAAAGACTATAACTAAAACTACATTAAAATTTGCTGTCAAAAACACACTGAGCAAAGCATTGTGGGATCATTCTGCAAGAAAGTGCTTTACGACAAGAAAAGTAACAATTGCTGTCAACAAATACATTGTGAAAGACACGGTGCCAATTCAGTCGGGTGAGAGAGATGGGTTCAAACAACTTTTGAATACTTTAGACCTGAGGTGTACACTGGTGAAGTATCATGTAATTATGGTTGTCAACAAAACCCCAGAAAATATCGAGATATCATTTCTGGACAATATCGCACACCCCTACAGTACAATGGAGTGGAAGCTCTTGTTATAATGGAAAATGATAACAAGTTTCATTCTTCATGGTTGTTCAATATCTTCCATGTCATAACCTCTTGCTTTATAAGTTAATCCTTGTGTGTGTCCACTTCAGAAGCCTGACCCTGTATTGTTTTTCACGTAGCAGATGGTGCAGTAAGCGGTTAAGCAGCACATGGTCAGCTACTAATCCGTGTGCTGGTGATTAGTGTGTGTGCTTTTACTTGCATATTAAAAGTGCTTCAAGTGGACTATCTTTAGATTAAATGTTTTTTTTTCCTTTTAAATTTAAATGCCTGGAGTTGTAAACCACTCCGTCCTATATATGAAACAAATGAGATGTGACAGTTGACTCAGCATCCTGTCGAAATGCTCTGCTTTATTTTACAGCCGAGAGTCTGCAGTGTTCAATGAATTTCAAGGAAGCTTATAGGGGATTCTCATAATTAATGCTAAACGCTTGGGCGACAGGCTTAATGGCCTTTTTGGGTCAATGTAGAAAAGAATGTTTCTCATTAATCACTGGCTCTTTGCTATCTGGTCTCTGTTTAAAGAATTAGTTCAGCTATGTGAGAGCATAGTCCACTATAGTTTCCGGAATCTGTCTGTGTAACTTCCACATAATTGAGGTTCTGTTTGAATGCACTGAATGTTTTCCAGTAGCATTTTACTGCCAGAAGAAGTTAATATGGAACCTCGTAAACTGAACACTTAGGGAAGGAGGCCACTGTATAGAAAACATTTCAATGTTCTGCATGCTGTTTGTTCCCTAGGGGAAGAACGTCTGATGTATTTCAGTACACAGTATGGTGGCCATTCTTTTAACTCCTTCACAGTGCTCTTGGATAAAACACATCTTATTTAAATAAGTGAAGTTAAAGACGAGTGAACTTATGACATCTTGCTCAATACTGTTTTGGATGTGAAAGAAAGTAAAGATTTTAATATTTGAATGCTTTTGTTTCTCTGGGTTTCTCAGTTTCACTGCAGATATCCTCACAGGTTATCGGGATTTAGTTCTAGCTAATGGAATTGCTGAACTCTACTGTCAGTCATGCTGAAATAGCCAAGTATCTTAGCGTAGCGAACCTTAAACATGCTTAAAACACTTACACTAACCTACAGTTGGGCAAAATCATTAACATGTTGAATATCTCATGCAATTTGTTGAATAATGTATTGAAAGCAAAACAAAAGTAAAATGGTTAGTCCATTACATTTACATTACATTACATTTACAGCATTTAGCAGACGCCCTTATCCAGAGCGACTTACAAGTTATACAGTCTTACAATCCAAGCAATTGTGGGTTAAGGGCCTTGCTCAAGGAGCCTACAGTGGCAGCTTGACAGAGGTGGGATTTGAACCCTGGACCTTCTGGTCCATAGTCCATTACCTTATCCACTAGGCTACCACAGTCCCACTGCTGCTAAGCCCAGTCCATTGGCACTGCTGCTAAGCCCAGTTAGCCCAGATGCCCAGTGTCTGCAGTAGACTATCGTACTGTGTACGATTTTCCCTGGGAAGAATATTGAAATTCAAAATTCAGAATATGTTTTTTTCTGAATATGTATTTATGTATATTATATTTATATATATTATCGAATTCCCATTGTAGGGCAGCACGGTCGCTCAGTGGGACTGTGGTAGCCTAGCGGGTAAGGTACTGGACTATGGACCAAAAGGTCCAGGGTTCATATCCCCCCTCTTCCAAGCTGCCACTGTTGGATCCTTGAGCAAGGCCCTTAACCCACAATTGCTTGGATTGTAAGTCGCTCTGGATAAGGGCGTCTGCTAAATGCTGTAAATGTAAATGCACACAGCAAGAAGGTCCTAGGTTCAATCCCAGAGTGGGGCAGCCTGGGTTCTTTCTGTGTGGAGTCGGCATGTCCTCCCCATGCATGTGTGGGTTTACTCTGGGCCCTCTGGTTTGCTGCCACAGTCCAAAGACATGCATGTTAGGTTAATTGATTAAAATAAACTAATCGCTAAATTGGCGACATACGGAGCGACGCATTGGCTGGAGAATTCTCGCCCACTTGCATCAAATGACGGTGGGCGGACTCTGCAACGGCGGAACAAGCGCCAGGAAAATGATGAAGATCGAATTCACATTGTAAATTCAAGAAATTCGCAAACCATCGTAAAACGGGGAGTACCTGTACAGTAAGCTGCCGATGTGTGCACTTGCTAAGGCATTCTCATTTGAAATCAGACCAAAGAGTGATAACCAGTGGCCAAAGGTTTTAATCCTGCTCTGTGGATCCTGGGCACCAACACTCATGTCAAATGCTCAGATGATGTAAATATAAATAAGTAATTTACTCTTTGCCTCCTTAATCAAATCAAATTAAGTTTTGGCTGATAATAGCTTATCTCATTAAAAATTTGACACTTAATCAAGCTATATTTGCAGTAGGTCATTTGCATGTCCCAGTAGGGTAAGTAGCAGTTGCTGCATATTTATCAGAATGCCTTAATAACTACAGTGAGCTTCCAGGAGCGAAGCTGTAGAGCCCTTGTTTATGTGGATGTTGTTTTCTGCTGTCAGTTAGACACACAGTTTCTCTCTGCATTTACCCTAAGTTGATTAATTTATTCTCATTACTAACTTTTAATTATACACCGATAATGAATCTACATGGTGACGTGTGTTGTGTGGCTGAGTAGTCTAGGTATGTAACTTGGTTGAAGTGTTTACATATAATGTGTATTGATGTCTGTCTCAGTGACCCCCCACATAGGTATACTTCTTTGCTCCCAATCACAGCACAGTTTACATCACAAAGCAGTCCGGGTACTAATAGTGGTAACCCTGGTTTAGCACTAAAACTGCCTACAATGGGCATGCATGTGTCAAAACTTGAAGCACTGAAAGGAGGTCATCTGTTTTCTTTAAATCACTTGGCAGCCAGGTACGTGTATGCCATTTACCTGAGGAAGTGGTGGTTTTGACGTTTATCACACCATAGTTTTTAACACTCATATGGGTGTCTGGGTATTTCTGTGATACAAATCTATACAGAACAGTACAGCTGCCCTGGGACTCCCTGAGCCACCACGGGTATAGTGATAATCTTGCTTATTCACCTTGGTTCCAGCTTTAATATGTCATCACCAACGACTACTGATCAGCATCAAGCAAGATATGGAAAGATAAAATAATGACTGTGTCAATGTAGATATAAGAGTGATATTTCACTGAGCCAACTAAATAAGATTTTAGGTTAGATAAAATGACAAAATTATAATGGAAGTAGTATGCCAGATAGCTGCCCACATTAAAGGCCTGCTCACACTGTAGCATAATGCCAAATGAAATATATTCCTGTAGAAGGCTAAAATGTATATGTACAGTACTGGGCAAAAGTTTACATTACATTTGTTGTTTTAGCAAATGGTATAATCACCATATATAGCATAATGTAGACGATTGGATCCAAAAATTTCAAACTTGGGTTCATCACTCCATAAAAATCTTTTCCACTGATCTTCATTCCAATCTTTGTGAGCTTTAGCATATGTTAGCATCTGTTCCCCTTCTGAAAAAGAGCATTCTTGATCAAGAAGAGTCAGCTGGGCATCCCGATACCGCTGCCAGATGCTGAAGTGTAAGGGGAGATCACACTAAATTCTTGTCACTGTAGCCTATAGAAGTTGATTTTTCAGATTTTCTTTTGTTATTGTTTTGTACTGTATACATCCTGTATACAGTTTCTTATATTTTCTGGTTGTATTCTAATATGATAATTATAGACATAATTACAGTGGTGCTTGAAAGTTTGTGAACCCTTTAGAATTTTCTATTTTCTGCATAAATATGATCTAAAACATCATTAGATTTTCACACAAGTCCTAAAAGTAGATAAAGAGAACCCAGTTAAACAAATGAGACAGAAATGTTATACTTTGTCATTTATTTATTGAGGAAAATGATCCAATATTACATATTAGTGAGTGGCAAAAGTATGTGAACCTTTCAGTATCTGGTGTGACCCCCTGTGCAGCAATAACTGCAACTAAACGTTTCCTGTAACTGTTGATCAGTCCTGCACACCGGCTTGGAGGAATTTTAGCCCATTCCTCCATACACAACAGCTTCAACTCTGGGATGTTGGTGGGTTTCCAAACAAACTGCTCGCTTCAGGTCCTTCCAGAACATTTGGATTGGATTAAGGTCAGGACTTTGACTTGGCCATTCCAAAACATTAAATTTATTCTTCTTTAACCCTTCTTTGGTAGAACGACTTGTGTGCTTAGAGTCGTTGTCTTGCTGCATGACCCACCTTCTCTTGAGATTCAGTTCATGGACAGATGATCTGACACTTTCCTTTAGAATTCTGATATAATTCAGAATTCATTGTTCCATTAATGATGGCAAGCCGTCCTGTCCCAGATGCAGCAAAACAGGCCCAAACCATGATACTACCACCACCATGTTTCACAGATGGGATATGGTTCTTATGCTGGAATGCAGTGTTTTCCTTTCTCCAAATATAACGCTTTTCTTTTAAACCAAAAATAAATGTTCTTTAAATAAAAGGGGGTGCCCACTCACACCTGATTGTCATCCCATTGATTGAAAACACCTGACTCTAATTTCACCTTCAATTTCACCGCTACTCCTAGAGGTTCACATACTTTTGCCTCTCATCATTTTTCTCAATAAAAATGACCAAGTATAATATTTTTGTCTCATTTGTTGAACTGTGTTCTCTTTATCTACTTTCAGGACTTGAGTGAAAATCTGATGATGATTTAGGTCATATTTATGCAGAAATATAGAAAATTCTAAAGGGTTCACAAACTTTCAAGCACTACTGTACATATGGTCATTATACTATTGCTAAAATGATGGTATTTCTAATCTAATGATGGCCTAATACTTTTACTCACTACTGTATTGCATGTGAAGTATCAGCAATGTAAATATATTTTTGTAGTGATGTTTATTCTATTCTGTGTACTCAATTATAAATCACACTAGGCTATAAAGCAATATTAGTTCCTCTCATCCATACTAAATTTATTAAATTGAGTGAAACAGAGTTTATAAAAATACAGATGATCTGACTTCCAATGATGAAGTGTAGTTTAAGTCTAAGTGTGTGCTTGAAACTTGTCTCCTGTGCCCAAACAGAGGAGTTATTAATTCCTATACCAATGCTGAACTTTACATCCAGTGTTTATTCTGTGTTTCTGAAACCTGGTTGTGGTGCAGTGAATTAATGAGTTCAAGTTTGCCAGGTACTTTACATCAAAGCACATCAGCAAATAGCAAACACAGTCTACCTGTTTATGGAGATCAGTTAGCTCTTCTGCTCTTAGTGTTCATAGAAGTCCTAAGGCTGTGTTTTGATTAAACAAAACCACAAGACACATTTATAGCTACAGACATCTGAAAGTCTGCAGTAGGAGTGCACAAAGACAATCTTGTGCAACTCATTAACACTGGAGAGAGTGGGAAGATCGGAAAAGTGGTTGTAGTTGATAATTCGTACTGTAATTATGTTCAAAAGAGATCGGAAACAACCTAGGTATCTTTTCAATGTGAGTATGTTTATATATAAAATCGCTGTATACATGTTTATGTAGCCAGAGTATTAATTCTCATTACCAGCTCATCTCCCTCGATACGGTCAGGACAATAGCTTGTTACCTGTGAGGAGAACAGCCATGCAGAAAGATGCCAGAGGGGATTCATGGGCCTTATACTTGCCACTTTTGTAAGTGGCTTGTTTCTGTGTATTTTCATCCATTGCATTATCCCAGACTAAAGCTGAGGCCTGTGGTCTTATTATAAATGATGAAATAGTCCCTCATGAGGGTTATGGCGTCTCAGAAAGCAAGTGTGGCCCAGCATGGTAAGTATATCATCTTCCACAGGAGACGAACACACAAGTAGTGGCATTAATAAGGTGATATCCTGCTGTGGAGTGGCACAGATATTAAAATAATACCGGAATGACTTGACTGCATCACTATGTAGGTTTTTAAGTTGGCTGTCTGTTGCGTTTAAAGTCTAACTCAGTCTGTCTCTTCCTATAGAACGAAAAGCCTTCTGAATTGAGATTCTCATGTGCATGTGGCATCACATTTTAAAATGACAGATGCACAGATGAAATGAGTGATGATTATAACTAATGTGTGAGCCTCTTTGCTCAGCCTTACATGCCAGACATTCTGAAAGTTTCAGTCAGGTAAGATATATTGTTTGTACCCACAGTGATATTAGAAAGCACTTTTGCAGTCAGGGGTTTAGCTGGCTGCATATGATGTTTACACTGGGGTACTGTACTGTAATGCATAAAAATTAGGGCCATGCCAATGTATACGGATTGATTTGAGAGGAATTTTTATCCGTTTAAATTGCCAGTGAGAAAACCACATTTAAATGCATTGCTTTTCGTACAAATGGATGTGGATTATGATCAGAGCTTCCCACTGCCAAATTCTGATTTGAGCTTTTTTAAGTATGTGATCAAAACTCAAAACATGGCAGGTAAAAAAAATCATGAAGATGCTTCAGTTATAAAGCCACATATAAATCAGTTTGTGTAAAGGCTCGAAGAACTCCTGTGTTTTCCCCATTACCCTGATTGATTTTTCATAATCTGTCATTGGCTAGAGGTGCACGATTATCATGGATGACATCGTCTTCTTCTTGTCAATCTATTGGATTGAGAACCACAAGCTGCTCTGTCTAATCAACGTGATTTAATTACGAAATGCATGTGTGTCAAGGTTTGAAGATTAGCAAGGGAAGACAGGTGAGAGCACACACATTTGGCCCTCTACCCATTCTTGCATCACTGAAAGTGGCCTAAGATTCAGGCAAAGCAGGACAAACAAACCTTTATATTCGTTTCATTTTTCATAGTTTCAGTTTTCATTCTTTAGCAGTAATCTTAAAGGTAATGGTCAGAAATATATACAGATAAATCGCTGTTTTTTTGTTCCTGTGAAGGGAATGGCTATCACTCTTTATTCATGCTGAATTTGTATGTCCTGTTACTAGTGTTAATAACAGTGAGATGAAAGAACAGGAAATCAAGATGTATGAGTAAGAGATGCACCGACTGCAATTTTCTTAGCCGATTCCAATATTTTTAACATATGATTGGCTGATTCCGATTTTCCGATTATCTTTGTGTCTAACAATAATAAATGACAGTATACAGAAACATTTTGTTCAACTTTACTTTTAATGGAAACTTCTTCATTGCTAAAGAAAGATAGTAGGGGCTGCTGGCTTATGCCTGGTTCTGTGCTAGCTTTAGCTTTTAACTCTATGTCTTTGTTAATTTTGTCAAATTGCACATATCCAGTGGGGTGATGGTGTTTTAAATGTCTAATTACATTCATTGTTCTGAACGTTTGTGGAGTTGTTCCTCCATGGATTATTTTCTCCCTTCCTATTTGGCAAACATCACACTCTGAAGAGATTCCACACTGAACCTGTGTCCGAAATAAATCCCTACTCTCTCAGTAGTATTAGAGAGAGACTCTTTAGGTGACTAAGTCGCACTCAAAACACAACACATCTAACACCTCCTCACTATGAACATGCATCGGCGGTGGCTGAGCCGTGTTTAAAGCTCTGTACACACATGAACTGAATTCTGAATTAATCTTAGTAAAAGCACTTTGCTCTTCTTGTGTGGCTGTGTTTGTGGGCCCATAGCAGTGGGCCAATTCCAGTCACCGGTGCATCTCTAGTATGAATCATATTTTCCCACAGTCACTACAGTGAGAGTACAGTCATATGCAAATGTTTGGACAACCTGGTCAAAGTGTACATTTTTTTCTAAATGGTGAGTCTCTAACAATATATGCAGTGAATAAATTAAAAAATGACATTTACAAAATGACATTTGGATGCACCTTTAACGAGTTGATTGGAAAACCTGTCTTGTTTTACACAGTGTTTGCACATACTGAATTTTGTTGTACACTTTTTGAAAGGTTTTAAAATGTATGTGTTTTCCAAAATGTGTTATATTTGACTGTTTAAATGTTCCCTGCAAATGTTAGGTTCTTTTCATTTAGACATTCAGAAGAACATGCTTTGACTAGTGGTGAGAAAACTTATTGTTAATATTGTATACATCATGTCAGTCTATGACTCACTGTGTGTTTATGTGGTTGAAGTGGTATTTAGAGATTAAATAAATTGGTAAAACCTGGAAGTAAATGTTTGGCGTATTGTAGAGTACTGATGGTCCTAAATGAAAATGGTTGAAATCAAAATATTCAACACACTCAGTCCAAAACCAAAAAAAAAGTGTTTGTGTTAGTGTTTGTATTTGTGTTTTTGAAGGACACATAATAATAAAAAAAATTGTTATTAATACCTCACATTAACAGTGATCACAGATTGCTCGTCTAAGCCCAAGCCCTGCACCGCTAACCATTTCATTTGCCCTTGTATTGGTATCACCTTTCCCTATTCACATGCTCTGCTATTTAAAACCCTTGTTTATTCCACATGCTTTCATTTGTCAAGTTTCTGCAAAGTTCTAGCCTTTATTCACTAAGCTCCATTCCCTTGTCACCACTCTGTGCCCAGTCTGACATGAAAAGTTTTGGTAAAAAATTCTTTCTTTATTCTCCTTCTCGTTTTTCCATTTTTGACTGAAACACTCCACTTGCCAAAATGTTGGTGCATCTCTGTTGTAAATATGTAAAGTAGAGTAAAGTAGAATTCCCTTACTCTCTAATACTTGCCGTTAGGATAAGCACTTTTAGTTTCAATGTACCAGGTGAGGGGTGAAATACTGTAATATACAGTGGGGCAAAAAAGTATTTAGTCAGTCACTGACTGTGCAAGTTCTCCTACTTAGAAAGATGAGAGAGGTCTGTAATATTCATACACTTCAGCTATGAGAGACAAAATGAGAAAAAAATCAAGGAAATCACATTGTAGGATTTTTAAAGAATTTAATTGTAAATCATGGTGGAAAATAAGTATTTGGTCAGTAAATTTGGTTCAACTCAATACTTTGTAACATAACCTTTGTTGGCAATGACAGAGGTCAAACGTTTCCTGTAAGTCTTCAGCAGGTTTGCACACACTGTAGCTGGTATTTTGGTCCATTCCTCCATGCAGATCTCCTCTAGAGCAGTGATGTTTTGGGGCTATCGCTGGGCAACATGAACTTTTAACTCCCTTCAAAAATTTTCTATGGGGTTGAGGTCTGGAGACTGGCTAGGCCACTCCAGGACCTTGAAAGTTTTTTACGGAGCCATTCCTTTGTTGCCCGAGCGGTGTGTTTGTGATCATTGTCATGCAGGAAGACCCAGCCACGTTCCATCTTTCATGCTCTCACTGATGGAAGGAGGTTTTGGCTTAAAATCTCACGATAACATGGCTCCGTTCATTCTTTCCCTTAACACGGATCAGTCGTCCTGTCCCCTATGCAGAATAACCACCCTCATGCTTCACAGTAGGTATGGGTGTTCTTGGGATGCAACTCAGCATTCTTCTTCCTCCAAAACACGACGAGTTGAGTTTTTACCAAAAAGTTCTATTTTGGTTTCATCTGAGCACATGATATTCTCCCAATCCTCTTCTGGATCATCCATATGCTCTCTGGCAAACTTCAGACAGGCCTCGACATGTACTGGCTTAAGCAGGGAGACACGCCTGGCACTGCAGTGTGTTACTGATGGTAGCCTTTGTTACTTTGGTCCCAGCTCTCTGCAGGGTCATTCATGAGGTTCCTCCGTGTAGTTCTGGGATTTTTGCTCAAAGTTCTCATGATCATTTTGACCCCACGGGAATGAGATCTTGCGTGGGGCCCCAGATCGAGGGAGATTACCAATATTCTTGTATGTCTTCCATTTTTTCTTACAAATGCCCCCACAGTTGATTTATATCACACCAACCTGCTTGCCTATTGTAGATTCACTTTTCCCAGCCTGGTGCAGGTCTACAATTTTCTTCCTGGTGTCCTTCAACAGCTTTTTGGTCTTGGCCATGGTTGAGTTTGGAGTCTGACTGTTTGAGGCTGTGGACAGGTGTCTTTTATACAGATAATGAGGTCAAACAGGTGGCATTAATACAGGTAACCAGTGGAGGACAGAAGAGCTTCTTAAAGAAGAAGTTGCAGGTCTGTGAGAGCCAGAAATTTTGCTTGTTTTTGTGTGACCAAATACTTATTTTACACCATGATTTACAATTAAATTCTTTAAAAATCCTACAATCTGTTTTTTTTTTCTTCTCAATTTGTCTCTCATAGTTGAAGTGTACCTATGATGAAAATTACAGACCTCTCTCGTCTTTCTAAGTAGGAGAACTTGCACAGTCAGTGGCTGATTAAATCATTTTTTACCCCAGTGTACTTCTTGGGCCTCATTCATGAAACGCAAGCAGAACAAATTTGCACGTAAATCATTCGTAAAACAGCTTAGCGTAAAATCTACACATGGTCCTGAGCACGCGTAAACTGGTTGCGTAAACTGATAATTGTTATGAAATTAATATTACAAAGCACAAAAATATTCTGAGCATTTATACCTCAAAACACAATAGCGGCTGTTTTGTCCTTATACTTTATGATTGGCATCTTGTCTCCCCAAGTCAGCTGTTTTACTGCCACTCCAGTGTCGGTCGTTACCATGACAACGCGGCTGGTTTTTACCTCTGAAACCATCCCGTTATCCCTGACTGACCCAGCAGCAGATTGATAAGAAAAGGAAGCAGCGACAAGTGATTAGACACTGCAAGCAAAATAAAACTCAAGGTAGGATAATTGTGACTTAAAGTGCTTTGTGGGAGCTGTACAGAGCAGCCTATTCTAGGAGTAGCCTCTTCTGGCTGCACGTCAGCCCACGAAACGAAAATGACTAGTACTGCACGCTTCATATGATCTATAAATAGCCAAATAATGATCAAAACTTAGTATTGTCCGTCTGACATTTTTATGACCCATTTTAACATGAGGAATGCATTTTGTTATTATGTATTATATTATAAATATGCATGTCTCAAACGGACAAAATAAGGCTATGGTCATTCCAGTAGATAGTTATGAAATTCTAAGCTTTATAGATTTAACTTAACATCAGATTTCGGTCCAGCTGCAGATCACTGTCACCACCACGAATAATATCTGACAAAGGTCTTTTACCAATAACACTGCTGATTCAGTCATCTGCGAGATGACGGATCCGAGGCTCTTGTTTTAAAAAGTGCTGGCTGGTGTGTGCAGTGTGCTGATAAGTTTTTTAGGTTCAAGCTTAATGTCAAATCAAATCCTGAACTGTTCTGGTAAAACTGTACATGTAATTTGCTTCCAATCTGCTTTTTAGGTCCCGAAATTCCACGTTGGACTCTTTAAAATAAAAGGTGTCGATTTGAATTGATTTTTGCATCAGAATCACTCCTAAGTCTTCGTTGTATGGTCTTCATTTGTTATTCATGGGCGTGGATTATAGTAATTTTATGGTAATCATGAAGGACCCTGCACGTGCGACCAGTTTACGAAGGATTGGTATTCATGAACATACGCACATTCTGCTAATAAATCTGGTGTTTATACCGTGTTCATGAATCTGGTGGAGAGTTTTAGAGAAATGTCGATTTACGTGTAATTTACTCACAGTTTGCTCATCTTTTTTACGAAGGTTTCATAAATGAGGCCTCTTATGTGCCGGATGTTTACTTGTAGCTGAAAATAATATTACAAGGATAGCAAGATTTCATGTGTATTAACTCGGTTTGGTCAATAACCTGATATAATGAGGTAAAATGAGGGAGGGTTAGGGATCAAATCAAGTCTGTCATTTATTATGAAGCATTTGGATGTTTGGTCTTGCTATATCACTGGGAAATTCCTGTACCAACAATCTCTATCCAGCTAATCACTTAATTTGCTGTTTCCCCAATGAAATTTGTATCCGTATTGAACTAAGCAGAAACTTAGAGCTCTTATAATGATCATCTGTCAGAAAAGGAAAGAATGGGCTCACCTTCAACTTCAAAGGCAGGCCTTGGGATCTAGTAGTAACCTTTTGTAAGCTTAATTATTATGAATTAGGGATACAGCGTTGAGGGTGGCTAACGGCTGATGGCAAGGCTTTCATTGAGCAATTCTGGTTGTGTTCACAGTGTATTAGGCTTTCTTATTGTGCATACAGTGGTGCTTGAATACCAAAGTTGAAGTTTGTGAACCCTTTAGAATTTTCTGTATTGCCATGTCCAAAAAGTAGATAAAGAGAACCCAGTTAAACAAAATAGACAAAAATATTATACTTGGTCATTTATTTGTTGAGGAAAATGATCCAATATTACATATTAGTGAGAGGCAGAAGTATGTGAACCTCTAGGATTAGAAGTTAATTTGAAGGTGAAATTAGAGTCAGGTGTTTTCAATCAATGGGATGCCAATCAGGTGTGAGTGGGCACCCTGTTTTATTTAAAGAACAAGGATCTATCAAAGTCTGCTGTTCACATCACATTGTGGAAGTGTATCATGGCACGAACAAAGGAGAATTCTGAAAACCTCAGAAAAAGAGTTGTTGATGCTCATCCGGCTGGAAAAGGTTACAAAGCTATCTCTAAAGAGTTTGGATTCCACCAATCCACAGTCAGACAGATTGTGTACAATTAGAGGAAATTCAAGACCATTGTTACCCTCCCCAGGAGTGGTCGACCAACAAAGATCACTCCAAGAGCAAAGTTGGCGAGGTCACAAAGGACTCCAGGGTAACTTCTAAGCAACTGAAGGCCTCTCTCACATTGGCTCATGTTCATGAGTCCACCATCAGAAGAACACTGAACAACAATGTTTGGATAAAGGAAAACACTGCATTTCAGCACAAGAACCTTATCCCATCTGTGAAACATGTGAATAAAGTTAATGTTTTGGAATGGCCAAGTCAAAGTCCTGACCTTAATCCAATCGAAATGTTGTGGAAGGACCTGAAGCGAGCAGCTAATGTGAGGAAACCCACCAACATCCCAGAGTTGAAGCTGTTCTGTATGGAGGAATGGGCTAAAATTCTTCCAAGCCGGTGTGCAGGACTGATCAACAGTTACAGGAAATGTTTAGTTGTAGTTATTTCTGCACAGGAGGGTCACACCAGATACTGAAAGCAAAGGTTCACATACACTATTTTTAGGACTTGTGTGAAAATCTGATGATGATTTAGGTAATATTTATGCAGAAATATAGAAAATTCTAAAGGGTTCACAAACCTTCAAGCACCACTGTGTATGTGATGCTTTGCATTTTCATTGTAAGAGGGGTCTTACATTATTGATAGCATTGTTTTGTTGTGTTGTGTTGTGTTGTGTTGGTGGACAGGAACAAGTTTGACAGCATTGACTTTGTGAACATAAGCTTATCCCAGACTTGTCTTTGGAGATTAGCGCATCTAATGTAATTGCTTTAATTAGTGTAGTCTCTTTAATTGCTAGACACTGGTGTCTGGTTTTGGCTTGTAAGAGCATGGAATATTTCCCACTCTTCTAAATCTGTACTGTAACAAGGTAAATTTCCCTGAAGGGATCAATAAAATCTTATCTTATCTTATCTTATCTTATTTTAACATGTGTATAATTTCTAACAAAATTAGATTAATGGTCAGAGAAATAAAACCTAGACATTACTTGTAGTTAGTGTAGAAGTATCACTGTAATTTTGTGTGATTTACCCCGATTTGAAATTTAAAGATTTCTGCTAAAGGTAATGTACTCTTGTATTCAAACTTGTTTTGCAAAATGTAGGAAGGGTCACAGAAGAGGCTTTTTAATGATAGTACAGTATGTACCTGCCACAAAAATGTGTGACTATAAATGTGTCTGCCTGAAGTGACAGTGAAGTGAAGTTTGAGCTGCTGATTAGATCTGATACCTTAGAGTGTGGTAGAATTTTTATCCTTCTCAAAAACAAGCATATACAAGTTAAGTAATTCAGACAACACTTAGAATGATGGAAAAATCAAACCAGTATGTTTTATTCATGGAATATAAACCACGCACAAAACATGAGACAATCCAGGAGTGTCTCACATCATACAGTGATCCATTCCCTCTATCCATCCATTCCCATATCCTCTTCTAACATAGTACAATGTAGCTGGTCTGTTAAGTTTTTTAAATGTCAGGGTCCAGTCTCCACGCTCATTATCTCAAAAAAATACACTGCATTACTCAGTGGAATGTGACTGTACTTTCCATTAGCTTTCCATTTCATGAAGCTTTCAAAATAATAATAAGAAAAAAATAGGGAAGGTGGAAAGTTCACGTGGAGTTCACACCCAATAGAAGTCTGGTCAGATCAAGAGGTCATGCTCTGGTTTGTCTGATTCATTTTTATTTGATTTAATGTTGTCAGTCAGATGAGTACTGAGCAAATTTTTCCCGTAAGGAATAATGTAAATTGAATTAATCTGTTAAAAATCCCCAAAAAATCCATACTTTATAAGGCATTATATACATTAATGGAATTGTATTGTTCAGGTGCTCCCTAATTTATGAAGGTGACATGTTCTGACAAATCCATCATATGTGGGACTGTGGTAGCCTAGCGGTTAATGTACTGGACTATGGACCAGAAGGTCCAGGGTTCAAATCCCACTGCTGCCACTGTTGGGTCCTTGAGCAAGACCCTTAACCCACAATTGCTTGGATTGTAAGTCGCTCTGGATAAGGGCGTCTGCTAGATGCTGTAAATGTCCTCCCAAGGTTTCTTCCTAGAACTAGGGAGTTTTTCCTTGCCACTGTCGCCCTAGGCTTGCTCAATTTGAGATTGGAAGTAGTTATTAGGAGATAATCTAAACTTGTAAAGTTGCTTTGAGACAATGCTCCATTGTAAAAAGCGCTATATAAATAAATCTGACTTGACTTGTAATGCTCCAGCCTGTGTTCTGGAGCATTCAGTTTATTTTGTTTTCGGCTCTTATAAACTAACCTTTTTAGGACCCATGGAGACTTGTTTGCACTACGAATTACAGTATTGTAGATGTAAAAAAATGGAAAACATGATAAAAAATAGCAGATATTCCCTGATGCACTGTGTACTGAATCGAGACTCGTGAATCATGAATTGAGTTCGGCTGAAGCAAGTCATGTGACTCGACTTATACAAGCTTAAGCAAGTGCACTGAGACAAAAGTTTCTAGTCCAAAGGGTTCGAGAACTGAATTTGACGAGTTCAAAAGGTTTGACGCGGTCAAAAACTGAGTTACCACTGTATTTGATTTGATGGTCTGGTAGTGGAATAAATGAAATGGAGTAAATGAATATATGATCACAGCTTCGATAGGGTAATTCCACCACAAGAGCACATTGAGTGCTATTACTCGAAATTCTCATCCCATAAAATTGTGATGTCTCACTATAGATTTTGCTAATGTTTTCAGTTTTGTAATTAGTTTGTTCATTTAGATTTTTGTCTCCATATTTTCGCAACCAAGGACCGATAATTGCAGGAAAGACACTTTTTTTGAGCCAAGTGAAGCAATCACACGGCATGTAATCGTTTAGCCTCCCAACGACTCTGTGCAGTTGAGTATAAGCACAAGCGGTCTTGTGTGAAATCCATCTGTTTATTGAGACAAAATGCACAGTTTGAGGGCTGTTACTTTTGAATTTGTTTTTTGATTTGTTAAGATATAGTCTGCTCAAAAGAATCTATGTCAAATGTGAATTTAGCCTATTGTAAAGCAAAAAGGTTTTAATGAACTTGGGGGGGTCTGTGGTGGCCTAGCAGCTAAGGTACTGGACTATGGACCAGAAAGCCCAGGGTTCAAATCCCATCTCTACCAAGCTGTCACTGTTGAGTCCTTGAGCAATACCTTTAACCCACAATTGCTTGGATTGTAACAGTTGTAAGTCACTCTTGATAAGGGTGTCTGCTAGATGTAGACGTAGATAAACTAGGCTACTGTAAACATTCCAAAAACTTCATCCGCCAACCAGATGCTGCAGTCATTAAGAAAGCAGTTTGAAAGGATAGATCATAGAAAAGTCTCAGAAAATGAAATACAATTCTTATTTAACATCTGTAACTTGCGTGATTAAAGGTTACATGGACTTTGTGTGGAACAATAAAGCTTTTATTACTTGATATCTCTTTGTCAGGATTTTAGAGAGACTTTCACTTGGAATTAGTGAAGAGCCGATAAGAGATGTATGTAATCCTCAGTGTGGCTGACCTGCTGGATAGGAAAGTGCCTAAAAATAGGGACGTGTCTGGGAAGAATTAGCTTGGCTCCCTGTCACTTGGCATAAGGCTCATTTTTGCTATCTTGACAAAAGTCGCAAAAAGCAACAAGCCTTTGGGGGATTGAATTGCTCAGCATCCTTAAGGATTTAGGCCAAAGGTCATTTCATAAAGAAAGGGGTAGCAGATGTACTACAAGAAGAACCAGAAATAGGTTCCACTTAATACTCCTACTTTCATTTTAAGAAATATTTTACAATATTTTGCATTAAGAGAACCATCAGAGAACGGACCCTTATACTGAAATGCCTCACTACACAAAATAACCGCTAAGGCATCACAATACCAGCGGGAATATCACTCTGTCCGACTTTATTTAAGCTGAAGCATTTGCTTGTCCAGTGGCCTCCCTGCCTGATCTGAATACAAATCTCAGATTTTAAGACCTAGTTTCATCGTGGCAAGGGGGAGAATATAAAAACAAATGGAAACAGCTCCCAATGAAATTATGTTGATAAAAAGAGCTGCAAACCCAGCATATTCTGTTTGAACTTGAATTGTAGACGATAAGAACAATACAGCAGTGAATTGAAGAGCGAAGAATGAAAAAAATATTATGTGTCAATAGATGACAAGCTACTATTTGATGAGGAAACATAGCTGAAGGGATTGGGGGTGAATCAGAGATGAACCGGTTTGGTGTTTGTTCTCTGATGTTTCCATGGCCTGATTTCAGTGATCCAGACTCTCCAGCTGCAGTCCTTGTGATGGGGGCTCTTAGGGTTTAGTAGAAATCAGCACACTTCTCTCTGAGCAGGAAGGACCACTTAAAAACTCTGACATTTACAGACAAGTATTCCTGTGGCAGTTTGAACGAGCAGAGATTGGGCACAATGACTGCGATGGTGCTGCAGTTAAGGTACTGGAGTACTGACCAGAATATCCAGGGTCCCAGTTCTGCCAAGATGACAATGTTGAGCCATCGAGCAAGACCTTTAATCCGCAATTGATTAGATTGTACATTGTAAGATTGTTTCAGTCACTTTGTATGAGGGTGATTTGCTAAATGCTGGTAATGTATAATGGATCACAGGGAACTGGAACATAATTTTAGCCATTTAGCAGATGTTCTTATCCAACTTACAAAGCCTTAAAATGTTGCAATCCAAGCAATAATGGGTTATGGGCCTTGGCTAGGGGCTCAACACTGGAAGCTTGGCAGTACTGAGACTTGAACCATGGACCTCTTGGGCCATAGTCCAGTACTTTAACTGCAGTACCGCCATCACTATATTGCTCAGTAGGGGTGTGCTTGATTGTTGTTTAACGATGTGAGAGCTGACAGTATTGTGTATATCACTTGCTTTGAAAAAAAACACGCCTCAAGAGTAGGTAGGACAGACCTCTGCGGATGCGCACACAAACCAAAGTAACATTTTACCTGAAAACGCATGACTGACGTTGAAAATGAGTGAACAAAGTGCACCAGGAGACAAAATACAGATGGCACCAGCCTCACAGTCTATGTGGTTAAATTTAATTGCTCATTCTTGCTCACTCTCATGAAGGTGGTTTGTCTTTGACATGACAGATGTTGCTCAAAAGACTGCAATCTGCAAACTATGTCAGTTCCATAACTGGATTATTTCACCACCTGTGAACTAACCACTGCAAATATAAAGATAAACTTAATCGAGGAAATGCCCTGTTAAAGACAGGTATTGCACAGATGTTCTGCTTGACAATAAATCTGTTTCTGTGTCACAAAGTGCAACCTCCTGTGGTTTATGTGCTACAGTTTTTACTTGAAAGCTTCAGTTTTAAGCGTTGCCTGTCCCTTAGATTTTAATTTCCTTCAGTGGTATTTCATTGATGTCATTAGTAAGCAGCAATTTATATTCTAGTAACAAGAGCAAACTAGTACAATATAAGACTTTTCCAAATACATTTTTGAAAGTTGCAAGGTAGTGGTCGACTGATATGGGTTTTTTAATGGCCGATGTCGATATTTAGAGAGCAGAGGAGAGCATGGCCGATATATAATGCCAAAATCATAGTTTTTTTTTTAACTGATAAAACTGATAATAAATGAGACACAAAATTGCAGAACTTAAATGAACATTTATTTAAGCTGTAAATGCACTGTCTTTGTTTATACTCTTACACAATTGTAGCAAACTAAGACTACACTTTAATTTGATTAATTTTTAATTAAACTTTGTTAATTAAAATATATATTAATTAACTAAGAAATACGAGGCACCACCAAATCGATTAATGATAAATATAAATAATTCACTGGCCGATCTGGAAACCAGGAAAAAAAGAAACAACAACCTTGATCAGTCTAGTTCTGAATAGTTGAATTCCGAAGTAGTTTTCTCGACCTTTGAATGAATGAATGAGCTCTCAAAACCAGGCGGCAACTTCAAAAAAGGTTTTATAAACAAGGTTTATTAACTACAAAAACAAGGCAAATACCAACAAGATTATCTAAGGTAATAACGAGTGTATCACAGAGTTAAAATCATAAAATGACGATGAACCTGTATGTATCACAGTATGGAGAAACAGGGAATAATGCAAGCGTACATCTTACAGTAGTAAAATCGGAAAACCAAGATGACTCTATGTAACTTATCGGTTGCGTAATAATTTACTAACGTTGCAATGCTACTGGTAACCTTAATTAAGTTGAGTGGGGATAGTATGTTAAAATTACTTAGGCGTGAATAAGTCTATGTTGAAGCGTGGTTTTAGCTTAAAACGCAACGTACGATAGATCAGGACCCAGACAACGCCACAACAGTGGTACTTGCCGATTGCTTTTGTGGAGGCTCACGCGAAGGGATGGAACGAAACCGGGCCTCTGCCTGTCATCCGACGTCACACATATAACTGAAGCGGTAAAAATCTTTCAGATTCTGATGCTCCTGTCTGGCGGACTGTAAGATCTTGGCTATAGGCCTCCGGTCCGTGTCTTCGGTCCGTTGGATCACAGATGGGTTGAGGGCCTCACTCCGGTTTGGCTTTTTCCCAGCTGGTTGGTGATCAGGTTCCCTGATCTCGACTTGCGGGCGTGCGACTCGGATTCTATCTTGGGCCACAGATAAAGGTGGAGTCGAGCACGTTCTAGCACCACGTGCTTCAACAAAAACTAAAAAAACTTGGATGGCACAAAAATGGTCGAGCGTTAGAGTCTGGTTGGTCTTTCAACTATCTTCTAGTTCCAGCGATACCGAACTACTTAAGACTGTGTACACAGGAAACTTTAAAGTAAACGCGAAAACTTGAGTGAAATGAATAATCAAAAACGTTACAAAAAAGGGAAGAACATAAAGAACATACAACACACACACAAAGACTACACACGAATTTGAAGTTAAACTTAACTTCCCGGGTCTGTCCCGGGCTGCTTTTGAATGCTCCCGCTCAGGGGGCGGCTTGGAGGCGGGACATAAGGAGTTGCCCTTACTTAGCCAATGAGAAGCTGACTCCTCAGTAAAAGCTCTCCTATCGCGGGTTGCCTTATCTTTCACCATAAGCCACAGACGTCTAACTGGATTAAATAATATTCCTACGTATCTAAAATAGATTGAGAAGTTATCACACATAACCAAAAATCCTCAAAGTTACAAGTTTAGATGCAGACTTCGTTGTAAGGTTCAGATGATCAAAAGCACCTTGAATTGATAACTTTAGAACATCGTTAAAGCATTCTAACTACAGCGCAGGCATTAAGGCACTTATACTTTGAACTAAACAATACTATGATTAATACAAGCTGTAGGGGAAACGTACATCGTAAATAACTTCATGTTTGTTGCACAAATTATTAAAAACCCGACCCGATCGATCAAAACACATAGGCAAAAGCTGTTACCTCTATATATCATACTAAACCAGATAACTAACATATCAAAAAACAAAAAGATACTTATACTAAAACATCAATCAAGTAGATATGAAGATACATAAATTCAAGTGAACATACATATGTATAATCTGTAATAGTGTGTGGATATAAAAGGAATATCCTTGATCCACTCTTTGTATGAATCATTTAAATGTATATAGCATGTTTGGACTTCTCAGGATCCAAATATTATTGGTTATGTAACTAAAAGGTTTCGATGAAGATAAACTGTTCCCAGAAAGAGTTGAATACAATTAAATTTTGTCTCTTTAGAACAAAAGCTGAGTTCTTGGGTTTTTTAAGAGGGAAGGCCATAGTCTCTTGACCGTTTCTTGATGTTGTAAATCTCCGGGGGTGCCTTTCTGGCGCCAGGCTTGGGTGATAAGGTTTGCAAGAGAGGCTGTGATGACAGAGTTCAACTATGGGGAAAGAAAGTCGTTAATTTTTGCAAAAGTCAGAAGACAATTAAGAAAGTTTGGTGGCCTTGAAACGTTGAACTAAGATTAGCACATGGACTTAGTTCATGATTGGAGATGTCGAAGGTTATATGTCTTGTTTGAACAGACGTCCAATTCCGTTGGAGTCAAAGGTGGGGGGGTTAAGATCTTGTCCAGATGTAGGGTCTGCTTGAATTCCAAGATGTTGTAAAGTTTACGACTTGGGGGAAGAAGGTAAAGAGAGGGAGATACAGCGATCACGCTACACAATTTTACATTAAAATAATATATAAAAATATTAAAACAAAAAGTTAAGAAAAAACTAAAATGGGTAAATACTTGCAATAAATAAACAATGTACCAGTAGTGCACATGGTACCAGCATATTTTTGTTTTTATTCCCAGTTCCAGTTAAGTATAGTAAGTAGGGTGGAATGGTGGATAGCACTGCTGCCTCACAGCAAGAAGGTTCTGGGTTCAGTCCCAGGTTGGAGCAGCCTGGGTCCTTCCTGTGTGGTCCCTTCAGTCTACATGTCCTCTCTGTGTCCATGTGGGTTTGCTCTGAGTACTCTGGTTTCCTCCCAAAGACATGCATGTTAGGTTGATTGTTTATGCTAAATTGGAATCAACTAATTGATAATAAAAAGTGACATTGACTAATTAATACAGTTGTGTGAAAAAGTGTTTGCCCCCTTCCTGATTTCTTAGTTTTTGCACTTTTGTCACACTTAAGTGTTTCGGAACATAAAACTAATTTAAATATTAGTCAAAGACAACACAAGCAAAGACAAAATGCAGTTTTAAATGAAGGTGTTTATTATTAAGGGAGAAAAAAATCCAAACCTACATGGCCCTGTGTGAAAAAGTGATTGCCCCCTAAACCTAATAACTGGTTGGGCCACCCTTAGCAGCAACAACTGCAATCAAGTTTTTGCGATAACTTGCAATGAGTCTTTTACAGCATTGTGGAGGAATTTTGGCAATTCATCTTTGCAGAATTGTTGTAATTCAGCCACATTGGAGGGTTTTCGAGCATGAATGGCCTCTTTAAGGTCATGCCTTTTTTATCAGTGTTAGATTATGGGGATCTCTTGTACATGAATGCTGCTGTTCAATGTCTTCGAAAGCTTGACACTGTTTATCATGCTGCCTTGAGGTTCATTACAAACTGTAAGATGTTCACTCACCATTGTGAATTGTACAATCGTGTAGGATGGCCTGCTTTGGCAACTAGAAGGAATAGTCATTTTTATATTTTCATTTATAAGGCAATTTTAGGACTGTTGCCTTCATACATTTGTATGTTAATCACTCGGAGAAATGTTGAATTTTATTCTTTTCGTTCGCAGGAGTGTGTGTTGCTTTCTGTCCCTTTTGCTCGAACGGATTTAGGTAAAAGGGCCTTTGTTTATGCTGCACCTTTTGCATGGAACATGCTGCAGAAAGACTGGAAACTAGCTGAATTGATTTCTCTGAGCACTTTTAAATCCCAACTAAAAGTTACTGAGGCTAAGTGTACAATTTGCAATTGTTTCTCATAATATGTTTACAACTTTATGTTTCTACTGTGTGTTTTGTGTTTGCTGCTGCCATATTGGCCAGGACTCCCTTGGAAAAGAGGTTTTTAATCTCAATGGGATATTTCCTGGTTAAATAAAAGTTTAATAATAAAAATGCCACAGCATTTCAGTAGAATTCAGGTCAGGACTTTGACTAGGCCACTCCAAAGTCTTCATTTTGTTTTTCTTCAGCCATTCAGAGGTGGACCTGCTGGTGTGTTTTGAGTCATTTTCCTGCTGCAGAACCCAAGTTCGTTTCAGCTTGAGGATTTTTTGGTAGACAGCAGAATTCATAGTACCATTTATCACAGCAAGTTTTCCAGGTCCTGAAGCAGAAAAACAGCCCCAGACCATCACACTACCACCACCATATTTCGCTGTTGCTATAATGTTCTTTTTCTGAAATGCTGTTACTTTTACTCCAGATGTAATGGGACACACACCTTCCAAAGAGTGCAACCTTTGTCTCATCAGTCCACGGAATGTTTTCCCAAAAGCTTGGGGATCATCAAAATGTGTTCTGAAAAAATTGAGACGAGCTTTAATGTTCTTTTTGCTCAGCAGTGGTTTTTTTCTTGAACTCATTTTTGCCCAGTCTCATTCTTACGGTGGAGACATGAACACTGACCTTAACTGAGGCAAGTGCAGTTCTTTGGATGTTGTTGTGGGGTCTTTTGTGACCTCTTGGATGAGTCGTCGCTGCGCTCTTGGGGTAATTTTGGTCGGCCGGCCACTCCTGGAAAAGTTCACCACTGTTCCATGTCTTTGCCATTTGTGGATAATGGCTCTCACTGTGGTTTGCTGGAGTCCCAAAGCTTTAGAAGTGGCTTTATAACCCTTTCCAGACTGGTCGATCTCAGTACTTTCTTTCCTAATTGTTCCTGAATTTCTTTGGATCTCAGTATGATGTGTAGCACTTCATGATATGTAGCACTTTACTTTGGCAGGCAGGTCCTATTTAAGTGATGTCCTGATTGAGAACAGATGTGTCAATAATCAAGCCTGAGTGTGGCTATAGACAGTGAACTCATGTGTGATAAACGTAGCTAAGTTATGTTTCACACCACTGTAATCTCATTATCATTATTGACAAAATACCAGAAAATATTGAGATGTATTGTTTTGTAAATATCTCACAGCCCTAGTGCTCTGGGAAGGGGGCTATGGGTAATTCTGGTAAATATTTCCCAAAAGACATGCTTGTGGTTGGTTAAAATCTGATTTATAGAGTTAATCCAAGCAGGCATTGTAATGTTTAAGAATTCTGAGATACCTTTGGGACTGTTGATCCTGGTGATGCAACTTAGAGGTGTATGACATGGAAAACCTCAATAGGTTGTGTAGATGTATTCCTGTGAAATGTAGTGTATGCTTCATATATTATCAGGTCTTTAAAAATGTTATAATACATGAAGTTTTCCCTAGGAATGTACTCAATTTGACAAAACAACTCTCTGTTTATCTGTGTATGTTTTTAAATGGTTCATGTTATTTGTTACTTAACTAACAAAGATATGTACATATTATCTGATACATGGCTGTGCTACAGCAGGTTGTACCCTGTTGATAGCTGGCCTGAAGTCAGTGTTTTCAGTTATTGGATTATTGCTGCCTCTAAATTGTTACTATTTACACTAGAATGCATTCTCACTGACATTTGATTTAGAAGGTTTAAAGCATCTGCTCATTGCTATTAGTCTAGGTTCTGTGATCAAGCATACGTTTTGGCAACAAATAGCAGACAGATTTTGAATCTGGTGGAGTCACAGGCCTGGTTTATAGCACAGATGTTTCTAAATAAGGTTAAACAAGGCTGACTGACATAACTACTGTAACTTTCAGTAAGCCTCTACAGAGTTGCTCCATATTGTTATCAGGATTAGATATTAGATTATGCTTCTTGTAATTAGTCAGTTCAGTGGTATGAGACTCCTTGTGGATTTTCTTTCTTTTTTATGGTTCTTATTTCCCAGTGGGAAACCCATATGGCGTACATGCTTTAAGCTTAACGCTCTCAAATAGCTTGTTTATAGCTGTCTTATGGATAAAGATACTTTTTCAGATCAAAGATAAATTGAGTGCTGTGTAAAAAAATATGGAAAGTTAATTATTTCTTCTTCAGGAAAGACTGAAGAAGAAATAATAACTGGAAATAATAACTGGAGGTTCCTATTTTACAACTACAGTGGTGCTTGAAAGTTTGTGAACCTTTTAGAATTTTCTATATTTCTGCATAAATATGACCTAAAACATCATCAGATTTTCACATAAGTCCTAAATGTAGATAAAGAGAACCCAGTTAAACAAATGAGACAAAAATATTACTTCATTTAGGTATTGAGGAGGGGAGATGATTCCAATATTACATATTAGTGAGTGGCAAAAGTATGTGAACCACTAGGGATTAGCAGTTAATTTGAAGGTGAAATTTAAAGTCAGGTGTTTTCAATCAATGGGATGAACAATCAGGTGTGATTGGGCACCCTGGTTTTATTTAAAAGAACAGGGGGACTCTATCAAAAGTCTGCTTCTTCACAACATGTTTGTGGAAGTGTATCATGAAAAATGAGATTTCTGAGGATCTCAGGAAAAGAGGTTGTTGATGCTCATCAGGCTGAAAAGGTTTACAAAACCACCTCTCCTAACAGAGTTTGGATTCCACCCCCCCAATCCACAGTCAGTCAGACAGACGATTGTGTACAAATGGAGGTAATTAAGGACCATGTTACCTCCCCAGGAGTGGTCGACCAACAAAGATCACTCCAAGTGCAAGGCGTGTAATAGTTGGCGAGGTCACAAAGGACCCCAGGGTAACTTTAAGCATTCTAAGCAATTGAAGGCCTATCTCACATTGGCTTATGTTAATGTTCATGAGTCCACCATCAGAAGAACACTGAACAACAATGGTGTGCATGGCAGGGTTGCAAGGAGAAAGCCACTGCTCTCCAAAAAGAACATTGCTGCTCGTCTGCAGTTTGCTAAAGATCACGTGGATGAGCCAGAAGGCTACTGGAAGAATGTTTTGTGGACGGATGAGACAAAAATAGAACTTTTTGGTTTCAAAGAAAAGCGTTATATTTGGAGAAAGGAAAATACTGCATTCCAGCATAAGAACCTTATCCCATCCTTATCTCCCATTTGCTGCATCTGGGACAGGACAGCTTGTCATCATTGATGGAACAATGAATTCTGAATTACATCAGAGAATTCTAAAAGAAAATGTCAGGACATCTGTCCATGAACAGAATCTCAAGAGAAGGTGGGTCATGCAGCAAGACAACGCCCTTAAGCACACAAGTCGTTCTATCAAAGAATGGTTAAAGAAGAATAAAGTTAATGTTTCGGAATGGCCAAGTCAAAGGCCTGACCTTAATCCAATGTGGAAGGACCTGAAGTGAGCAGTTAATGTGAGGAAACCCACCAACATCCCAGAGTTGAAGCTGTTCTGTACGGAGGAATGGGCTAAAATTCCTCCAAGTCGGTGTGATCAACAGTTACAGGAAACGTTTAGTTGCAGTTGTTGTTGCAAGGGGGTTTAACTGGGTTCTCTTTATCTACTTTTAGGACTTTTGTGAAAATCTGATGATGTTTTAGATCATATTTATGCAGAAATATAGAAAATTCTAAAGGGTTCACAAACTTTCAAGCACCACTGTATGGTGTTGTCAAACTTCAGAATCACATTTGATGTTTTTAATATTACCATTGTGATTTTAATTGACGACACCTAGGATGTGGTGGGGCTATTTATGTAGAACTGTTTACATTTTGTTGAAGTGCACTTTATCAAAATTTGTTTAAAGAGGTTTTACTAGTGTTACTTTGTTGTTGCTATTCTTTTGTGTAAATTGGTTTAGTTGCTGTTAATCTTAACAAGAAAGACGACAAAATATTGTGATGAATATCATAGATTGTGATGCAGCATGAAACATCTGTTAAATGATATTTTTGACGTATTACCTACCCCTGCTACAAACCCCAAAGCTTTCTTTAGATAATACACTACAAAAGAGGATTATTTATCAGTGAGGGATCTCAGACTTTATATTTTGTTATTTCTGTTCTCCTGGAATAGCGATATGCATTTGTATGTGTGATGATTTTGATGCTTTATTCCAGATGTCTATATTCCGTTCACTGATCTCTGTAAATGAATTTGCACTCTATTTCTTTATTACCTTTTGTTTGCTGCACAGCATATGCATGAATCAAAAGTTGCTGCATACTTTTGAAATTTACACATGAAGCCAAAAAGCATAAGCATGGGGACATTGCAGGTATCCACACACATCAATATGCTTCTTTGCAGTCGCTGCTCTGCACTGGGTAAACAAACAAACAACAACAAAAACAGCTCGAGTCCCCTTGGACTCTGAGGCATAATCTGCCCTTGGTTATTAGAAGGTAAGGCTTTCTAGAAAACTTTTAGCAGGTTATTTGGTCTCCATTTGATAAATGAGCTATAATTTGTAGTTTTATTTACAGTGAGTATGGTGAAGAATTCATTAGGAATATCATAAGGTAGCATTAGGTGTAATTCATTATGAAAGTCATAATGTAGCATTATGTTTATCGTACCTTTGTGCAGCATTTATTTACCATGCTATCGTTTCATTAAGGGATTTGTTCAGACTTTATGTGCCCAGTCAGCGATTGTGTGGTGAGGCTATTGCACACAGCGGTGATCATTTCTTAATGAGTGCCTTCACACTGAATGAACACGGCCTAGATTATTTGCATAATTTGCACTATAGACCAATACAGTAAGCGGACCAAGTGACACTGGTAGCGCAGCGTTAACTCTTTCGGACAGGTGAGGACATGTATCGATTGCACTAAAAGTCTAATGATAGTTCTGATAGAGTTTTTCACATTAGTTTGTGTAGGTGGCTGTTGTATAATCTAGTTAGGAGATGCATGCACCAGCAGATGTCTGTCACAGTAATCTAATCTGAGCTTGGTCTTGTGCTTGCCCAATTTGTGAATCATTATATTTACGGCTTGCTGCGTTCTGTGTTTTGAAACACTTTTTGGCACAAAGGACAAGACCTTGTAACCCCTGCTAGAAAAGAAGAAAGAAAGATCTTAGATGTGTGTTGCCTATTGCAAGTAAGCAACCATAAAGACAGTGCAAGTTGCTCCAGTATGTTACTGTTTGCTAGTTAAACAGATTGGCCCTGACCAGATAAACCTACCCTACACGAGACCAGTGTGGACCAACATAAATCAGTACGATCAGCATGGAATTAATAAATTCCCTTCAGCCAAAGTTCAAACAGGGTCGAATTTCTTAAGCTGAAAAAAAAATTTATAGGTGAAATTTATTCGGTAACCCAAAATTAAACTGTGGATTTTGTGGTGAGAGTACGGACATTTGTTTGGTACAAAGTATTGTTTCCACCAGATATCATTACAGGTAAGTACCATGGTGTAAGTTTGGCTTAAAAAAACAAGAAGACGTTGTGGAAAAACCAAAAAGTTGAATCTGTTCATCTGGACATAGATTTTGTTGGAGAAACATTTTGTCACTCATCTAAGTGACTTCTTCAGTCTCAGCAGTTGGAAAACTTCCCCAATCTTATATACAGCACCATTGCATAACAATGGGACCGGTGATCAGTTTAATATGCAGATTGACATAGCCATTAACGACAATAGTCACGTGTGCCATTCACACAGGATCGGGGAAGGGCTGCGATGGCTCCATTGTAAGATGGTGAGAGGTGTACTCTGAGGCCCCCTTGGTTCAGGGATGGACGTTCCCTTTTTACAAAAATGGCTTCTTTTACTCCGCATTCAAACCATCGTTCCTCCTTATCAAGGATCTGCACGTCTTCATCCTTGAAAGAGTGGCCACTGGCCTGTAGGTGGGTGTAAACCGCAGAGTCCTGACCTGATGAGGTAGCTCTTCTATGTTGTGCCATCCGTTTCGCCAGTGGCTGTTTGGTTTCCCCGATGTACAATTCCTGGCAATCCTCCCGGCACTTAACAGCGTACCCTACATTACTCTGTTTGTGCTGGGGGACCCGATCCTTGGGGTGGACCAGTTTCTGGCATAGCGTGTTTTGGGGTTTGAAAGTCATCGAGACGCGCGGTTTGGAAAATATGCAT